>CAWUFW010004432.1:0-522500 GCA_963921515.1 Calotriton arnoldi | reverse complement strand
TATGTACTATTCGTGATACAATTTTTGTAGAACTATTTTTCCTTCAGCAAATGATTTGTTTTTATTTATCTGTGAAACCTTAGTGGTGGCAAGGTTCATTTTAAACCTTCCTGAGGTGGGGAAAATTCAAGACAAGATGAAGGTGCTTTGTGTATAAGCGTCTTTCTGATATGGACACGTGTCCATTTTCTCAAGAAGGGGGAGGGAGAAAGTAAAGGAGAGGAAGAGAAGATGCTTAAAGTTGAATCATCAAATGCCCTTCACAGAAGAGTTTCCCTGTTCCTCTAAGAGACTCTCTGAAAACATGAGGGATCAGACGCAGACTAGATGGAGATGGATCAATGCTCGACACAAGCTCACGCTGCTCGCTACGTAGACCACTTATCATCAGCAAGGCCTCCTTCTACAAGTCTAGATTCAAAGAAGCAGCCAAAAGAAGCAGAGCACGCTTCAAGTCTTTCAATAACTGTGTCAACCAGATTCCCGCCACTCCTACCCCTCAAACAACCACCAACTGCAACACCATCAACTTGTTCTCAGAGAAGATAAACAAGTTTGGATCCCACATTGACAAACTGAAAGTGAAACCCTGCCTGCCTCCACCACCAATCTGACCTCCTCTTGCATGCTGAACTCACCAACATTTTCAAATCAATCAAGGATCGCAATCTCCTATTTGCCATAGTAAAACATCTTCACAGCAATGCCCTGACACCCCTCTCAGCACCGACAAAAAGTCGTGAAACAGCGTTTACAACGCTGGCATTACATCGCGTTACACTTACAACGCGGTCATTACAACGGCCGCCTTGTTAGAACGCGATACCTTTACATCGCAAGTCATTAGATCGACTTGCTGTAGGGGGCGCTCTAACCTAAGGAATAGTATAATTTACTATTCCAACACTTTCCCTACTGTTGCGCACGCTGGAGTTGGAATAGTAAATTATAAATTATACTATTCCTAAATCCAGCGCGCCCCTACAGCAAGTTGATCTAATGACTTGCGATGTAAAGGTATCGCGTTCTAACAACGCGGTTGTTGTAACGGCCGCGTTGTAATAGAACGCTATGTAATAGCATGTGTTGTAACATGCTATATTCCAGGGCCCTGATAATGTTACCAAATTTGGCTCCATCTGCCACCTAAACTCCACCAGAAAGACCATCATGAAAGTAGCCTCCACTCAGCTACAGGATGAACTCAACTTCAACAAACTTCACCTTCTTCAAGGCTATCTATCCAGCTTCAGACAATTACAACATAGAGGCTACCCTCTTTAAGTAGTGGAATACATTCTGTTCATCAGGGAAAAGAACAATGCTTGTCGCCTGGCCCAGTTCAACATCTTGACAGAATTCACCACAGTTCACCATCAAGTCCTGCTCCACATCCTAAATCTTTTCTCACCAAACAAAGACAGATGTTCGAGATGGGAACTGCAAGATCTATACATTTTCCTCAGTCACCTATCCTCTCCTTCATAATCTTCTACCTCTGCAGCAAAATGCTAAGGTTCACACCACAGACAACAACCATAAAATCCAAGGCCTCAAAATCTCCTCAGCTTTAGACATTCTTGACTTGCAATATGGTGCAAACATATCCAGAATTAAGGTCCAGCACGTATCTAAAACTCTATCCAACAAAGGCAGATTTCTTCCTGTTCGCTAACAGCACCAAACATGCTCAGATTGAACCCTGGCTATGTGACAAGAACCTAGATGGCTTCAGATCAGAGCTTACTGCTACTGCAAAATCACCTGGATGCACCCTTGATGCAGACCTCTCCTTCAAAGAACACATCAACACGAAAAGCTAAACAGCTTGGGTTCAAGAACCTGCTCCTGTGAAAAGTTAAAACTTTCCTACCAGAATCTGAGTTTTGGCCAACAATACAAGCATTTGCGCTGCAGCACCTTGAAGGAGGCAAGGTTCTACAGAACGTTCCCCCCAATACCACCTTAGCACTCCTGAAAGGCATCCTACATCTTGAAGCACATCTCATCTAATGCTTGAGGAAATTGGGCCGCTGTACCCCAGCCTTTGAAGGCACTTTACTGGCTCTACCCCCAGGTGCACATCGCCTTCAAGGCCAGCCACATTACCTAGAACCAGCACTGGTACATACCTTGTTGAAAATATTAGTACCTGCAGCACCAAAACAGGAAGTAGGACATCACCAGACTGAAATGTAATAATTGCAAGGTGGTAATGCTTCCAGGCGCTGGAATGACATCCTAAAACATCAGAATGGCTTCTGCCCTCCTACATTTCAGGAAGAAAGTGAAGATCCACCTTTATAAATACACATTGCCTACTGACACAATGGGTGATAGGAAAAATATATGTATCTGTATGTATGTGCTAAATAACGCTGAATAGTTTTGGATTGCACGTGCTCTCTATTCAGCACTTCTTTGCTACCTAGCTAGATTCGCAGGGGCAGATTTACAACTTCTGGCGCATCTCTGCAAATCAGCAGGGATGCGCCAGGAAAGATGCGTCACGCAAAACTACCCGTGCGCCACCATGGATGCGCCGCATTTACAATGCGGCGCGCCGTGGAGCACGGATAGGCAGATGCGTGACGTATCTGCCGGCGTAAGTTTGGCGCAGTGAGAGAGTCGTGTCTCGCGCGCGACGCAACTCCAGCACTGTTCCAACCCGGCCTATCTCCAACATGCTGCGTCACACCTTACGCCTGCTTCAAGGAGGCGCAAGGTTTTGACGCAGCGGCGTCGGAAAAGTGACTGAGTGAAATCTTGTAGATTTAACTGCGTCACTTTTCCGAATGCTTTCCTCCGACGGAACACCCACACTGCGACGGAACGCCCACATGAAACCTGACGCAGGTTTCATGTGGCGCAGTGCTTTACAACGTGACGCATCTGCCTAGATGCATCACGTTGTAAACAAGTCGCAACGTGGCGCATGGTTTACGCCGCCGCTGCATCACAAAAGTGACGCAACGGCGGCGTAAAAGTGTCACAAGGGGCTTGTAAATCTGCCCCGCAATATGTAAATACCAACACATACATCCAAGGCATTTACTGAGCGATAAACTCTTTCATGGTCTGCGTCTAGCATGGAAGTGAATTTGTGCTGAGTGGCATGGTGGATCAAAAATGCATTTCAAAAACTGCACTGATTGGGCAGGGGGAACTGTCTTACAGTGCTGTGGGGCAAACAATTATTTAGCTGCCCGAGGGTTACATTGAATCTTCCTATGAACATTTGATGTTTCGTATGGATCACTTTAAAACGTTTTAGACTATGATCGCTTTCAACATGGGGCATTAGCAAATCAGCTTAACATTAGTGGAAATCGCAGTGAAGAGTCTTGAGTGAACCCTCCTTCTGACACCTACTGAAAATAGACTTATATGTTACTCATCACAGAATAACTTGGATTTATTCACCACAACTGGCAACACCATGGACAAATATTTACACGTTTTAAAATGAAGTACATTCATTTTTTCTCGGAAGACCAGCAAATGTCTGTGGTAAGTGATTAACGATACGCATTTTGTTTGTTTGCTGGTAGCTAATTTGAAAGCTGTTCATGATATATTACTGATGTATGACTTGGCCCTGTACATGTCCTTATAACCATGAAGCTCGGGGTATCTTTTTGCAATTTGACACCTCATACGAAAGAGATTTTCTTGGCCCTCCCTTGGACAGAGAGCACTGAGTTACTAATCTGCTAATGTAGAGGTGAGCTCTCTGGGACAGCTAAGACTCCTGCTCTACATGAAAACCAGTTTTATATTCAGCTTTCATTTCAATCAGTCAATCAATCAAACATTTATAAAGCATAGAAAATCATCAGTGAGCGTCTCGAGGTGCTGTAGAAGTAGGTGCTGCGCAGTGTTTTGCTCGTTTGAACATCCAGGTCTTGAGTTCTCTCCTCAACTGCTAGAGTGACAATGCGGTCCTAAGGTGCAGATGGAGGTTGTTTCATACCTTGGCTGCCAGGTGCGTGAAGGAGCGTCCTCCACTGTTGGTTCAGCAGATCCGTGGGGTGTCTGCGAGGGAGAGGGAAGCAGATCGAAGGTGTCTGGTCGGTTGGTGGAGGGTCAGGTGTTTTTGATGTATGCTGGTCCTTCGCTGTGCAAAGACTTGTAAGCGTGGGTCAGCATCTTGAAGTGACATCTCTTCTGGATCGGGAGCCAGTGAAGTTGTTTGCGGTGGGGTGTGATGTGGGTCCTTCAGGGAAGGTCGAGGATGAGTCTTGCTGCTGCGTTCTTTATTGTCTTCAGTCTCTTCGGGAGGCATGCAGTGATTCCTACGTATAGTGTGTTTCCATAATCCAGTCTGCTGGTGACAAGGGCCTGCATGACGGTCCTTCTTGTGTTGACTGGGAGCCACCTTAAGATCTTGCGGAGTATGCGAATATTGTGGAAGCAGGCGGATGAGACAGCGTTGATTTGTTTCTTCATAGATAGCTTGCTGTCCAGTATGATTCCGAGGTTGTGGCCATGGTCTGTTGGGACGGGGGGGGCCGAGTTCCGCAGGCCACCATGCGTCGCCCCATGGCAACGTGTTATTCCCAAAGATGTGGACTTCCGTCTTGTCCATGTTGAGTTTGAGACAGTTGTTCTTCACACAGTTGGCGACGTTCATTATACATCTGTGGAAATTAGCTCTGATGGTGGAGGGTCTTCAGACAGTGAGAGGATGAGCTGGGTGTCGTTGGCAGAGGAGATTGTGTTGAGTTAATGCGATCTGACAGCGTCAGCCAGGGGGGTCATGTAGGTGTTGAAGAGGGTGGGGCTGAGGGACGATCCAGGGGGGACTCCTCAGATGATCTTGTTGGCTCCGAGGAGAATGGTGGAAGATGGATCCTCTGGTTCTACCGGTGAGGTATGAGGCAATCCATTTGAGGGCATCTCCCTGTATCCCGATGTGGTGGAGTCTGTTGATGAGGATGTGATGGGAGATGGTGTCAAACGCGGCTGACAGGTCCAGGAGGATGAGGGCTGACATTTCTCCACAGTCCAGGAGGGCCCGGATGTTGTTGGGGGCTGCAATCAGGGATGTCTCGGTGCAGTGGTTAGCTTGAAATCTGGATTGGGATGGGTCCAGGTGGTTGTGGTATTCTAGGTGTTGGGTGAGTTGCTGTTTGATCATGTTCTCAAGCACCTTTGCTAGATAGGGGAGCAGAGAGATGGGCCAGTAGTTCTTTGGTTCGGCTGAGTCGGCGGATTGTTTTTTCCAGGAGGGGCCTCACTTCAGCATGTTTCCAGTCCCCAGGGAAGGAGGCTGAGGTGATGAGGTGTTCAGGACTTTTCTGAGTTTGTTGCCAATGGTCTTGCTTCTGAGGTTGAAGACATGGTGGAGGCAGGGGTCCATGGGTGCTCTAGAGTGCACAGAATTTATGATGGATATAGTGTCTTGCGTAGTGAGGAGGTCACAGTAGGTGAGCAGATGTTCGGGGTTTGTGTTTGTGGGTGTGAGCTGTTTGATACTGTTGGCGGTAGAGGGTTGTCGTTCAAAGTTTTCGCAGGTGGCTAAGATCTTGTCGAGGAAGAAGTCCGCAAAGTTGTCGTACAGTTCCTGGGAGGGTGTAATGTTGTTCTCGGTGGCAGCAGGGTTGGAGAACTCCTTCCTGATGGCGAAGAGTTCCTTGCTGTGGTTTGTGCTGGCTTGAATGTGGCCTGCTAGGGTGTGTTAGTCTCTTTTAGGAGGCAGTGCTACTGGTTGAGAGCTGTCCTGAAGGTGGTTCGGTCTTACGTCTTTTTGCTGAATGCGTCACTTCCTTTGTAGTTGCCGGCATTTGCACTTGGTAGATTGCAGTTCCTCAGTGAGCCAGCTGGCTCTTTTGGTTGGCTCTTTGGACTTGGCTGTCTTGGCTGAGCGATTGTGTTGGTGCATTCACTTTAACAGTCCTTTACAGCTAGACCCCAGGTACCCATTTCAGTCATTTGATAGGGAAATGGGGTCACCCTTCAAAGCACTTGTGTGCTTGAGTTCAAAATGTCCTTCCTCTGTGTAGATCATGAGCTCATGTAGGGAAATTGTTACTCTGTGATCAGAAAAGTGTCTATACCAAGAGACCTGAATAATCATGTTGAGGAGCCTCTCTTGAAATAGTCTGCAAGTAAGAATTCTGATGTGAGTTTGTTGCTCAAGTTCAAAATCCCTTAAAAACAGAAGACAAAAGGCGTTTGGCAAAACAGGAACAGTTTGTCTAATTAAACATTACGGCGGGGAGAACAGTTACAGGCATGAGGTTTGCAACGTCCTCCTTTTATAGAAAACATGATGAGTTGTAAAAGTTTCCGGTGTACCATATATGGTCAGGAATGTTGGCTGCTGCCTTTGGAGTCATAAATGAATTGTCTAATGGTTACTACAGGTGGTCCCAGCCTCGCGTGGACACAATGTGGCCAGTGGATAACATGTCCAGAATGGGGAGCGCGTGATCACTGCATGTGAAAGGTCCTGATTGGCTATGTGTTCCTAACTCATGTCGCATCTGACTTTATGGTGTTTTTAGGAGCACACGTACCCCCTCCAGCCATGTGCGCTTTATTGGGGCAATCCCCCTGGACCCTTTGTAATGTCGCTGCGCCTATCTGTGGGATTGATCAAGAGTTTGCTTCTGGACTGTTTGCCTGCCAGCTACGCACCCTCCCACCTGTGACTTATCGATCAGCAAGCTTGAGCCTAGGTCTCAGGGCCTGCTTCACTACATGTATGCGAGTCCAGGTTGATGTAGAGTTCACAAAGGGCCATTTTGTTAATAAGAAATGGATGAGATTTCATTGTTATGTTATGTTATATGTTATGTTATATATATTTATAGCGCGCACAGATACTCGGCAGAGTGTCCCGGCGCGTACTTGAAAAAAGAAACATAGGTCAGAGCATCAGCTAGAAGAGAAGAGTTTTTAACTTTTTCTTAAAGATCACCGGGTCCTGGATGCCGCGCAGCTCCAGGGGCAGAGCATTCCATGCCAAAGCAGCTTTCCGCACAAAGGAGCTCCCACCAAGCCTTTGGCGGTTGAACCTAGGGGTCTGCATCAGAAGTTGAGAGGAGGAACGCAACTGTCTTACTGGGTTATAAAAAGCGAATCTCTTCTGTAGATAGATAGGTCCCAGGCCGTAGAGAGCCCTATGGGCAATGGTCAAAGTTTTACATTTTATTCGGGACTCCACAGGGAGCCAGTGCAAGGAGCACAAATGAGCGCGCACACTACTCCTGCCAGACAAACCCAGCAGTAGTCTGGCAGCAGAGTTTTGAACTACCTCCATTTTATTCAAGAGGTAGCCAGGGATGCCCACATAAAGTGCGTTGGCATAGTCCAGGCGGGACAAAATCAAGGCATGAACAACAGTTTCTTTAGCGGGTCTTGGGAGGAGAGGAAGAAACTTCCTCAAAGCTTTCAGGGTGCCAAAACAGGTCCCAGCCAGCTTCTTAACCTGGGTTGAAAAGGTCAGGTTCTCATTGAACCAGACCCCCAGATTTTTGCAGCGTTTCCCATTGCACTAGGCAGGGGGAAACCTGGGGGCCATAGCCTCTCTCTGAAATTGGCAGGAAATACGCCATACAAGAGAACCTCCGACTTCTCTTCATTACACTTCAGCTGTGCCTGAGCAAGCCAGTGAAAAACAGAAGACAGACAGTGCTGAGCAGAGAGGACTGAATCATCGTCCCTTCCCCAGGAAAACAGGAACTGAGTGTCATCAGCGTAGGCCAACACCTTAGCCCCTAATGTCTCCGCTAAATAAACCAGCGGGGTGACATAGATGTTAAAAAGAAGGGGTCTAAGGGATGACCCCTGCGGGACACCTGTGACCACCCGCTGGGGCACAGAGGCACACGTTGGGAGCCAGACCTGCTGGGTGCGGCCTTCCAAAAAAGACCTAATCCAGTCCCAAACAGACCCGGATATGCCAATCTCCAAGAGGCGATCAAGAAGCAAGGAGTGAGGCACTGTATCGAATGCCGCCGAGAGATCTAGCATAACCAGTGCGGCTCTCCCGCCGGCATCCAGACACTCACGAATCGCCTCTGACACCTCTAACAATGCTGATTCCGTGCTATACGAGGCCCGAAAACCAGATTGAGCCGGGTGTAACAAACCCGATGCCTCGATGAAATTGGTAAGTTGATTAGTAACCACCTTCTCACAAACCTTAGCCAAACTTGGCAAAAGCGAGATTGGGGGTAATTTCCAGGGATCAACGGGTCAAGGGACGGCTTCTTGAGGAGAGGGAGAATTTGTGCCTGCTTCCAGGACGCCGGGACAAGAGCCTCCCGCAAAGACATGTTAACAATTAGATTAACTTCGGGATTGATGGTGTCAGCCGCAGCGGCCAGAAGTCTCGCAGCACAGGGATCAGTTGGAGAGCCCGACTTCAAAGCCTTAAGAATTTTGAGAGAGCAGGACAGATCTATAGGCTCAAAGGTTGACAACATATTAGCAGGACCAGCTACAAGCTGGCCAAACGGGGAAGCCGTAAGTACCGTGGAACAGGAGGAGAAAGTAGCTTGTATAATGCAAATTTTATCCAAGAAAAACTTTGCAAGAGTATTGCACCAGGATTCCGAGGCTGGCGCAACGCGAGCCTGAACACTGGGAGACATAAAACTTTCCACAATAGAGAAAATTTCCTTTGAATTATTGTTGGCCTGGTCGATACGTGAAGTAAAATATTTGCTTTTAGCGACCGCTATGGTGGCGTAATAGCTTTTTTGTTTGGATCTAAGTGAGTGTTTCGCCATAGGACAATAGCCACTAAAGCGCCATGCTCGCTCCAATCTTTTACATTCATGCTTCAGGGCTTTCAACTCTGAGGAAAACCAAGGTTTGGAGGGGGAATCTCTTGCCAGCTTAGGCCGGCACGGTGCAGATAAAGCGGACACCGAGTCAGAGATCCAGTCAGTAAACCTAGACACGTTCCCCTCCAAGTCTTGCTGAAAAGAAGGCCGAGATACAGCCAAAGTGCTGATGAACTGGAGAGGGTCAATTTTACTAAAAGTCGGAGGGCGATGGCAGCAAGCCAGCCGAGCGGGCTGGGTGACTTCCCAGGAAAAACAAATGAGGAAATGATCCGACCAAGAAACAGGCGCTGGCTTAACCACCTGAATAGGAAAATTGGAACAAATGGGGTCTAAGATATGGCCCCCTTGATGGGTAGGATGAGTGACCCATTGAGAGAGTTGAGCCGATTGAAGGGAGTCAAGGAAATCAGCAGAGTCTCCAGCCTCACGTTGTTCAAGATGAAGATTCACATCTCCCAGAACCAAGTAATGGGAAAAACGCAGTGCTCGCTCCGCCACCGCGTCCCCACAAGATTTAAGAAAGGCACCAGCCGGACCAGGGGGACGGTAGATGAGGGAGCCACCTAATGTGAAATGGGCCGAGAACTGCATGCTGAAATCCAAAGCCTCACACTCGCCCCAAAGGCTGGAAGTTTCGCTATGGAGAGCCCAGTTATCCCTGTGCAGAATAGCCAGGCCACCCCCTCTGCCAACTCGGCGATCCACACGATGAAACTTATAGCCGGCAGGAGTAACCAGCGCAACAATGGGGTTGGATGAGGAGTCCAGCCAAGTCTCAGTGACAAACAACAGGTCTAATGAATTGTCAGAGACCAGGTCGAACACGTCCACATAATGCTTCCTCAAAGATCTAGCATTGATAAGAGCAGCTCTAATGCACAAAGCCTTCGAGGATTTAATAGGCAAATTGCTAGGAGAAAGCTCTAGCATCGGAGTAAAACCACAGTCAGAGCAAACAAAGTCCGAATTAAAAAGCATAGAGCAGCCGCTATGTGAAGGGCATGCGGGAGGCCAAAGTGTTTTTAAGAACTCACCCGATAGCTGGAGGACATTACTAGCAGAAGGCCCAACGCGGGCAGCATAACTGGCCCTGGCCGTTGACTTGGCGCTGCCGGGCGCAGACGGGCTTGCCTTCGGCGCGCCATCGGCGCGCCCGCTGCGCTCGTCCGCTGCGCGTCCGAGTAGAGGCCATTAAGTAGGATTGAATGAGGACGGCGTGCAGCGTGCAGCGACTAGAGCGCTGACCGCGAATGGCGCGAGGCACGGCAAAAATGGCGACTACAACTAAGCCGGCCTCGATAAAGTGCAAGGTGCAAGAGAAGGAGTATAACACACTCCGAACGTTTAAAAATAGCAGCAATTCCCAGAGTCACTTTACACAATACAATAATCCCCCAAATACATATAAGAGCAGCAAAGTTAAAAAACTGGAGTATTTAAAAAGAAGCAAAGAAGTAAAATAAGGCTTCTTCAACTATGCCTTAGGTTCTTTTCCAAGCGCTGCACGCCCAAGCACAGCCCGTTAAATAGGGTTGAATGAGGACGGCGTGCAGCGTGCAGCGACTAGAGCGCTGACCGCGAATGGCGCGAGGCACGGCAAAAATGGCGACTACAACTAAGCCGGCCTCGATAAAGTGCAAGGTGCAAGAGAAGGAGTATAACACACTCCGAACGTTTAAAAATAGCAGCAATTCCCAGAGTCCCAGAGTCACTTTACACAATACAATAATCCCCCAAATTCTCATCAATGTATGCATCGATTTCCATATTGACAAGTTTTTGAAGAATGTGACCCAAAATGAGTGTCTACATGTAAGCACCTTCTGTGTTACTGTAAAATGGGTAAAATGTTAACTGTGTCCTTCCTTCCCAAGGCGCGTCACTATTTTGTAAGTCTTCCACAATTAGGTACCATTTATCTATCGCTCATTCACCAAATATGGCGCTCCCATATCACAGATGAAAAGATAACCTGTTTCTCTATGGGAATGTTCTGGAAACATTTCAGTCATGCGATCAAAGTCCCAACTTTCTTCTCAGACACCCCATGGTGTCAGTTTGTGCTTATTTACTATCTAAAATCTTATATTGCAAACTTTCTATCTAGGTAAAGGCTAGGTTTTAAAATCTGTAAAGGAACAAATGGGCACACTTCACCCAGGTATCTCTGAGTCAGTAGCAAAACTCATTTCAGCACAGGCCGGGTTTGTGAAACATTTCTGCGCCCATAAAATGTGGGAGCAGAGACGTTCATTTCACCATGGGCTGAGGAAGGGTTTTTAAAAAAAAAAAATGTTTTACATTCGCAAGGTGGGAGTGGAGGTACTAATGAAATTAAAGACTATTTATATGGCACGTAATTCAACACAAACCACCGAATGCTGCCTTCCAGGAGTTATTGCATGCATGGCTGCTATATTTATGTTATCAACAAACCCGCAGCCTCTTTCTCCCTGCTTGAAAAGGTCCTTCGCGATCCTCCCCATTAAAAAACGTCAAATATGTGAAAGATTGGCCCTAAATTGAAAACAAGCTTAAAAATGTTAATTTCCTCTAGATCTATCGGAGTGAGTTAGATAACCAAAAATAACATTATTGGCAAGAGGTAAAAAGCAGATAGCGGACCGAGTGTGAATCAGAATTGTCCAACATTGCCATCTTGTGGCTTGCAAGAGAACAACTCATATAAGAGAAATGGGACGGTGTAGACCAGGGGTCGGTCTCCAGCCTTGTCTGTAATGAGAGCAACTTCTGATCTGTAAAAATCGTCGTGAGCTACAGACCTGCCAACTCACCCGGTGCCACTGCATAACTGCCAAGGTTTCAGATTGCTTATGTGTGACATTTTCATAATTTCAGTGTAATTATGAGTGACATTCAATGACTATGAGTGACACTTTCTCGCGAGCAAAATCAAGCAATGAAGACGAGGTAAACAAATATAAATATCAGAAATTACACCCATTTGAGCAACGAGAAACTCTAAGAAGAGCTTAAAACTGCTGGAAAGTACCAGAAATGGAAGGGCGTTAGTGCCCGTGTAACTTGATCGTTGTTAAACAAATGTGTAACCATGATGTTAACAGTCTACAGGATTGGTGATGTGAGCACAAGCAGTAGGAAAAAATATCTTCTAAAAAATGCAAATATTAACTGTAGCATAAGGTACAAACATAGCTGAATTCGATTACCTAGATGGTTTCATTTACGTTTGGTAGCCGGGTCCACACATGTCGAGGTCAGGGAGTGTGACCAGAGCTGATGGCTGTAGAGCAACATTAAGTCGAGCCAAGACAGGTGAACTGCTTTCCAAAAGTATCCCTATAATGTGCTATATTTTCAGCCAGTTATGACATTTCTTATCCAATATAAAGCCGCATTCTGGGACATGTAGTTTAACTTTTCTGTGCACTGTTGACTAAAAGGCCAGACCTTACTGAAGATGTTTGATACGACAGATTGGGCAATGATAAATAAAAGTTGCTTTAAAGAAAAGAAGACATGGTATGCATTCTGTTATTGAACATGATGCTCCGCACGTTGTGCACTCATCAGAGAGCCCATTTGTTCATGTTGCTGACACCATGCATCCTAGCTAAATCTTTGGTTTCTTAAAGCATGCGCATCCCTTCTGAGAATGTATTCATCCAGCATGTTCTTATTGCTCGTGCATGGACCATTATTACCTAATTATCTCCCGCTACGTCTCCGTGTTATTAATTTGAGTAGGCCGTTCTCCCTTTCTGCACATGTAACATCACAGACAGATCACTGCCCTTACATGTAGGTGCTACTGCTTGCAACTCTTGCTGGTGTTGGAGGCCTAAAGATCCGCACTTACCGGCCCAGAGCTCTGTGACAGCTTCAGTCAGGGGGAGCCAGGCCGTGGGGGATCCAGTCATCCACAGTGGCGGTTCTCACCTCTCGGGGGCGAGCCAGGGTTCCTCTAGACCACCGAATGAGGTTACAGGATCATGCACTCTGCCCCCGCTGCACCTACTCGGATGGAATGAGGGGGTGCTACTTTACACCGGAGATTTGGAAGCAGAGGCTGCAGGCGCTGCGCCCCCTCCCAAGGGTCGCCTGTTACTGACTTCTTCTTCTGGGCTCACCCCCGAGGCCTCTGTAGTTTATTGCGGCACCACAGTGACCAAAATCACATCAGGGAGCCTTTCCCAAATGAATAGGTAGCTTTATTAAAGATACAGGACCTCACACCTCCATATTAAAGATAGAGATGTCAATTAAAAAAGGAATGACATTACACAAAGCTGCCAGGCTCTGAAGCTGTAAAAATCACGTATCTGGGGGCCAGGCTGCAGTGTTAAGGCACCAGACCACGGCTACGGGGTCAACCACGAGTCAGCTGGGAGTCGGTTTGGGTGATCATTATCTGCTCGGTCCCGTTCGGGCCGAGAGGGACAACGCAGTAGGAGTTGCAGCAGTGGCAGCAGGCTACTGGCTGGGCAGGCAGGCAGGCTTGCAGGCTTCCAAAGTTAAACTATGCTGCGCCTGTGCCCGCAGCCTATAGGTGTGGGTCTCACACAGTGTGCCCTGTAAGGCTGTCTCAGCAGCAGCAGTTGGGCAATGATGCTCATGACGTCCTTGATTAATCAGAGGTGCTGCTCCGGAGTGTCCATGAATCATGTTATACTTTGTAGGCAGCTGAGCAAGTTGACTCAGCCACCAAGCCTGCTGCAAGCAGCGCAGATGCGCTGCAGATTGCTAACAACTTTACTTTGTCAGTGTGCTTTAATTAGCAGATCTTGACTCCGGCTTGCTAAGGAAGCGCTATAAATGCGTGACAATGTACTTCAGTGCTGTGATGCGGACCACCACACTGAAATGCGTTAGTCTAACGACCGATGCATGGTACTTGGCAGGGCTGCCACTGTGTGTCACGGGAAACATCCTGAACAATGACCCCGAAACAACGAGTTCCGGAGTCACGAAAACGGAACTCCGCCCTGCCCGAACAACGACTCAGCCTTAACCACGCATGTGCGTGGTTAAGGCTGATTCGGTCTAGTGTTCGGACAGGGCGGATTTCGGGGGGAGCGTCGAGGTCGCAGAGGAACAGGTAAGAGGGGTTAATTTTTAGGGAGTGGAGGGGTTTGGGGATAGTTTTGAGGGGTTTAGGTTTCGTTTTTAGGGGGTATGGGTGATCGTGTTAGTTTAGAAGGTGTGGGAGGGATTCGTTTGTAGGGAGTAGAGATCGTTTTTAGGGGGCGTTGATGATCGTATTTAATTTTAAGGTGGAGGAATTAGTTTATAAGGGGTTGAGTTTGGTTTTAGGAGTTGGGGGTGATTATTTATAGGGTGGGGGCAATTAGTTTTATGGGGTTTGAGTTCGTTTTTAGGGGGTGGGGGTTTGGGCTTAGTTTTTATGGGGCTATGTTTGTTTATATGGTGTGGGGGGATTAGAATAAAAGGGGTAGAGTTCGTTTTTAGGAGGTGGGGGTGATCGTGATTATTTTTAAGAGGGGAGAATTAGTAATAAGGGGGTTGAGTTCGTTTTTAGGGGGTAGGGGTTTGGGATTCGTTTTTAGTGTTTGTTAAAAGGGTGTGGGGCGAATTCATTTTTAAGGGGCAGGAGGGTTTGGGGGATCGGAGTAGTAGTAGAAAAGCATTTTTTTTAACACGCATTTCTTTAACACGAAAAAACGTGGTAAAGGAATGAGTGGTAAAAAAAATTGTGGTTTAGACAAGGTCGTGGTTGCGCCCTCGTTGTTAGGGAAGTCGTGGTTGTGGAACTCGTTGTTCCAACATACAACCGTTTGTCACACTATTTCAGCTCTCTTCACACGGTCGCCTGGTGAGGAGCTGAAATCACACAATGGCAGGAAAAACGAGCTGAAAACCAATGTAAATGGAGGATTTTCAGCTTGTTTTCAGAGGCTGTAAGCAGCGAATGTCCATCAAGAGGTGTAAAAACACCCCAAGACATCGGCGACAGCCACAATCACCCTTTGTTTTCATTTTTCTGGGAGAAGCACGGGGAGGGGCTTAATGAGGGGCAGAGTGCCTCTTTGGTAAGCTCTCAGTACGAGGCCCCAACCCTCCAAGGCCCCGCCCCCTCCAAGGACCCAACACCTCATCACATGGTGGAATTAATTTGTAAGTTGGCAGGTATGGAGCTACTGAAGGCCAAGTAACTTGTGCATTGTTACCACCTCGCCCAGCTTCATTGACTTTAAACCTAATGTCCATGGAGCCCGATGCTATAGTTTGAACAAAATACTGTGACTAAGGGATACTATGATATGACTACCATGTGTGTCACTGAGTGCATGGTCTGTGGGGTTGTATGAACATGTGTGTGAATGAATGGAATATATGTGTAGGGGTGACTGAGAGCCTGTACTTGCGGGACAGGACATATATTTCACCATATGTGGCACTGTTACATGCCCAACACAAACATACAATAATTTTTTTAAATGGGAGAAATTTAAAGTGCAGAAAAATGTTCTGCAAAAATGTTCGTAATAAGGAACATTTTTCTGCAATTTAAATTTCTCCCATTTATAAAAATGGCTGTATTTTTCAGTTATAAATATGGCAGTGTGTCTACCAGCCACTGGGAGCAAGATGCCTTCTGTGTAAATGAGACACTTTGAAATAGGAGAAAATCAAATGGAAGAGTTAACTTTATGTTTATATGCATTACATAAAGCTCATCATTTTGATTTTCTCCCATGTCAAAGTGTCTTTACAAATAGTAGGTATTTTTCTCCCAGTGGCCTGTAGACATGGTGCCATATTTATAACGAGAAAATACAATTATTCGATTAAATGTGAGGAATTTAAAGTGAAAAAACATGCTTCATAAAACATTAAGACTTAAAAGTAGAAAAAAACATTAAGGCTTAATGTTTCATATAAACATTTTTCTTCACTTTAAATTTCTCCCATTTAAAAGAACAGAATGGAAGAAGAAAAGAATGTGTCTACCAGCCACTGGGAGAAAGAGGCCTGTTTATAAATGTGACACTTGGAAAAGGAAGAAAATTAAAATGAAGAGTTAACTTAATCATTAAGTTAACTCTTCATTTCAATTTTCTCTCATTTAAAAGCCTTCAGAAACATCATTTTGTTCTCATGCTCTAATACGGAGTTGAGAACGACTTTTATTTCAGAGTCAAATACCTCAGTGCTTCATCTGAGTGGAGCACTGCTCATTATCAGGCTCTGCTATTTGCAGACTGATAATAATGTAAAATAAACACAGCCTTTCCTTAATGTTAAAAGGAAAACATAGCACTTATTTATTGCAGTTCTTAGTTAAAAATGAACTTAAGGCTGTGAGTTACTCTGAAGGTTTCTGAGAGCTAATGGTAGCTCACGATCGACTGGCTGGAGATACTTGGTGTACGCACGTGGAAATGACGTATTGCCATTGCGTTTATATAGTGTATGCGACCAGTCTACACTCCACGCTACTCCGAAATCCAAGGTTAGTGGCTAATCCAGAGGTACTGTTGGTTATTCAGATTAGTCACATGCACTCTAGAGAAAAAAACATTTAGTGCATTTACTCCATTTTCTTTGTGGTAGATTAAAATTAATACCAGTTAGGTGTGATCATTAGTGGGGGCTCTGTGGTTTTAGGCAAATGGTCGGTGAGATAAATAGGCAGGCAGAAATCAGATTTATTTAGATTGCAGGGATAGGGTTTTAAAGGAGGAGAGGTAGTGATCTCTGAAATGAGGCGTACACCATTTGCACGGATACAATAACAGGGCAGACAGGCATGACATTGACAGGAGGGTATACTCAGAAATAGAAGGTATGCGGAGGATGGAAGGTAAGGAGAGGGTCATTCTGGAGAAAGAAAGGAGACAAATCGAAGATGAGGTCAATTTTTCATGAAGAGTTTTTGGAGTATAGTGGGAGAACGCATGCCACTTTGCACAACATGGGCAGGATGAAAGATCAAAAAATTGGAGATAACAGTCCAACTAATGAGAGATGAGGACATCAACTTGTCAGAGTTCCAACCCCGAGGATCAGATTCGACCCCTGGAGAATCGACACAGTTCTTCTACTCTCGAGGTGTTTAGGTGGCGAGCGAGCAACAGGGATACTAACCTCTCATCTGTGATTGAGACATTATTGGTCCACAGTCACCCGACCACCAAAACACTGGATAGGTATTTACCCTGCCGAGCATTTCTTTCAGTAGTGTGTTCCTCCCCATGCTGAAGGAGCTATAGATGAGGGGATCTGGCGACCTGTCAATAGGTGGGCTTCTAATGGCATTTATGGAGGATGTGCATGTCAATTCGTACAATATGGGCGCTAGGATGGTGGCTTTTGAATGGAACCTTCATCTAGTAGAACTGAGGGACACCAAGGCCTATGATGAAATTATGAAGATGATGGGCACGATCCAAAAATCAAACATGGCGGCCCAGAAAATTGAGTCCACCGACTCATCCTGGTTCCTGCAATGTGTGCTGACATGCTCATGGATGTGTTATGTTAGTGTTTTTGGAACTAGATAAAAAAATAACCTGCTGAAAGTCGAAGTTCATGGACTGTTAACCAAAGTGTGGTGGCATACTTCTGCATTTCAGTGCTCATAAATATTGGATCTATAACAACTTTCTTACCCTTCTATATGTAAAGTAAAACATTCAAACGTAATTCTTTATAAACAGAATTTTCATTTTTTTAAATATATTTTATTTTACTCGTCAGATAGAAGAAATTCATAACAAAACAATTGCCAAGATTTGAAATTCATGGACATTAGCATTGATATTGCACCGACATTCGTGCAAGAGGTACAAAAGCAGCAGAAATGAGCAAAAAGACCACGAGCTAAAACCATTTAATCAGGGGAGATCTCCCTTATGCACTGACATTTGGATGTAAAAACAATAAGCTTACATAACATGAGCACAGTCAGATGCCCTGAATTGTAAGACAGTAATTAATCTGACACATCGCACCAAATCTCCCAGAATTTTTTTAAGGGCTCCAATTGTTTCTGCTGAAAGTTTTCCCGTTGCTTAACCTGCTTCATTTTGCCTACCCATAAATCGAAGGTGGGAACCCTGGAGGACTTCCACTTTTGCAAAATTAAAGATTTGGCTACCAAGGTGGCGATAAAGAGAAATTGTTGCTGTCTTAAGGTAACTTGCCTGTGTGGAACAGGCATCCCAAATAGTGCCTGAGGATGTCTCGGGTCATGCAAGCCTGTAGCATCCCCGCATATATATAAAAGAATGAATACACGTAGAGATCGAAGTTATTTGGGGTTGGGAAATGTTTTTTTTAGCTTAGCAATTTTATGCTGATCGGGGCAGTAAAGTCCTGGGAACAACTGACCGCCAGTAATCCCGCTATCCCTCCTGAACTAGCAGTTTCCTATTTACGACTCAATCACCACATGCGGAACAACCAGCAATCAACCCACTTGCAGAAGGTATCAGCAAAGCCTACTTTGTGAACAACCTCACTGGAACAGGTACCACCCGCTCCATCAGCATCTGCGGGAAGCGGTTGTCCCCGCTACATGGACCAAGATTGGTACCCCCACAGGATGTGCGATAGATCCGCGCTCCTGGGTATGGAATAATCAAATGGCTCACAAAGCTATTCAGGGTGCAAACTACAAAAGAAAAGCTTTCTATTCCAAATGGATGCGGTATTACACGCCTCACCATGTCCAGAAAATGTATCCCACCAACTCTGCCGCAGGTTTCAGATGCGGACTTGACAAAGGGGACTGGCGCCACATATGTTTTACTTGTCCAGCCCTTGTTTGCCTTTGGACTAATCTTCTTGTCGATTAGTGAAACTGATTTCTCCATACATTTATATTCGTGTGTTGAAATAAACTATAGGATCCACATTAGATTAGACTTTAGTTTCCAATGTAATCACCACTGTAGTGACAGCTTACAAAGGCAGACACTCATTTTCTATCAAAAAACACAGTGCATTTGAAGAAATCATTGTACAGCGAATATATACATTTGCATAGACATAGATTTGCAAAAGAAAATGTATATTAAAATACAATTTTTAAGGGGGGAACTGTGGTATAGTTATGATAAAGGTGCAATGCTGGTAAAATTACTGAGTGAGTTATAAGCTCACCTGGGAAAGGTACTGTGATCTATAGGTTAAACGTTTGGAACCAAGCACGGCTGACTCAGGCGTTCATATTTCTCAGGTCAGTATATTAAGTACTGTTAACTTTGATGATAGTAATAATTGATATTTCCAGCATTTGGAAACAGCAGAAGTGCACCACAAAAAGCTACACGAAAACAAGTTATCATTAGATTCTATTTTCCAATATTGCATTTTATTAAAAAAGGTTCTTATACAACTGGATCTAACATATTGCTTGGAGCCGATATATTTTTCTGCTGTATAAAATTTTGTATCAGGCACATCTTTCATCTGAGTGCATGAAATTTCAATGTTTCCTTAAAACATATGAATGTCTCAGAAGGATGGAAAGAGAATGTGAAGGCAAATAGAGATGGTGGACTATCATCTTCTCCTCCTTCTCTCATACAGCTGCCATGACCTCCGCTATAGACACAACTCAATCATATTTTGATAGAGAATTTGGAGTGCACTATTTTGGTGATATATTGGTCAGGGTCACAAATGTCCAACATTGTAGACAAGTCAAACATGGTAGTTGGTATTCTAAAATGTTAGTTTGGAATACAAAGCCTGGAGCAAAGGGTGTTGACCTTAGAGATTTAAAATTAATTTGATTGAGATCTGGGCATTTACAAAAAGATGAAGAGCTCTGGCATTGGCAGACCTGCCAACTCACACGGCACTGCCATATGCCACACAACATTGACTCTCTTCATACTATCACCTGATGAAGATCTCATATCAGAGTACAACAAAAGGTAAGCTGGAAACCCTCAGACAAAGAGTGCTTTTCCAGCTCGTGTGTGGAGTTTCAGCAGAGCAGAAGTCCATCAGGGGCTTTGCCAACTCCCTAGGACATCTGCGGCAGCCTGCAAGGCTTTTGTCATGAACACTGTGAAGGGCCCATTTAGACCGCTTCTACCGTTATCATTGCTTGCAATTCTGTTATCTCTTTTAGTAGAAAATGTGAAGTTCTAGATACCCGCAAAATATTAGTATCATATCTGCCTCCAATCTGGGATGAAAGTTTCATGGTTTTTATAGGCACTGGCATATCAGGGACGCTTGCAGGGAAACATGACATAACGTGTATTTGTAAAGCACACGTTCACCCATAGGAATCTTGGTGCTAAATAATAAATGTTTATTGCTACCCAACTCAATGGTACTCATTTTATCAACCTCAGACAGATGAAAGGCTGAGTGGACCCGCCGGGTTTGAACCTGTGACCATGAGGTCCCTGCAGTGGACGCATTAGTCCACTGAGCCACCAGACCCAGCATTAAAAGCTGACATGCTGTGTATGTCACAGGAGCATATTATTTCTATGTAAATCGAGATGACTCATTTATCAACATATTTGTTTAGTCTTATTGATACGTCAATGTCTCCAAAATAGTTTATTTTTATAAATATAACAAAACAGTGATCAGCCACCATAAAAACCCAAGTAGCTAACCATTGCTTGGAGCGGCTTTGCACTAGAACTATCAATCTGGAGGTCACACCGGTTTGCAGACAACCAGCCTCGGTAGGGGAATGCTCCAGGAGCTGTGAAAAGAAGTGGTCTTCAGCCTTGCCCTGCTTGCCGTTCCCAAGAAAAAGCTGTGATAGAGATGAGCGAAACAGCTATTTATTTTTTTACAAATCTGGAAGGTTACCCAAATTCAAGACGACGGGTAGGTGGAGAAGCCAAAGAATTCAAATTACAAATTTGCTGCCGCTAAGAGAATGTATGCTGTGCGATGCATTTTATGAAATTTGATTTATAGGATTGCTATGTTCTGCTTCTGCTGAAATTTAGCATAGCGCTTAGAACTACCAATAGGGTATCAGGATGCTAAAAACTTTCTTATCATGTTAAGAATGTTTATATTGTTCTTCATGGCCAAGTCATGCATTGCTGCAATTACTTTCTCATTCTGTGTGGTTACCATTCATATTTTATGCACTAGACATCGGTTTTAGAAATAAACATTTCAAAGTTCATCCCCTGTTTCTTAGTTCTACTTCAAGTGTGTTATGCATTTATGAAAGAGGATTTTGAGTTCTGCTTTGTCCCTGAACTCATCTAGTGGGACTGATTGTGACCAGAAAACACTTCCATCACAGTACCACTCAATGAGTTGTGTATGGCTCTCAGTCCAACTGGATTTCAAATTCGGATTGGTGCACTGAAGTGAGTCCTTACATCAGGGGTTAGAAATCCAGCATGCGAGGGAGCACGGATCACGACAACACTGTGAACATTTTCTTCAGAGTTGGCAGTTCTGCATTGATTTTCATGCTTACAGTAAGGCATGCAAGCAATGCAAATAAGACAGAATATGTTCAAACTTGATTGATGGTTTTGTGACTGCCTCATCCCCCCAAGCAAAAGCCATTAAAAAGTACCACAGGTTCAGAAAGTGCACACAAGAATTTTTCTAGTTGTTTAGACCGTTGCCTAGGAAGTAGACCCTCCACCAGGAAAGTTTAGAGTTCACCATATCCAAAACAATTTTGAAAAAGAAACTTGGCTTACCCCCGCTAATCTCCCAACTGTCGAGTTAGCCATTCCGGCTAGCTACAAATTAATTCATCTCGACAGAGAAGGAAAAACGGGTGGTGGCATCGCTATAGCCTTCAAAGACACCTTAAATGTGACTTGGATTTCAACCATAAGCAATAAGTCTATAGAGTTAGGTATTTTCAAGATAAATATATCTGCTACTGAAAGCTGGAATGGAGCTTTGATCTATCGCCCCCCAGGACCCAAAACTAATTTTAGCGATCTACTGATAGAACAATTAGCCACATATGTACTAGCATCTAAAAAATTTCTTCTGTTAGGGGATTTCAATTTCCATGGGAAAGTCAGGACACTTTTAACTAATTTAGAACTATTAGGCCTTGTTCAAAGAGTTACCGGCCCAACACATTCAGCTGGACATACGCTGGATTTAATTTTTTCTAACATAGACCAGTTGACTTGCAATCCTCCTCTTACCCTTACATGGACTGATCATTTTGCAGTCACATTCGATATACAATTCCCGTGTCCTCAGGGTATCAATATAAACAAAGAACGGCGTCATGAAGCGCGTAGACCCTGGCATAAACTTACCCCTGAAGCTTTCAGTGATGCCTTCCACCCCAAGCTACCAAACAATAACTCGGAGGTGTCTGAATTACTGAAATGCTTTAACTCTGCCCTCACGATGGCTCTGGACACAACGATTCCCTTGAAAAAGCATGGTTCCACACATCAGCGACCTTAAGCTCCATGGTTCTCGCCAGAAGTAAAAATAGAAAAAACTAAATGTAAAACCCTAGAGAGACGCTGGCGGAGAAGAAAAGAGCCCCTTTATAGGGAACAGTATAAACAGGCTCTATCCCAATACCACCGGAACATCAAAACATCCAGGCGGATGTTTATAATAAACCAAATTGAACAAGCAAACAATTCTCAAAGTCCTTTTAGTATAGTACAGGATTTTATTCCCCCACAAGCATGCAGCAAATCCCCCATGGAATCTCAGGAACTCTGTGACTCTTTAGCTAAGTACTTTCAAGAAAAGATAGACCACATCTCTTCAAAATTTCCGGTCATTTCTTTGCAGGATTTAGAGACCGCCATCGTGATAGGAGAGCAAGGGAAAGAAACTCCCTGTATACTTGACAGTTTTCAGCCTATCACCTTAGAGGAAGTATATAACTCCCTGGCCACAGCCAAATCTGGATCCCCTCGGGATCTATGTCCACCAAAGACGATATCTCTTTTAGCCACCAAGTGTGCCCCCGTGATCCAAAAGATCTTCAACCACTCCATAGAAACAGGAACTATTCCCATTGAGTGGAAGGAAGCCTGCGTACGGCCCATAGTATAGCCTTATAGCCCGCCGTAGCGGGCTATACCAGCTATTAAAGGCCCGCTCCAGCGTTAAAGGCCCGAGCCGAAGGCGAGGGACTTTAACAAGGGAGCGGGACTTTAATAGCCGGTATAGCCCAGCTACGAAGGGCTATAAGGCTATTAGAACATTCTGCCACTAGAGGGCAGAATGTTCTAACAAATTAAACAAAAGCCTCTCGGAGTTCGAGGGTTTTAAATTCCCTCGGGCTCCGAGAGGCCATTGAAAACAACATTGGAATGTTGCTTTGCGGGCCTTTACCGGCCCGTAAAAGCATGGAGCACTCCAATGTCTTCAATGGAGCTCCCAACATTCCAATGTTCTAATAAAAAAAGCAACATTGGACCAACAATCGCTCAGTAACTACCGCCCGATCTCCCTTCTACCTCTTTTGGGTAAACAACTGGAAGGCCTAATAAATAAGCAGTTGGGATCATACCTCGAACTCAATAACATCCTTGATCCCTCACAATCTGGATTCCGAACTGGGTTCAGTACAGAGACCGCACTCCTGGCTGTGACTGATTCACTGAGACAGGAGATGGATGCAGGAAGACCAGTGGCACTGATACTATTAGATTTGTCAGCAGCCTTTGATACTATCTCCCACCCAAGACTCATAAATAGATTGCAGGCAATCGGAGTCCAGGGGACAGCACTAAAATGGCTGCAGCACTTTTTGTCAGATAGACAACAGACGGTCATCCTGGGGCCATACTCTTCAGGTAAAACACGTCTGGACAAGGGTGTACCGCAGGGCTCGTGCCTGAGTCCCACCTTGTTCAATATTTACATGGCCCCACTAGCAAAGATCGCGGAGCACTTTGGTTTTGAGATCATATCGTACGCTGATGACACTCAGCTGACGTTCACTATGGGCCAAGACTTGGAGTCGGAGAAACTACGTTTTTCAGCAGGAATGTTAGCAATCTCCAGCTGGATGACGGAGAACTGTCTCCAGCTAAACCCAGGAAAAACAGATTATGTTGCTTGGAAAAGCCCCAGCCATCTGGTCAGATGACTGGTGGCCTCATCAATTGGGTGCCACTCCCGTGCCCAAACAAACGGTAAAAAATCTAGGGATAAAACTTGATCAAGCCCTAACAATGAAAGATCAGATTGCAGCTATTACAATCTCTTGCTATTACAATATGCGCCTGTTGCGCAGAATCTTCCCTCTCCTCCCCATACATGTCCATAGAACCCTGGTTCAGGCAATGGTGATAAGCAGACTGGACTATGGAAATGCCCTCTTGGCTGAAGTCAATGATACTCTGCTTAACAAGCTCCAGGTGGTCCAGAACACCGCGGCCAGACTTACACTGAACCGGCCTGCAGGCACCCCTTCCGCGCCTTTGCTGAAAGAACTACATTGGCTTTCAGTGAAAAAGCGCTCCCGTTTTAAAATCTGCTGCCTCACGTATAATGCCTTAAGAGGCAATGGCCCACGCTATCTCCAAAACAAACTAAAGACCTATGTTCCCGGACGCACTCTCAGATCGAGCACTCAAGCCGTTCTCTACGTGCCCCGAATCCACCAAATGCGTACCGGGGGAAAGTCCTTTTCCTATCTAGCCCCAGGATATTGGAACAAATTACCCGTAAATCTACGAGAAACTCCCACCTACAGTAAATTCAGGAAATTACTAAAAGCCTACTTATACTAACTCTCTATGGTACGTATCTCCAGTTAAGGTCTGCAACAGCGCCGAGATGCCCCCGGGTGATACGTGCGCTATAGCAAATAATAATAACATAACATTTTTCAACATAATTTCCCTTAAAAAAAAAAGAGCCAAAAAGCCATATGTATTACGTGCAGTTGTAAAAAATATAGGGACACAATTTCACACAGCATATCATTTTACAGAGCGTAAAGGTAACTTTCTTCTTTTCAATGTTCAACTTTCATTTTTCCACAAAGTCCCTTCCAAGTAGATTCTCACTCAAATATTGCAAATGAGACTCTATACGGAAGACACATGGCAGAAAAAATTAAAAGTTACTCAGATCTCATGATATTAGACCATAGATGGTAAAGCTAGGCAGATCGTAAAGGCACATACAGGAGTGACACTCAAGTTGCACAAGCGTTACAGGTTAAGACAGTATGCAGGTTCGCCCAATCTTGCTGTGGCTTAAGCCTCGAACAGCAGTAGTGATAACTGGATACAAACCTTGATCAATATAGATGAAAACATGGCTACTTAAGCGGACGAAATAAAAGCCATAGCAGCAAGTGGCCATCGTCCAAGGAAATACCATCAACAGTAAGTCTCCCAGACTTGCAATGGAATAAGTGAACTCCACCTCGAGAACCTATCCTGGTGTGGTTGGCTTCACCCTTTAGATAGGCTGTTTACCAAACGGCATTAACATTCCCACCTCACCCCCAATCTGATTTTACTTTACCTTAGTGAACCCATGTCGCTACACGACTAGTGCTCTCATATACAAATACATACTAGATCTCCCTGTTACACAGCAACTAGCAAAAAAATAACAAACTTGCTTTAGAGTAACGTCCGAGAAAAGCAGTCATGCTCACCAAAGGCCTACAGTTAAATGGCAGCCTAGATAGCGGTCAGGTGGACAGACAAAGGTAGTTTTGACATAAGCCAACACAACAATAACTTTCACTTCCCTGATATTCAGTAACTTCAGCATACAAATTGAAGAAGTTCGTATTTGTCTTACATTACAAACTTCTATTGCAAACAGTAGCGGCTGGTGAATTTAGAAAGTAGTGGGGCATATATAACGTCTTTGATTTTCACTGAGCAAGACAGTGAAGAAAATGAGCTATTTTTTTTCAGGTGGGTTTGGGGATCAGGGACCTGACAAAAAAGTTTGCAAAAAGAGACAAAAAAGGAGCATTTTACATCACAATTATCTCACACATTGACCTAAAAATCTACATGGTATCCACGCCACTGCAGGCTTGAGCCATATGTCTAGCTCATATTGAGGTCTTCTTTGGCCTTCGAGCACAAAACAAACCAAGTTTTCATATGGCTTCTTCCTGCCACCCACTCTCTAATTTCATGCACCAGTAATGAAAGACCAACCATTGACCTAAGAGGAAAAACAGAATTAAGAGATACCCATCTAGTGGATGAATTGCCCAATGGAAAACTAGAAAACCTGGGATCAATCCTGGCTTCCCCACTTGACCAAACTATGTGATCCTAGGAAAATATTTTATTCCAGCTTCCCTCCTTTACTTCCATTATCACATATGCGAGCACCTTCAAATATGTGAGCTCAGGATGTGCCTTTTACAAAAATCTCTTGAGTTGGATTTAAAAGACTATAATGTTGGGAGTCGCGCGCACCGCGACCTTAGATGGCCGCCTAACATCGGAGCTCTGCGCCGCACCGGACATCGCGGCTCTAATTATAGCGGTTTTCTCGCCGCTTTCAACATGACACGAGCAGCTTCTTAAATCGGAAGGCTTTCTCTGCAGGAGGATACCTTTTCTTCTTCAGTCTTTGGGACTAAGACCAGTTCTCTTCAGGTGATGTCTCTGCCGTTTTAGCAGCCGCCATTTTGAATTTTGTTTCTGCCTGATTTCTCCTCAAAACTCCAAAAATATATTTGGAACTGCCTTTTTCTGCACATTTTTGTTTCTCTTACGCTATTGTCTTCAACTGAAAAGTCTTTCATATATTGGGAGGTTCAGGTATTTACTTTATTTTTGCTCTTCTGTGGAGAGTTTATTGTCAAACTGTTGATGCGTTATTGGACAGACCCTTTTTCCTTGATGCCTGGATATACTATTCCATGGGAAGGAGTAAAAAGTTACTGCACTCTTCCAAAAAGTATAAAGCCAGCGAATTGGTGTCTTGTTCTGTATACTCTGCAGTTCCCAATAATTCCTTTCAGCCTCCTGAGGATTTACCACAAGCGGCGAACTCTCACCCCACAGTTCTGTTGAATATGGCTTCTAAACCACAAGTGCCTTCGACTACCAGTAAGAGAATTAAACATGACCCTCCTTCTCCTCCAAAATCTGTTTCTCCGGTCTCTTTGGACATTGTTCTGGAGGAAATTCGTGCTCTCAGACCATTTGTTGAGGAAACAAACTGTCGTTTGCAGACTCTGGATAACAAGTAGTCGTCCTTAGATTCCCACCTTTCGTGGTGGAACAACAAATCAGCAACGTACAAGACTCTTCCTCCAGACTTTCTTCGTTGGAAAAAGAGGTTCTACAACTAAGGAGATCGGCTGAGGATCTTGAAGACAGAAATCGTCGTAATAACCTCCGCCTATATGGACTTCCTGAAGGTCTTGAGGGTGATGATCCGGTCGCGTTCTTCACCACTTTTCTTCCTAAGCTCTTGGATCTTCCTCCTTCAACCAAATTAAATATCCAATGAGCACATAGACTAGGTCCACGCTTGTCTTCCTCCTCTGCTCCCTCCAAACCTTGTGGTGTAATCTTCTTATTTCTACAGTCCACAGACTTGCTACAGGTTCTCAATGCAGCTAAATCCAAGAAGCAACTCAATTGGCAGGATACAAGACTGTTTATTTCTCAAGATGTCTCCTCAGCTACCGCCAAACACCGAAAGGAATTCTTAGACCTTCGCCCCACTCTTCGTTCTATGGGTGCTCGATATGGCTTGTTCCCCTGTGCTTATTTAAGGTCACCTTTTTGAATAAAACTTCTACATTTGAAGATCCTGTGGAACTCAGAAAATTCATCCATTCTCATTCTATATCCTCGATGGAGATTGCTGGTCCTCTTCCTAATACCTGACTTTAATGGTTCCTCAACAGTGTTTATATTGATTCTGTTTTTTACTGTAAACAGGTTATTTAACTTTACTATTCTGTTTTCGTATACATAACCTTTCGATTTTTTCTACTTACAGGTTCTTTGGATCCCATTTTTTGTACCTACCTTATGTTCCCGCTTCGATATATGTTTTTCATTGATGTCTTGGTGTGGTTCGTTGCCTTTTGTTGGGTGTGCCTTCCCTGTTGTCCGTTGACGCTTCTCATTTTTCCCTTGTGTTTCCCTATGAAGGTACGTATTGCAGTCGTCATTTGACATGTACTGTCTCTTCTTACTCATACTTCTTTTTTCCTTCCCTTTTTTCCTCTTCCTTTCTCTATGGCTTTTTCTCTCTTTTACTCTACCTACTTTTTCTACACCTTTTCATTGTGGTTGGTTTTCTTACTCCATATTTATTGATATTTTCTTCCATTTAGAGTTGTTACTTGGAATGTAAAAGGATTTATTAACCCTATAAAAAGGCAAAGAATTTTATCGCATTTAGCCTCCTATAACCCTGATTTAGTTTTATTACAGGAAACTCATTTGCCAGAGGCTGAGGCTCTTAAACTCAAACGCAATTGGGTTGGTTCAGTTCTTGTTTCTCCAGCTACTACAAAAAAGAATGGGGTCATTATTTTCTGCCATAAGAAATTGAAATGTTCTGTTGTCTCACAAGAAACTGACACAGATGGTAGATGGATTTTAGTTAAACTTCTTATTGATGATAAGATATCTCTAACTGTCTTCAATATTTATGGCCCAACTCAACCAGATTACACCTTCTGGCCTACTATAACCAATAAATGCTTGCAACACAAAGATGAATTTTTTATCCTCTGTGGTGATTGTAACCAGATCATGGATCCCTTTATTGATCGAAAGTCCCAGGTACGCTTTACCCCTCACAAAGCACATAAGCAATTTCATAGCACCATCACACAGACACATCTTGTGGATGCTTGGAGGCTATGTAACCCAGACCAAACAGAATTTTCTTTTTTCTCCCCTCCACATGGCTCTTTAACCCGATTAGATTATCTTTTTCTGTCCAAACCTTTGGCTCAAAATCTCATTTAATCTTCGATTGAACCTATTTTGATTTCATGATCATGCTCCGGTGATTGCTGATTTTGATTTGCTCCCTTCGCAACCCAGATCCTCTAGATGGAGATTTAACAACTTCCTTTTACAAGATCAGGTTTTTCTTCCTCCTTTGCTTCTTTTGTGGAAAAATTATTTTCTTTTAATGAGGGTCCATCTAATTCTCTTACCGTGGTATGGGACTCTTTTAAAGCTGCTGCCCGGGGCTTCATCATTGACTTTGTATCTAGGAAAAAGAAACATACCCTTACTCAACACAAAGCCCTATTGGATAATATCAAACACTTGGAACATCAATTTTATACTTCCTCATCAGATTCCACTCTGCAGAAGCTTGTCCGTGCAAAACTGGAGTTCAATAAGATTTCTACAGACAATGCTTCTTCTATTCTACTCCGTAGCAGCGCCCGGTACTATGGAGGTCGTAATAAAGTTGGTTCGCTTTTAGCCAACTACCTCAAGTCCAGAAAAGAGAGGACTCTGATCGATTCTATCCAGTCAGCAGATGGGAAACACCTTTTTAAAAACCATGACATTTTGGTTGAGTTTGCATCTTTCTATGAAAACCTATATACTCCGGAGTCACCAGCATCGGTCCCTCTTATCGATTCTTATCTTGGTAGTGTCTCTCCCTCTCCATCTTCAGATCTGGATTTTGATTCCCTGGACCTGGATATTTCACTTCAAGAGATCTCCAGTTCTCTAGGTTCGCTAAAGAAAAATAAATCCCCCGGCCCGATGGTTTTTCCGTAGAATTCTATTTACATTTTTCTAATCTCTTACTTCCAAAACTTTTTAATCTCTTTCAATATTTCTGTACTACTGGTGCAGCAAGTGGTACTTTCCTAGAAGCCTCTATCTGTCTCATTGATAAAGAAGGTAAAGACCCGAAATTCTGTAAAAATTATCGTCCTATATCCTTGATAAACGTGGATTATAAAATTTTCGCTAAATTGTTAGCATTACGTCTTGAATCATTCTTACCTCATTTAATTGGTCCAGAGCAATGTGGCTTTGTCAAAGGCAGACTAACTTCTGATAATTCCCGGTTATTCCTCAATGTCCTAAACAAAGCGTCTACTCTTTCCTATCCCTTAGCTGCAATATCTATTGACGCGGAGAAGGCTTTCGATAGAGTTGATTGGTCTTTTTTATTTAAATCACTCCGTTGGCATGGTTTTGGACCTAAATTCATTTCCCTGGTATCATTACTTTATACTACTCCTACTGCTTCTACTATAGTCAATTGTCTTGTTTCAAATTGTTTCTCGCTTCATCGTGGTGTCCGACAGGGCTGTCCTTTATCTCCTCTACTTTTTATTTTATCCCTTGAACCTTTTTTGTCTCACATTCGTCACAACTCTTCCATTTCTGGGTTCCGTTATGGAGATCAACGTTTGAAGCTTTCTGCATATGCAGATGATATTTTACTTTTTATATCCAATCCGGAATCTTCTCTTCCCCCATTATTACAAGAAATTTCAGACTTCTCGGCGGTATCAGGATACAAAATTAATTCTGACAAAACAGAAATCCTCCCCATAACTAAATGTTGCTCTAAACATCATTTTGACCTAACCGGTTTCCGTTGGAATAATTTTAAAATTAAATATCTAGGCATATGGTTTACCAACTCTATTTCGGATTCAATCACAATAAACATGAAAGAAATCCTTGATCGGGTTTCCAAACTGCTTTCCTCCTGGAACCCTCTCTTCCTTTCCTGGTGGGGGCGCCTAGATTCTATCAAGATGATGATCACCCCTATATTATTATATGTACTTTCAATGCTCCCAGTTCATATTCCCTCTTTTTACTTCAAAAAACTGGACTCTCTTCTCTCTAAATTTTTATGAAATAGTAAAAAATCCAGAAATTCTTTATCTCATCTCAGAAAATTTAAATCTACTGGCGGTGTGAATTTCCCAAACTTTAGATTGTATCATAAAGCTTTTTGTCTTAAGCAGGCTTCTTACTGGCTTCATACAGGCGTCTCCTCTCTTACTCCTTTATGGGTTACCATTGAACGCTACCTATTCTCCCCTTTCTCTATCCCATAGATTCTCGCTTTCACTGCCAAAACTAATCTTACGTCTCTTCCACTATTTAAACACACATGCTCATTGTTACGACCTCATTGTCAGCCAAAGATTTTCTCTAGGAATACATTCTTAAGCTCTCCTCTTTGGCATAATCGCCTTCTCACCATTAACAACAGACCCTTGATTTGGAGCTCCTGGAGATCTAAGGGTATCATCTGGGTTCAAGACATGTTTGATGGTCTTTCCCCTTGTTCTTTTCCCCAGTTCCAAGCCACTTTTCAATGTTCACGTTCGTTTTTGCGTAAATTCCTGTTACTGATGGAAACAATTTTGGAAATTTTCTATTCTCTTCCCCCTGAAGACTCCTTGTCTAGGCAAGACCCGCTTATAAAAATGTTGTCGTTGTCTCGAAAGGCCTCTCTCATTTATAAATTTTTTAACACCGTTGACCCACAACGAGTCAAGACTAAAGTGGAACTTGCGTGGAAAATGGACTTGGGTTGTGAATGGAGCACTGATTTCTGGAGTAAGATCTGGACCAGATCGTTAAAGATTTCTAGATCTGCATCTACTACTCAATCTATGTTTTTCCTATATCACACATTGTTTTTTACTCCCCTATCCATTGCCAATTTTACACACTCTGATAACAATTCTTGCTGATCTTGCGACCACTCATTGGCTGATCTATGTCATCTCCTTTTTTTATGTCCTCACGTAGCCTCTTTTTGGTCACCAATCTGGTCTAGGATTTCGATTATTTTTAATTTTCACACTCCTATATCACATATACTTCTCTTCACGGGAAGTCTATTGGAATCACTTGGGTTATTGTCTCATGAACGAGGGTTGTTTGACCTCATGTTAGCCTTAGCCTTTCAGCAGATTACACTTAATTGGAAGTGTTCAAGCAAACTCTCAATCAAATCTTGGTGGAACACTCTGTGCCATTATCATAGGTTAGATATTGCTTTCGCATCCTGTCATAATCCACAAAGAAACAGGGATACATTTTGGTTACCACTAACTGTTTATTTAAACAAGATTTCTGTTACTCAGTCATCACGTAATCGTTCTGAAAATTTCCAGCCTCCACGATTTTCTTTTTTCTATTTCTTTGCCTTTTTTCCTTTTTTTAAAAATATCCATTATTGTAATATTTTATGAACTTATTCTCTATATTCCATTTGATCCTGATGTGTATTTATTGATATTTGATTTTCAGCTGTAGAGTATATTTTATCTCTACCCCTTTCCTCTTCCCTCCCCCCCATTTTTCCTTATAATTCTAAAGATTGTAAACGGCTTTCTACTATGTTTTATGGCATATTTTATACCCAATATATTGTCTACTCTTAATATTGTTACGGTTTTTGCCATATGCTATATGTTGTTCTTTTTGTCAAATAAAGCTTATTAAACTTAAAAAAAAAAAACTATAATGTTGCTTCATGTATAATAAGAATCTAGGCTCAAATAAAGGTGGGGATTACAACAGACTTCCCTTTTAGTTCACTAATGGAATTGTCATCCGGAGTGGGGAGGTGATGTTTCTACGTTCATGTTTAAAAAGACAGGAGGTGATGTGGCTTAGTGGCTACAGCTGCCAACCTTGCAACATTGAAAAGCAGTATTGAATCCTGGCAAATCTCTCCTTGCCAAAAAATGTAATGTAGTGTGTGTCTTTTGTCCAACGTGCTGATCTGATGCTCCAAGAATTAAGGACAAACCATTAACATATTGATGTCAGAAAGAGATACCCATCTAGTGACTTAATTGCACTGGATGAAACTGGAAAATCTGTGATCAATCTCGGCTACTCTGCTTGACTAAATTTTCTGATCCCAGACAAATACTTTATTTTACTGAGCCTCCTTTTGTTCTTTGTCATACATCAGAGCACCTTCAAATGCATGAAACCAGGGCGTGTGGTCTAACCCATCAAACCCCCCCGGGTAATTAAAGACAACCACCTCTGAGGTGCAACATTGGGCTCTGTTGCCAGTGCATCTGCTGCACTTTCGATTTCAAGTGGCAGCATCCCTCTGCCACCTTATTAGATGCATCTACGAAGGCAGACGCTACTACCTTGAATTCTTGTAAACCACCTTTTCCTCCCAGCAAAGAGCTTTGCAGCAGACTCCGGGAGCATCAGTCCTATACAAATCTATACCTATTCGTGATGGTCAATATTTGATGTGAACGCAGTTCGCTTGAGAGAAATACCCAGTCGATGGCTGTACACCAGGCGGTGCATCTCCCAAGGCACACTGTTCATCAAAGAGCCTCTGGTACCTCTGACCTCTGGAAGCTGCGAGTACGCAGTTGTCTGGGTGCATTCATATTTTAACAGTGTTATTTTTTTCTAAAGTGTGCATCATTTACCAAGAATGGAGCTCTGCTTAGATATCAATAACAGCAGAATGACGAAACAAGCAGGTTTGTGGTGCTGCCTAAAACCCAGCTGCTTTCCTATATATGACAATTGAATTGGCAACATAATCGAAATGACTGATTAATGTGTAGGGTGTCCTAATGCCTCGACTTTCTGCCAGTGATTAGGACACACAGGAAATGCAAACATTAAAACATTGAAACATTTAAAAGCAGCAAATATGCGATAAAATAAACTGGAGAGAGTGTGACAAATATACAAATAAGCAACTGCCCAACTGCTACAGCCTTAGAAAGTGTCAGAATACTATATGCCTCACTTTAAACTGAACTTCCTCTAGGCACTTGGAGTAACCAGGGGCATTAATTCCAAACCTGTGAAAGCTGCAAAAGTGAGGGGACTTACTGACAAATGGGATGCGACTTAAAAATTCTCTAAGCAAACGCACATAAAAAAGCAACATGAGTGTGGAAAACACCTTGCAGTTCCAGACTCGCACTCACCCTTACATGTGTATTCTATGAGGTACCTGCTATATTCCAAAAGATGCATGTCATGGTCAAACATTAGCATCGGTTTATTTAATGGTTTCCTGTATCCAGAGGTTTTTATTAAAGATGCACTCTCCTCGCTCACTTCACTGCCAGTGACTTCAGTCCGTATGGCGCAAGAGAGAGGTTCTCAACCTTATGCCCAATCAGAAGCTCAGATAGGAAAGGAGCAGGGCACAAGTCCTAAAAAAAGAAGGGGGAATAACCACGTTAGGTAGTACACAAGTGACATCACAGCACGATATCACTGCATCACAGGAAGTGGCATCACAACCCATGACCTAACTGGAAGTGACATCAGAAGGAGTGACATCAGATCTTAACACCTCACAAATATGTTTCGCAGGTCTATCATGAGAACATTTGAGTGCATTATGAGATTTAACAAATGAGAGTTTGCGCCTGGTTTGTGCCAAAAAAGTGATGCATCCCCCGACACAAAATGTGGGCCTCAAGTTACACATTTATTTTGTAAAAACTCTGCCACAAAGAAATTGACAACAAGGAGAAATGTGACAGTAAATTCATTCTGTTTAATTGGTTGCAAAGTCTGCATTTTTAAATACTTTATGGGGTTAAGGAACCTGCTGTAGAGACCTTTGCGTGCCCAGTAAATTCCAAGGAAGAATAATAATGGTAAGGTAATTTTGGAGGGTAACGCATTTGCTGGAGAGATCTGTGTTTTCTCTAGTCCCAGTTTTGAATCAAAGTAGCATTGTGGGTTAATGTGTCTCCTGCAAAGAACATCATCTAACATGCAGATGACAGATTTTTATTTTATCTAGCTAGGTAAGTGGATTACTGTTTTTAACACAGAGATCATTTTATTCCTTGCAGTTCGTAAATTGTAATCCTTCTAATATAGCACAGCGAGCTATAAAGGACATGTGACTCCTACGTCTTGTAACCCTAACTGTCTTATGTAACACATCATGTACACTGATTTGCAAATTTATACGATTTATTGTCACTGTGCATGTGTGATATAAAGCGCTCTGGCACCCTGCATTGGGATGATTAGTGCCTATAAAAAAATTGGAATTTAAAATGTTATTTGTGTAAATACTGGGACAGACCAGCACATTTGACATTCTTACAGTGCATGCATTGCTCTTATATACAGAGACTAAACAAAGTGAAAAGCATGTCTCTCTTAAGTATTTGTGTAGAGGTAACAAGCTGTGTGCCTTTGTTTCCCCTCCCTGCTTCTAGGTGTGACGCTCAGATTGCTCCCAACTAGGATAGTGGACCACAAGGAGGCCTGATGGCCGCTTAAATTAGGCCTTTGTTATGGGCCCTGCTGGAGTCTGAAATACGATAGCCCCCTCACCGCATGTTGCTGCTCTGAAAGAAAGCAGGCATGGTGCCGTCGTGCTGCTGAATATGTCCTGGTGCCGGAAAATTACAACAGGACTAGTTCAGCATATTTCAGTGAGGCCCACTTCTAGCAGGGTGGACACTGTCCACCCTGTGAAAAAAGTGGGTGGACGCCGTGTACCCGCGTATACTCCTGACTTGTGCTCTGGAAAGGAGGCTCTCATTTCACCTTTATCGTGGCTTCTGATGGGGAATAGGGCGCATGATAGATGGGCCCCATATCATCATTATCTGGCATGCTGCAGTAGCTCACGCTAGTGCAGCATGTCAGATACGTATTGCGTCTGTGTGAGGACGGGCTGTATCAGCAGACGCCTGACACCTGCGCAGTATGCCCAGGAAAGCCCTCCTCTGGTGTAAGATGATATTGCAGGTTTTGTATGAAAACAAATGATCGGCAAGATCATTAGTTTTCATATTAAAGCTGTAATAGATGAGAAATGAGATGCAGCGTGAGGCAGTGATGGTTAGGGGGTCGCCGCCCTTGTGCCCTATATGGAGGAGCCGCCACTTTGCACTTTGCAAAGTGTATCGATATTGACCCAGTCAGCAAACCACTGGCCTCCCTTAAAACCAAACATCCCGCTCTCTCTGCACCCAAAGCCACTTTCTACAAAGCCATGACAGACCTTCATCCAAATGTCACACATAACTATGGGGTCTATTACGATGGCGGTCGGATGTCCACCGCCGGGCCGGCGGTGGACATCCGCCCACGATCGCAACCAAGAAAACCGCCGGTCAAATTAGGATGGCGGTGGTGACCGTGGCGGTGGGAAATTCCGACCGCCGCTTTACCGCCGGTTGCCATCCGCACTCCTGCCTGGCGGATGGAGCAGGACCGGGATAATGGTGGCGGTGCAGAGCAGGCTCCGCCGGCAGGATTATGATACCGGCGGTAGCCAGCCTTTCCTCAGCGGTCAGACCGCCATGGAAAGGCATGCGGAGATTGTCTTCCGGGGCCCGTTGCGGGCCCCCAATGTTTTGGGGGGGGTGCACTGGGGGGGTACCCATGGTCCCCCCCTACATTTCCCTGTACAAGGTGGCAGGCACTGTGCAGTGCCTGCCACGCAGTGCAGGGAAATGCAGGACATGTTCCTGTGGACATCGCAGCGGTGCTGCGGGCAGCAGCAACCGCCGCAATGTTAAGGCACGCGATCCGACCGCCGCGGTCGGATTTCGAACGCGGGTCATCGTAATTCGACCGGCGGTGATGTCGTGGTCCATGCAGGCGGTCTTTTCCCGCTACCATGGCGGTCGGGGAGGTTTTCGACCGCCATCGTAGTAGGCCCCATAGTATCTGCCTTATAGAACACAACCCTAAACGTTGGGATGGGGGAAGAAATGTGATTTTACTCATGGCTCCGAATCCCTGGATGTTCCAACTTAAACTTGCCAATGCATTCATTTTATGTTCTTGCCAACAGGTGTGGGGTGAAGGGGTAGCCAGAAATGTAAACTACCCTTTACTTTGAAGCATATCTCAAATGGTACCGAGCAAGCGAATGATGTCCGCACGCCCGTCCTTGTTCAAGGGTTGCTGCCCTCAAGAGCATTATGACAATGTGGCCAAATAGGGCATTTGACACCTCAATTCTGAAAGTAATTGCCTAAAATGATGAGCACTCATGAAATAATCAAATTCATCAAGGATCATTCTAAAGAGAATTCGGAAAATAATGGGACCAGTTTGTGCATTTTGCAGAGCAAAGTAATTAGGCTAAAAAAACAGGCTGTAGAGATTTTATGGCCAGTTGTGTGGGGCACTTGTGCGCAAGAAAATGCTTATCCACCTCAGATATATTAGGGATAGAAGTTCCACTAATCTATATTTACTGCTTTTCATCTTTCTCTCTTCTTTCCATTTTCTTTCATATTTTCTATCTTTCATTTTTTGTCTCCACATTTCTTTCCGTCTTTTTTTCAATTTGTCATTACTTTCCATGCTTGTCTGTTTTTATCTTTTAGTCTTCCTTTCCTTCATTTTATCCATGTCCCTTGCTTTTCGTATTTACTTCCTTTCCACCATTTTCTTTCCATTTGTCCTTATTTTCTTCTTACCATCTTCCACTCTTTTAGTATCTCAATCCTTCTTGCATTACTCCCTCCCATGCTGTCTTGATCCATTTGTACCCCCCATACCACAAGTCCATCATAGTAATGGCTTGCAGTGGAATTCATGGACTTCTGTTTTGAGACCAACGTCTCCAATTAAAATCAAATGTGCTATAAACAATGTAAACATTTTAGGTTAGCAGAAATGCCCATTGGCTCCTGCACCCCACTCAAGATGCTGAAGTGGTGGTAATGGTGGTGGTGCGGGTGGGAGAGGGATGGGAGGGGTTGGTTGGGTTTGATGCCCCTGCACAGAGATCTCTGATCTTAAATATTGCTTGAAATTAGACTATTAGATGATGCTGTGACACACAGATGAGTCCCTTGGTCTTTTTAACTTTGGGAAGGGATCAGTGGAGACATTAAGTGTTGGAAAGGCAACTGTGATGGCTGAAAAAGGAGGACTTGAGCCTTCTGTACAACTGGTGGTGAATTTAGTGCAAACAAAGATGGCACCCGAGGAGCAGCCAGAAGACACTTCGGAGCTGGACAACAGTGACCGTGGAAAGGTCTTCCCAGAAGTCTTCATTTGACCCGTCCGTTTTATTACAGGTGGTCACTACTTTGTGGTGGCTGTGAGTACACTCACCAAAAATGAGTTTTCTAATGTAGTGTGTAAGCATTTAAGCAACAGTATCCAAAAATGGTACTTACTTATTTTATAGGGGAGTCTTCCAGACCAAGATGATCCTCATCATATCTTGAATAATGCGAACACTGGTGAAGGGCATGATTTCAGACTTGTCCAGTGGCCATTTGTCCCCTGATGCAGACACACATGATTGGAATTCATTCAGCATTTTAGGGAGAGACGACTAGAAAGAAAAGGCCCGTCATGTGGCTATATGTGAATTGCAAAATTGGACTTCTCTATTGAAATCTGTTATCTTTGCATTCACCTTACTTCTCTCAAGGATCGCAAGATTGCCAAGCATTTAACATTTACTTGGTCTCAGATTTAGAGAGATAGAAAAGAAAACAAGGAGAAGAGACCATAAAGGGAAAAATGCTGCATTAGGAAAACTGGATGATACATAACTGTGTAATGGTCTCCTTTAGATAAAAGTATCCATTGCCTAAAGATAAATTGTGAAATTATTTTTTAACTAAAGCAAGCTCAACAGGATGTAAATCCTAACATGAGGGACCGTTGACCCCCAAAAAATAGACTTATGATCTCTTTAGTCTGATTTCTAACTCAGCTCGCTCGCCTAGTTAGCAAGAATCAAGACCTACAAGATGACTTGAAAACAGGTAGGTTGTAAACAGAATGTGGACAGGCAAATAAACTTGATCTGCATTATCGCTGATAAAACAGGAAATCCTCGTGAGGGCCACTAGGTTGAATGGACACACAGGGTTTTCTGGAAGAGGATGCTGGTGGAGATATCATACAGGGTTGGTACATGTGTGACTGATGTGAAGAGGTACCATAAAAAGATTATTTTATAACATCAATTACAATAACTTTATGTACGAAAGGCCTTTTATTTTAAGACTTCTGTCATTGGCAAAGCTTGAATAGGTTCCAGACAGTAAGGGTCAGTATCTATTAACCCCTCAAATAAATATCTTACTACAAAGTCACAAGCCAAACACTGAAACATGAATCCAGGAAAAGTGCAATTTGCCTCGAACAGAAAAAAAAGTGTCAACTCAAGCAACATATAGAAATTGGATAAGATGCCAGCTGGAATCTTCAAAGAAGAACCATTATTTGTGCACATCAAATGACGCAATTAAAAGTAAATCTAATACAACCAGGAACAAAAACCTGAGAAATAAGTAGAATAACAATCAGGAACATTTGTAAAGATGTGATTAACAGAGGACTAGTAGAACATTTAAAAGCAAAAATTAAATTGAGAGGACACTTGTTAAAGTCAACAGGTAATATACAGCATCAAATGCCCATATGGCTTACTTTTCGCAGATCAATAATCAGGTATATGTATAAAGGATCAAAAATGCCCATTAGCATTTTAAAGCAAGGAGCCATACCGGCCACAAATAAAATTTCAAATATCGGAAACACACAGCCCACTTTCATGAGTAGGAAACTGGAATAAAGGCTTGACTAAAGTGAAGCATACTAGATTCATTTTCCAGGGATAAGGACACCAGCAGGTTTAAATCAACAAGAGAATATTCTGTATAATAATATAGCACAGAGACAAAATAAAAAATACCAAAAACCTTTCTCTTGACTAGTAAAAATTTAGACGTCTAGACATAAGAAGAACCAAGAAATATAATAATTAGAATATTTCCGGGTAAGCGTAAATAGTATGTGGATACAGGAATCAATCATTTTGATTAAAAAAAATCAATAATGAAAAATAAAATAATTAGCCAAATGAGAAAGTCCGAAAGAGATAAATTTAAACAAGGGTGAATAAAAGAAAAACAAAACATAAATAAGGAGTAGTTTCCTGAACCTCCTCGGATTATCAAAATAGAGGTATTTCATCCATGAATAATTGAAATATAGAGTGGCCTCCTTAATAGGGAGACCACTACCAAGAATTGAAAAAACATAAGTATGGTACTTATCAAGAGTGACAAAGTAATAATTTATTTAAGTAAAGTAACGGTCCACCGGTACTTGCACTGAAGCGCAGTTTTTTTAGTCAGGCGTACACAGGAAATGAGGGAAAATGCTTTAACTCTCAGTGCAAAATAGTGAATGTCTGAATCTTGGTTGTACTCCACGTTTACGTGGCATAGTAAATGTCCACCTAACACTAACTTCTCAGAATGCTCAACTGGCTCTACCACATTCTACAGAACATTCCTGCTAATGCATCTTTTCCTCTTAATACCTCAACATTTCACATTCCCCTACCTTCACATGCTCTTTTAATTACAAACACATCTATGCACACAAGGACAAGGGACTGAAGATTGCCCTAAAATAACATTAACTCACTCCAAATACAAGACTATTTTATGGAATCTTAAAATAAAAAATCATTGAATGCACACTGAAAAAGACAAGGTGCTTCTGTTAACATAACCAAATTCTTCTTTTTATTCTTTTTTATAGTTCCCCGAAAACTGCGAGCACTGATAAATGCAAGTGTTCGGAGAACTATAAGAAAGAATAACAGGAATTTGGTTACAGAATCACCTTGGGTCCTTCATTGTGCAGTCAAAGAGTTCGAACTTTAAGTTTGGGGGCCTACCTGTTCTTGGATGGCACTGATGCTGTTGCTCTGCACTTGTATTTGTACCTTTGGAACTTATAAGATCTCCAGTACACTCTTGGTGGAGGTTGCTCTGATTTCACCCTTGCCATCCACATCACAATCCTTTTTTATGGAACCCATGCACAGTATCATGCATATCGATAATGTATTTACATATATACAAGAAAAGAATATGAAGATGTTGAACCATTATTTGTTGTCAATTTATATGGGACTATATATAGTACATTATTGATATATATAACTGGAACCATTAAATTATTTTGTAAGTTTGCATTCCTCACGGACATATTCTTATTCTTTTACTAATCCTCACACTATATTCTCCATCACATTTTCTTGCATCTTGGTCAAGTTTACTATTTGCCACACTTCTCAATTGTTTCACTTTTCCATCAGACCGCCTCACAACACTCCACCCCATATAAACAACATATAAAGGGTCTGAGGATCTTGACATAGCTTTCCTCATTCAACCAGCCTTCTTAACTCAAACCCAATCCTCTTTACAGAAAATAGCATCACGCATCTGCGCACGTGCACCATCGACATGCATGTCACCTAGCTTCAACATCCATTCTTGTCTTCACTTTAAACATGTCATGTTCTCTTGTTAACTTGTAAGGAGTCTAACAAGTCACCACATCAGTAGTATAAGACCCTCCCCCACCAAATTCTTAATTGACAATTTCCAATATACTTTTTTCCCTCAACTGTAACTTAATACCCTTCTTCAAAACACAGTTTCAGCTCTCCACTAGACCATTGCTTAGGGAGTGTTAGAGTACACATTTAGTGTGATGCATCATTACTACAGATAAAAACATCTTAATCATGCCCAAAATCATCTATACACCAATACGCATCTCTCAGTTGGTACAGCCTCATTCAAAAACAGCTCTTGCAGCTCTGCAATTACCACTCTATTTTCCTGAAAGTGCCACTCTTAAAAATACTCAATTCAGAGGGTGGTCTTTCTCAGTTCAGGCCAATAAACTCTTGAAACTCCCTCCCCAATCATATAAAGGAAACTAGAAAATCCCCTTGCCTTTCAGAAGGCCATAAAAACATCTGTAGGATTGTGGATTATTATGTGGACTGGTGTAAGATCTCATCAAGTAATAACGTCACAGTCTGTATCAAGTCCAGTTAGGCTCTTTATCAAAGGCCCTTAGCTCATTCCTGGGTAGCTGTGGCACAGAGCGGTCAGGCTTAGTCAAATTAAGATTTAGAAGTACCACTGCAATAGTTAAGTAAGCAATATAACAATAAACATCCAACACCAATTTATAGAAGTAGAGTGTATTTTTCTCTTAAATTAGGTACCACAACAAAAAAATCTATTAAGTGGATATGATTTTTGAAAGGTAAGTAAATTCTTTTATGTTACAATAAATCTTTGTAAGTGGTGTTGTGGTTATGACTACCAATCATTTCTTGGACTGGTTACAACAGGTTGGGAGCAGTTCACGAGGACAACTGAGGTCCAATGGGACATTTACTTGCCGGGTCCAGTAGTCCGAGTCCTCACAGAAGATTTCACCCGAGATCGTGGTTCCAGCAAAGAAGTGGTCCTGATGCTGGGGCTGCATGATGCTGAGAAGATGCTAAGGATGCTGCAGTTGTGGAAGGAATGCAAAGAGTTTTCCTGGAGCCACCCTGGGGACCACAGATTTCAGGGGTTCTCTACGGCCACAGGATGATCTCACACAGGATCCCCTGTGAAGTCCAGTGCAGATGCAGATGCCAATGTTGACTGGTCTCCGGCTAATGCTTTCTTTAGTGGTAGTCCACAGGCGAGTGTCCCTTTCTTGCAGAAGTGCCAGGGTCCACTTCGATGACGGCCAGGGGTCCCACAGATTTGGGGACACCTCAAGCAGTTCAGGACTCTGTCTCCAGACAGGCATTTTGGTGTCCAGCGGCAGGCAGGTGATCCTGGGCAGCTGGGCTCTCACACATGCAGGCTTCCTTCAGTTTTTGTGTCCCTGGTGCTGAACAGGATGCTAACCACCTAGCCCTTGATATTTGATATTGATATTTATTAGTTTGTATAGCGCCCGAATCACCCCGTCAGGGGTATCTCTGCGCTAGGACAGCAGGTATCGTCAGACAAGTGGACCTCAGTAGAGATAGGTTTTTGGCAATTTTCTGAAGAGGGGAAGGCTCTGGCAATCACATAGTTGGCGGGGGAGTTCATTCCAGAAGGTTGGGGCAAGGTAAGTAAATGCTTTGCCACCCGACCGAGCCTTTTTGATCCCTAGGAGTACAAAGAAGTAGCTTGGAACCTGATCGAAGGGACTGGGAGGGGGTATATTTTAACAGTTTGTCCGAAAGGTAGGTTGGCCCCAGGCCATTAAGGGCTTTAAAGACTGTGCAGTATATCTTAAATTTCACCCGCTTTCTCACGGGTAGCCAATGCAGTTTGTTGAGAAGTGGTGTGGAGGCCGTTCTGGGGGGGGGGGGGCGTTTTCTACTAGTCAGGCTGCCGTATTCTGGACTACCTGCAGCTTGTTTAATGAAGCCTCGCTGGCCGAGGCGAGCAGTGCATTGCAGTAGTCCAGACGGCTTAACACTAGAGCTTGTATCAGTGTTTTTCTCATAGAGGGAGGTAGCATGGGAAACACTCTTCTGAGAAGTCTGAGTGTGTGATAGCAGGAACCCGCAGTGGTGGTGGCATGTGCATCAAGTGTGAGATTCTGGTCAATCCTGATTCCTAGGTTCTTGACCACTGTTGAAGTCAATTCTTCTTTCCTGGCATGTGTATCCTTTTTAGGTAAAAGCCTACCAGACAGCACAGCTGTCTGGCTTGCTGAAGGCATCTTGGGGACATTCAGAAAGCTTCTCTGGAAATTCATTCAGCTTCGTGGTTTGTAACTCACATTTCCTTGCTTTCTATTTGCTGGCTCCATTTGTTTTAGGCTATCCAGCTTGAGTCCATCCCTTACCTTGGCTAAACCTTCTTTACTGTATGCCTCTGAAATCTCACTTTCTGTAAACAGGCCTTTAAATCTTGTTCTCATCTTGTCACATTTGCTGTGCATTTAAACAAAAAGGTCAAATGTCAAGCTCCTTCTTCTGAGGGAGCTTCGTGTTTACTTTTCTCTCTGTGACTTCAAACTGAGAGCGTTTATAGGAAAGCATGAGGAATGCAGATTTCTCTCCCCAGGAAGCCAGCTTGTGCCCTTCCTGTGCTCCAGTTTATGAGGCCGCAGGGATGGGGTGCATGCACTTTCTGTGGCAACAAATATTTAATGTTGAAGTTCTTCTATCAAAGCACTGTTGGCTTTTGCTTAATGTGACCCTCTAGTGAACATCTAATGATATTTCTGTTTACAGTCAGCGAGTCAGAGTACCCTTTTTTGTTTCACAATTCTTTATTGAAGGGTTGAAACAAAGCATGGGGTAAGAACATGATACATGAAGCAATCAAACAGTGCAAGACAGGTGCATCAGGTGGTACAGAGCATGTGGCAGCCCATCAAATCCAGTGTGTGCAGAGGATCAGTGGGGAGAACTCCGCCCATGATGATCAGTACGAGGAGGATTAGCAAGGGAAAGAACAGGACAGGAGAATGGGAGAGAGAGGAGAACCCACAAGCCAAATGGGGGAGGGGTTATATGGGCTGGACAACAAGAGAGAAGTAGGAGACAAAGGTGAGGCTAAGAGAGAAAAAGGAAAGAGAAAGAGAGAGAGGGAGAGGGAGAAGGGGGGCAATCTGGGAAGGGAGAGAGTGGGTACCTCCAGATGAAGAACTGTATGCCCTTGAGCCTGGATCGCAGCAGTGAGAGGGATACCAGCAAAGGGAGCATGCTGAGGACATAGGTGTATAGTGGCAGAGTCACCATCCAGACTGCCTGTACCATGCCCCACAACCAGAGGCAGAGATTGGCCCACTTCTCGAAGTCCAACTTCATGCGCAACAACAGGGGGTAGCACTATGCGGTACAACCCTCGGTTAATTTAGACCCCACGCACTTTAGGCACGAGGACTTCCACTGAAAAGGATAAGTGGATATTGCTGTGTGGGTGGTCTCTCGGGGCATTGGCAATGCCTCGCTTTTGTCCCAGTTGACCCAGTAACCGGAGAGCGCAGCAAAGCCAGAGATGACTTTCAAGAGGGCCAGGAGGGAGCGGGAGAGGTCCAAGTGGGTGAGCAAGATGTCGTCAGCGTAAAGATAAATGGGGATCTGGTTAGATGCTGGGATTGACAAAGACAGGCTGCAAGCGGTTCAATGGCAAGAAGGAACAGGAGGGGTGCCAGCAGGCAACCTGGCTGCGTCCTTTGGTGAACTGGAAACGGGTCCGAAAGAAATCCCCTGCAGTTAACTTGGGCGGTGGACGAGTCAGAGCTATAGGACCTTAGATATGAAGTTCTCACCCAGGCCAAATCTCTGAAGAGTCGCAAATAGGTATCCCCACTCAATCCTGTTAAACACCTTCTAAGTTCTCGGTGTTCAGGGCGGGAGCAAGTGTGGGAGATGTCTCCTGGAAGAGCATCCAGGGACAAACCCCATTTGCGTATGATGGATCAGGGATTAAATCACCACCTGGAGGCGGGCCACAAGGACACAAGCAAGTATCTTAATGTCCCTGTTATGCAGGGAAGTGGGTCTGTAGCTCCTGCAGAGTAGAGGATCCTTTCCCCATTTAGGAAAACAGCGAATACTGCCCTGTTGGAGATGGAACCGAGAGAGCACGTTTGTTCAGCCTTGTGGAAGGCCTCATAGAGGAAGTCCACCACCTCCTCGCCTTCCCACTTGTAAAACTCTGCAGGGAAGCCCCCAGGGGCATTGCTGTAAGGGAGTCTAGAGATGACCTGCATGATTTCTGTCTTAGTGATTTCCCCCTTGAGCAGATCCCTGCCTGACTCGTTGAGGCTAGGGAGGCGCACACTGTCAAAGAAGGCCTCTAGGCAGGCAGAATCATCCGCCACCTCCGGGGTATATAGGACCTGATAGAAGGTTGAAAACACGTTAACAATGTCCTGTGGGCAATTGATGTAGTGCCATCCACAGATTTTATGTGTTACAGCAAACAAATGATGGACGGAATGCTGACAATGCAAACATTCTCCCCCAGTCAAAAGATCTGGGTTAAATCCATCGTTCTTTTGCCCACTACGCCACCCCAGTTTGGACCCAGCCATATGCAAATCAGTCTTGACCCTGTGCCCCATGGGAACAGTCCAGACCGAACTGCCAGGCCAGGTCCTCCCTGGACTGGAAACAAGCATCCTGGGACCGGTTTCAGGGTATGTCACCCTTCTTCAGCCAGGCTAGCTTGAATCCAGTGGCACAGTGAGAAAGGGACCCACGTCTGGGCATACCCATCCCACTTAGGGCGAAAAGTGTTTTATGGCCGGGATGGCCAGCTCTGCCTTTTGCTGACACAGCTGGGCCTTCCAGCCGTTGGAGCGCATACTTGGCCTTAGCAGTGTACAAAACATTAAGGTCCATAAGGGCCTTCTCCACGTGAAGGGGAGTTGAGGGGTGGTCAGTATAGAGGCAGGTGAGGGACTCAAAATCGTCCTTAAGGGCCTTCTGTTGCGTCACCCTCTGGGCTTTGGCGAGGACAGCGTTTCTCATTAGCTGGCCATGGTCACTTTGGAGGCCACCCACATGGTTTGGGAAGAAGTGACAGACTCCTTGTTGTGCTCTAGATATGTGGAGATATGAGACCATAGCTGGGACTTGCCCTGGGGGTGCGATAACGCAAGAAGTTGAGGCGCTATGGCTTGCAGCCAGGGGAGGAGAGCCCAACGTCCAGGGAGAGGAGTGTCTGGGAGTGGGCCGAGAACATGCCCTCCAGATACGGGATTCCCGGGAGAGGGTGAACACTGGCTGGGAGAGCAGGAAGTAGTCCAGGCGGGACTGGGTGCCATGTACCGGTGATAAAAAGGTGTATTCCCGGGCCCCAGGGTGTGAGAGGCACCAGAGATCTACGAGGCTGTGATCCGATGTGGATGTTCCCAAGGAGAGCCAGATCCGCATTGGTGCCTATATCCAAGGGGGCAGTGCGGTCGAGGACTACGTCCCAGGCCAGGTTCCAGTCCCCTCCTATGAGCCAGTGAGTGGCCCTGATTTCCCTGAGGGGGCGGTTGAGCTGGAGGAAAAACTGGTGCTTGGGTCCTGTCGGTGCATACACTGACCCAACACAAAGCGTCCGCTTGCAGAGTCGGAGTTTGATATAAGCATAGCAGCCATCGGGGTCAGTCCAGGTCCTTAGGATAGTGAAGGGCATGGACCTGTGTTTCCTAGGATGCCGGGACCCGTCAGCCGGCACTGCTGGACAACTGCTATGGCCCACCCAGTCGCGACTCAATTTCCCTGATTCCTCATGGGAGAGGTGTATTTCCTCTAACAAGGCCACGTCGCAGCGCTTAGACTGCAGGTAGGACAGCACTTTGTTGCATTTAATAAAGTGCGGGAGACCATTGATGTTACAGGAGATGGTTTGCAAGGGCGAATTTTCCGGGAGAGAGAGAGAGAGAGAGAGAGAAACCCTTGGGCGAGGGGGGGGGGGATGTGTAGGGGCGGTGAAAGGGGGGGGCGGACAAAGGAGGAGAAGGGCGGAAAACCGGATTAGTGGTGAAAGATGGGCAAAGACTCAAAGGTATGTTTGTTTTATTTATTTTTTTATTTGAAAAGTTTTATACAGCGCTGGCTAGACCCGGAGGTATCAGAGCGCTTTACATGAGGAAGGACATTGTTTCAGGACATAGTTACAAAGTTACATCAGTTGTTGGAGCGTCGCATAACATAGAAAGGGAACAGTATAATGTAGATACACGAGTTACAAAAGCATAGAATAAACACTAGAAAAAAACCGGCAAGGTGGAAAGTAGTTCAGGGGAAACAGGTAAGTCAGGCTGGAACAGGGGAGGCAGACAAAGAATCATGGAGGGAGGAGGCGGGGGAGGGGAAAGAAACACAACGTGGAGACGAGGAAAACAGTGTCCGATGTCCGGCTGGGAAGGTGACGGCCGAGGGGTGAACCAGAGCCAAACTCCTCTATAGCTGCAAAGGACAGCTCCACCGGTCATCGGCCAAGGTTGCTCGGGCACCGCAGTACGTAAAGAAGGTTCTGGATTCCGCCTAGGGGGCATCGTCAAAAGTTCCATCGAAAGCGCCGGTCACAGTACTGTGCTCCCAGTGGTAGTGGGACCATTCCCAATCCTCTGAGTGTGAATCCCTTGTCACTGTGGTCTCTCTCAGAGGGGTCTCTGAATCTCCAGGGAACAAAAGCTGGATCCCTCTCCAACAAGGGGAGGAGTGCTTTAATGGAAGGCCCTATTCAAATCACTCAAGTATTAGTAATTATGAGATATTGTGTCCTCATAGTTCTTAGCACCTCAAATTCACTGCCTGCAATTCTGAATCAATTCTGATCAAAACAATGAGGTAGACTGGTTACAACCCTGGTATATAAAACGCAGATTTTAACACTGAACTGTTTACCCTTTAACCACGGATTACAAACAGGACTGGGAAACTCCCAATGCATAAACATTTTTATGGAAATTAATTTTAATGAAAAGTACATCATGGAGAATGTAGTCTGCACAAAAATGAAGTTACCTGATCAGCGTATTGACAGGGATTTTCTTCCAGGGAATTCTCTGCTTGAGTAGGTCATTGACAAATGACTGCAGCGAAAAGAGGGACTGTAAAATTGCATTCATATAGCATTTATTTCCAAGGTTTGAAAAGCCCTGCAGCTGCTGTGTTTGACTAGACAGCAGAAAACGAGACTTATTCCATCCAGTGTAATCCTGACTCTCTCTCATTTTTTTCACAGAAGCAGGCTGTGAGGTGAACCCAAGTGTTCTCTTCAGAGAAGGTGACTGAGTAGCTACATTAGACCTCTCTGCACTGGAATTTCCAAAACAGTATTCTTTTGAAGAAGGTCTGCTGCTATAGAAGGATGAGGACTGCATTGGGAAGACCCCTGTTACTTTATTCTCCTCAGTTTGTCTCAAAACCAACTGTTTTTCTCGGCTGCGGTTTAGGAATTTCCAAGCTGGATCGACCACAGACTTGTTAGTAGATGAATCATTCTCTTTGGGATAATCTTCGTTTAGTTCCTGCATCAAAGATTGCATTCTTTTCCGCTTCTCATTCCTAGTTTCCTGCAAGCCTGCTCTCAGAGGAGGGAAAGCATTAGAAGAACCAGTCCCCTTGCTTCCAAGTATTCCATTCCCAGGAGAGGTTTTCATTGTAGCACAGAGCGGCTTCCGGACAGGGGTTTCTTCCTTATTCTCTAAGCTCGCTCTTCGGGTGGGAGTCTGGTTTTTAACTGCAGAGATCTGTATGTTCTCTTCCTTCTGTGTACTACGGCTTCCCAAAACACATCCAAAACTTCCAGATCCAAGCGATGCTTTTGCTGTGGGCATGCCCTCATCACAGACCGACAGTAGATATGTCTCCATATCCTTCCCAGCAACAAGAGAAACCCTGTCAATTGTCAGATGACTGGCATCCTTCAGAGTCACCATCAACCGTGAGAGATTATTTCCATTGGGTCGAAATAACACAGACTTGATATTTTGGTGCAACTTAAAGGATTTTGGAGCTCCACCAGCTTTGTAGACAACCAACAGAGTAGCCTTTCCATCTTTTTCTAAAATCTCAAAATGCCATTGTTTATACAGCGGATTCGTATGCTTCCATGGACCTTAGGTGGACCCATCTTGCCAAGGCAAAACTAAAACTGATCTTTGGAACCTCTTACTCCTGAGTTGTGACCCGGCCTCTCCTCGGGCAGGAACGCCGCTTTGGGTTTCTGGTTTGTCAGGCAGCCCGCCCCAGTACCATACGGAACACCGCTCTCTGCCTGAGGCCTCCCCGCACTCTGTCCTCTGCCTCCCCTGACTCCTGTCAACGGCGCGCCGACCGGTGGAGGAGGGGTGGGCTGAAGAGAAGGAAAGAGGAAAATAAACCTGTGCGGAGCCGAGGGAGGAAGCCTTGGTGGAGCTGGGAACTGTGAACCGTGGGTCTAAACCTGGCAGTCCGGGTGCACTGGAGGTCCCAAGGGGAGGGGAAAAGAGAGCAGGAGATGATTTGCCAGGTCGGTGGCACAGCCATGGGACCAGAGACAGGGGCATAGGTTCCCAAGGGTCCTGAAGGTAAATGGCGGCAGTGTGGGAGTGCAGTGTGTGGGGGGCTGGGGGTGGGCAAGTCGGGCGTGATCATAGGGCCCAGGGCATACAGGGGGACGGGGGGTAGTGTCAGGAGAATAGGGAGGAAACAAGCCGAACAACACAAACCACAGTTCTAGTCTCCACCTTCCAAGTCATCAGGACCTGCATGGCGTGTGGGAGGGGGAGGCACAGTGGCGATCAAAACAACAAACTGCCCAACAAAGTGAAACAGAGCAAAACATAGCAAAAGACAATGGAGTGGCCCATTCATGGGCCCCGGTGTGTGGCTGGGGGGGCCAGGGATGCTATCAGCAGGGCCAATGGCCAGCAGCAACACTGGGCAAGTGGTGGGGCCACAGTGGAGCTGCGTGGCCCGATTGTGATTAGTTGCTCTGCTCCTGTCCCCACAGCAGGGCTCCGGTGGAGAGGGAGAGTCCCTGCACATACAGCCGGCCGGCGGCCCATCAAGTCGTTAAGCACTGCGGATAGAGCCATGGGTTGTCGGGGCAGCGGGAGCCGGGTCGGACAGGGCACCCACAGCTCTGGGTGCTTCGCCGTTGTCCCAAAGTCTGCTCAGGCACGCAGAGCTCGATTACCAAGCGCCCATATTCGTCCACGGCCAGACACATTGGCAATCCAAAAGGTGTAGCCTACACAACTACACTTAATTAGGAATAGCCTCAGTATGTGCAACACATGCAGTAGCACCATGCCATAAAAACCTACACAACACAGATTACTGCTTTACAGAAAACCAAGAACAGGAGCGCAGAAACAACTACATTATTTACACTACAGCCTTAAACATCCTGCCTATGCCAAAACATAGGGGCATATTTACAAGGCCAATGCGCAGCAGGAACAGCACTTTTTGTGATGTTCTGATGGTGCACAGGGATTAGCCTTATCTACAAGGCCACGTAAAGCCACCCTGTGTGGATTTTTATGGCCTTGTAGATATGGAGTAAGGCGAGGCAGCGCAAGTCACTGCCTTTCATTACTCTGCGTGAAAGAGGCGTTCCATGGGTGTTCCCACTCAACAGCCATGGAATTAGATGCTGCCCCAGATTTACAACATCAGGTAAACCTGGGCAGCACCAAAACCTTGCGCCTCCTAGAGCAGGCGTAACGAGGAGAAATGTTTACATTTCTCCTAGTTTTTTCCTCCTTCCATGTGTGCTGCATCCTGCAGCACACATAGAGAGGAAAATGACTCTTGTGGTATTGTGCAGGAAGGTACCAATTCCTGCACAAAACCAATTGTACCAACAACACAGACACCCTTGTACCATAGTGCAAGAGTGCCTGCATTGGTGCACCGCTGCAAAATGTGCGCCGGCTGAAAGGACAGGAATGCACCATATCTTGCAAATACAGTGCATTCCTGTCCTTTTGAAGTGGCGTAGGGCAGCGCAGCAAAATGATTTGTAACGCTGCATTTCGCAAATTCCTGGTAAATATGCCTCACAGTTTTTATACTATTTTGTGGATGTGTGTGCTGTCAACAATGAAATAGGTGAACATGTTCCACTAAAACAACTATCACCTACCACCAGGTACCGCCTACTACCTGCTGACGTCTGGTGCGACACTCTACCCAACTTCACTCTATGCCTCTCTACTCTTCACAACTCTATGCCAGTGCACTCTACCCCACTGTACTATGCACCACTGCACTATACACCAGTCCAGGCCATTCCACTCTACTCTTCACCACTCCACACCAATCCACTCTATGCCACTGTACTCTGCAATACTGCGCTCTGTGCCACTACTCTATGCCACCGCACTCTATCCTACACCACTCTACGCCACTTCACTCTTCTCTGAAACCATCTACTCCAGCCACTCTATGCCAATCCACTTTTATGGCACTCTACACCGCTGTGCTTCACGCCACAACTCTACTGCACTCTATGCTACGGCACTCTACCCTGCACCACTCTACTCTACTTCGCCCTACTCTGAAACAATCTACTCTACGCGACTGCACTCTATGCCACTGTACTTAACGCTACACTACTCATCTCTGTGCCACTGCACTCTGCGCTGCACCATTCTGCACAACTGCTCTCTTTGCCACTGTATTCTAAACCACTGCACTACGCCAATGCACTCAACACCACTTTATTCAAAACCAATGCTCCCTACACCACTGCATGCTACACCACTATTCTACTGTGCACCACTCTACTCTGCTCCACTCCACTCGATTGGACTCTCTGCCACTGAACTCAATGCCACTCTACACCACTCTGGAGCACTCTACACCACTACTCTGCACCACTCTATTCTGCAAGACTGAACTATCGGCCACTAAACTCAACATCACTCTACACCACTGCACTCTACACCACATACTGCGCTCTACGCCACTCTATTAAACTCGGCATCACTGTACTCTATGCTTCAGCATTCTATGCTTCACCGCTCAACTCTATGCCACTCTACATCACTCCACATCACTTTAATTTATTCTGCACCACAGTACTCTACCCTGAACCACTCCACTCTACTTTGAAACAATCTACTCTACGCCATTGCACTCTACGTCATTGCACTCCATGCTACTGCACTCTACGTCACATTACTCAAAACCAATGCGCTATATGCCAATCTACTCTGCACCACTGTACTTTACGCCACTTCTCTCTAGGACAATCTACAGCACTCCACTCTGTGATGCTCCACTTCATTAAACTCTACTCCACTCTATGCCACTCTACAATGCTCTACGCATCTCACTCTATGCCACTTTACTCCACTCTATTCTACGACACACAACTCCAGTCTATGCCACTCCACGACATAACAATCTACTCTGCTCTACGCCACTCTACTCTACAACACTCCACCCTATGCAACACCCTCTACGTCACACCACACTGCTCTACACCACTCCATGACACTACTCCACTCTCCTCCCTCCATGACACTCCCCTTTACGGCACTCAACACCACTCCACAGCACTTCACTCTACTCCATTTTACGAGACGACACTCCACACCACTGTTATTTACCCCACTTACTTTTAGCAATGCTGAACAGCACCAACGCTAGCGTGCCACATGCCTAAAACATTTTGGCAAAGCCAATAGCTCTTGCATAGGTAAGTCCTATTGGCTTTGCCAATGTTTGTTCTACAAGTGGCTACTGCAGAAACATTCCTCTTTGTCAGTCCCTCTGGTTCAGCAGGTGCAGTCTAGTCTTTGGTACAGCCTCTCTTTGCAGGATCCAGGGAGCAGCAGGGCAGTCTTCTCTCAATTCTGGTCACAAGTGGAGCTTTTCGTCCACAAGTGGGTACAACAGTCCTCTTTGCCAGTCCCTTGAGGTAAGCAAATCCAGTCCTTCCTGCAGCCTCTCTTTGCTGAATCCAGGAAGTAGCAGGACAATCCTTCTTTCTTCTCGTCAGTCATGCAGTGATCTGAGGAAAGATGGTCTGGGGTGTCATTTGTGCCATGTTTTAGATGGTGGGAAGGAAGGACTTGCTATCCAATGGGACAAGAGTTCCCACAAGGCTACCCATACCACTTTGTCACTTTCTTGGAGTTTGGTCCTCAAACAACCCCAGGATACCCCTATCTAACCTATACTAAGATGTCACAAGCTTTCTTTCCCTGTGAGGAGCCTTGGGCACACCGTTGGGTGTGCCCAGCATAATGAGCCACTCCTCTTGGAACACCAGTTCTGCAACAGGTTTCCCCCCTCCAGAGGATATGCCAGCCTTCTGCCTACACAAAAAAGTAGGCAGGCGAAGGTATGATGGAAATTTGTTTCTCTGAGGTGGTAGCCTGTTTGAAGATGAGCTAACTGTGGCCATTGTCCAGCAGTCATTCTGCTGGGAGAGGTCACACATCCTCCCTTCAGCAATTCTCTATGTTCCCTGTTCCTGGGAGCGCTTGACACTTCCTAGCAGGGGACAGCATTTTGTCTCGGGTGACTACTGCAAGTAAGGAGGAAAGCCTACTGATGTTCTGGGCAACAAAGTGGTAACTTTTTAAAGTCACCTTTCTATTAAAAGTTACCTTAAATCCAATCTCAGCAATGAGTCAGATTTCATTTAAGGAATGTGATATCTTGGAGGAAGTTAGCACTTAGCACGGCGGCTAAGTTAGCCAATGAAACCACTGGCCTTCCAACAGTGAGAACTGCAATTTTGCCTCTTCTCTGTCCAGGCACGTTAAATACAAAAGAAACATGCCCTTTTTGGTCACAGCCTACCAGACCGCCAGCTGTCTGTGTTTGCTAAAGACATCTTGGGGACTTTCAGAAAGTTGACCTAGGAATGCATTCTGCTTGTTGCTTGCTATTGGCTTTGTGGTTTGTAACTCACGTTTTCTCGCTTTCCATTTGCTGGCTTTATTTGCTTTAGGCTGTCCAGGATCATTTTGTCCCTCCCAGCAGCTAAACCATATTTACAGTATTCTTCCACAAACTCCTTTTCTGTAAACAGGCCTTTAAATCTTGTTCTTATCTTGTCACGTTTGCAGGGCCTTCAAAGACCGAGGTCAAATGTCAGGCGCGGTCTTATCCTTCCGAGTGCCCCCTTTCTGTAAACAGGCCTGTAAATCTTGTTCTCATTTCGTCACATTTGCTGTGCATTCAAGGGCCGAGTTTCAAATGTCAGGCGCTGTCTTCGGAGGGCGCTTGTTTACTGTTCCTTCTCTGACCTCAAAGTGAGAGGATTTATGTGACAATCTTGCTGGATAGTGGGGGTAGGTAGGAACTCCTTTTTTTCCTAGAACACTACAACATTCAAATGAACTGTGTATGAGACAGAATACGAACAGAGCTTGCATGCAGACTATTGCCAGTAGGAACGCCGATACAGACCTTACAGGCAATGAATCACTAATCCCTAGCGCACTAACATATAGTACCTATGTATAGTAGACCTGCCAGGTCCAAGTCACAAGCACTTTCTTGTGGAGTCCCGCAGGGCTCTGTGTTGAGCTTGATGTTATTTAATATCTATATCTGCCCGTAAGCAGTTATGGTAGAGAGCAGTGGGTTGTCCCTTTTTTCCTACGCTGATGACACTCGGATCATCTTTATTTTGTCATAGGCTCAGAATCATGGAACTCAGTCTGGGCGTGAGTTGGATCTCCTCTTGGATGTATAACAGCCTACTCAAGCTCAACTGGGATAAAACAGAGGTGATGATTCTGGGCAAGAACCCCGCTCTTTGGGGCACACATCATTGGCCTGCTTCCTTAGTTGCTCTAACCACATCATCGGATATGGTTAAGAACCTGGGCTTCCTTGTGAATGATTTGTTATCCATGAAGTCGCAAGTGTCTAAGGCGACGTCCACCTGCTTTGCAGTGCTTAAATGACTTAAAAAGATTAGGCTACTCCCCATCTCTGTGCAAAGGACAGTGATTCAAGCTCTTATCTCCAGAATGGACTACAGTAATGTGCTGTATTTGGGAGCCGATAAAACTACTATTCGTCAACTGCAGCTAGTGCAGAACTCTGCTGCCAGGCTGATCACTTTCCCAAATTTGCCTCCATTTCAAACCTCCTTCATGAGCTACACTGGCTTACGATCTCGAATCACATCAAATTTAAAGCACTATGCTATATGTTCATGGCGAAAGCCAGAGTTGGACCTAAATACATTTTGGATCTGGTTCGCCCATACCATCCATCTTGATCTCTGAAGCCTTCACAACAGGTCTTGTTTACTGTGCCCAGGTTCCATGTGTGCCGCTGGAAAGGACACTCTTTCACTTATTTAAGCCTGAAACTTTGGAACTCCCTTACAGACTCTCTTGAGGAACTGCATGTCTTTTCTTGCTTTTCGCAAGGGCCTTAAGACCTGGCTTTTCTAAACTGCTCACTTTGCTCTGTGCATCCTTTCTTCCAGCCATGCGCCAGGACACCCCTTGGGGTAGCTGTGCACACTAAAAGCCTTTAATATTAATAATAGGCAAAAATCCACTAACATATCAGACCCCAAGACCAGCCAGTGAGCTTACACAGGAAAAACACGGAGCTGCTAATGCTGAATAAGCAGAGGGCATCCACTGAGTTCACGAGGAGAGGCTAATGGAGTAGAATATGCGGAGGCAGCAGTCACGTCTCAGGGGCAGGAGACGAGGCAAGGCAAAAGAAATGTTAAAATGCACCCTGTCACCATCGTTGTACTAGCACCTCATAAAGAAGACGACAAAAGCAAGGGGGGTGTAGGAAGCCGGCTCTTTATATAGTATATCAAAGAGACATACTATGCAGAGTCCAGGTATTCCCTTGAGTGGACAGGCGCTTGCCCTAGCAATCCCAAGGTGCTCGTCCAGGGGGTAGTGTGGTTGAGCAGCCTCAGGCTTATCAGAGAGGAGTGTTAAACATCTGCAAATGCACACAATAGTCAATAAATGATGTGCACCAATTTCTAAAATAACATGCACCTTTATATAGATTTAGGCGCCAGAATCAGTTCGATCAAGTAAGTTTGTTTTTCAATAGAAATACTTTTGCATTCAAAAAGTCGACACTTCAATTTTCAGAAGCTGCAATGTTAAACTATGGGAGTAAGAACAAGTACGGCATTCAAGTTCAGTGACTTACGGGACCAATCTCCAGGAGTTAAGGTGAGTGGTGGGCAAGATCCAAGGCAGCACCGGCAAAACACCACCAACGACACTAGGGCAGCCGGGTGCCCAATGTTAATCTATGGGGATTGGTCTTCACAAAGAGGCTGCAGGCTCTGACTGCAAGGCCAGTCAGGCTGAACCAACAGGGGGGCTCAGGCCTCACGATGCTAGGGAATATAGGGACACCTTTGGTCCTCTTCTCCACAGCCCAGGTGCAGAGGTGTCTGGTTTTCCTTACCGGGAGCAGTCACGGTAGAGAGGCTGCAGGCGATGTTGGGGAGGCCACGAGAGGTGAAACCACAGTGGACCCGGTCTCTGGATGGCTGGGGGACAGTGTTGGCACCGGTGGTCCACTTCAAGTCTGGCTTAGAGCGACCAGTGTAGTGGTGTCCTTCAGCGTCAAGTTTTCACGATCTTGAAGTCCTCTCAGGTCTCCGAGTGCCTGCAGGAAAGCAGGTCCGCTGCTTCACCCAAGAACTCCTGTGAAGTGCTGGCAGGTCTCCCGGGCTTCGGGGACTCAGCAGCAGCAGGACAAGTCATCTTTTGGTGAATAAGGGATTCTGTACATGGTTTTTTCCTTCTGCTAAATATGCTTGCTGGGACCAGAGAATTATACGTAACAACTGGCATTTGATTGAAGGAACTATTCCCAACATCGGGCCACCACTCTTTGCTCTTAAAAAAAAACAGGAGTATCGGTCAACAAGTTGCGAACACAGCAGGCCAACAAAGAAAACCAGCGACGCTTTCCACTATGTTAAATCTTCCACCCGTGCAAGGGCATCATAAATGTGGAACATGTTCAGTTTGTAATTCAACCACAGAAGGATGCACCTTCACTGACGGCCAAAGACACTGGCGGCACAATGAATTTACAAATTGCAACTCCAAAAATGTGGTCTACGCTGTGACATGTCCGTGTAAAAAGATATATATTGGAAAAACATCCCAAGAAGTGCAAAATCGTATTGTGCAACATCGTTCACGATTGAAAAATAAGATCCTCACTGCCCCAATGGTTGAACATTTTACAACTCTAAACCACAGATTTGATGATTTTACATGGACTGTATTATCATTGATAATTAAGAACAACCAAAGAGGCGGCGATCCGGAAGTATTACTGGCACAGAGGGAGGCATTCTTAATTATGAAATTCAACACGGCACTGCACGGCCTCAACGAGTTGTCTGAAGTCACAAAACTCTAAAAGGCAACAGTCTGAACACACATGGACTTCATGTCCCACAATGCCCGGAGCGCCTGACCTCTCAGCTCCCCTTCCAGGTTGTATTAAAGGAACCAGTGTTGCAATGGCCTCATTGCTGCCGGTTTGGAAGCAGAGTAGCATGTTGGATTGATATTTCCCGCAGTATAGAGAAAGAATTACAGGCAAGTGACATGCTGCCACTGGGGGAGGAATAATTGCACACATTCATTCAGAATCTTACCGAAATTATGTTTCCCTTTTATAGGAAACAGATACGATTTGGGAGCAGCTGCTGTTTAAAAGCGTCCGCATCAATTATTGCTTTTTTCGATTTTAAGGTAACAGTGCAGCTGAGTTAGTTTTGCATTGTCATGCGCGCACTGAATTCTTTTCTCATAGAGCGCTCACAGTCATTCCATTCATTGTTTGCAGGTAATGGACTGACACCACTGAGTTGTCCCACACGTCACATACATTTGAAGGTAGGATCTCTTCCCTTTGGTCCTCTGTTGCACGAAGAGCTGTCCCATTCAGTACATTTAATTGCTAATGCCCTAATGTTTAACCCTCTGTAGCTTCGATCACAATATAAGATTTGAAGCGACGTTTCTGGACATCAGTTCCTGTGGAACAACTCCACACCACAATTAAGGTACCTAAAATATTCCCTGTCCGTAAAGTAATGTTGGGACACGGGGGTGTCAGAATGAAAACCAACAATATTTCTTTTAATTTTGCAGAGCCAAAATACCAAGTCCAAGTCCTGAAGAGAATCCCGGATTTGTTAGGGATTCGAAACGCGTTGGCTTGGAGTATGGGGGGACTGTTGATGGGGTGTGTCATGATTAATGTTAAATAATATTTCCCTGAGCAGCTTCTGACAACACCCACCAGTAGGTTAGGTATCCCCATCCTCTCACAGGCAGGACAGGAAACATGTGTTGCGATAATGAGTAACTGTCCGTCTGGTGTTAATATGAATGTAGGACTGGTTTAATTTCAGGCTGGCACACATGAGCTATTGATGTTTTTCTTGTGATTATTCATTTGTTATTATTGGTTTGCAAAAACGTTCCATATATTATCATTTTTTCTCCCAATTTTTTTTTTTGCACTATGTAAATGTTGTATATAGTTCTATTTCAAACGTTTTTGAATTGTGCGATTTACTAATGTGGTGTTTCTTTGTTAAGACATGCTCTATTGATTTATGAAAGTCTTTGTTGAAATATCAAAAATAAGCTAGATAAAGCTTGAAAACTTTGGAATTAATGGTCTAAGGTTTATCACAACTCTAATCAAAATAACCCCCCCAGACATCCTGTTTGCTTATTTCAATATTGAGGTGGTCCTGTCTGGGGAGTTACGGACCCAAGCCTTGCTTGATCACACTCACGTAGTATAAGGCCTTAGGGCTGCTATGCCTGCTGTAGGGGTGACTTACAAATACAACATGCAGTGGTTAGGGGACATGGAACACAGGGAGGTGTGTCATGTCGTGTTTTTACTTTTGTCTGCACCAAGACACGCAGGCCGTCGTGGCAGGCGTGTGTTTGGTAAGGGGTCTTGTAGGGTGGCACAATTCGTACTGCAACCCTTAGGGAGCCTTCCTTAGTACCTCAGGCCCCAAGTACCAGGGGTACCATTTACTAGGGACTTACAGAGTGCTAAAGGTATTGCCAATTGGGGGAAATAATTGTACAGCTTCAGGAAGGAGATCTGGCACTGGCGACCTCCTGGTTAGCAGGAATCCAGTGCACTTCCAGTTGAAATCACATCAAATGGCAGGCAATAAGTGGGGGTGACCATGTCAAAATGGGCACTTTCCTACACAACCTCCTCCCCAACAAGAGTGTGAGAATAACCTTTCCCAAGAGAGTCTTCATCTTCTAAGTGGAAGAAACTGGAAAGGACATCTGCATTGGCATGGTCAGCCCCAGGTTTGTGTTCCACTGTATAGTCCATACCCTGTAGGGAAATGGACCACCTCAACAGATTGGGGGTTTCACCTTTCATTTGGCATCTGAGAGGCTTGTGGTCAGTTTGAACAAGGAAGTGGAGCCAAACAACTATGGCCTCAACTTCTTCAGGAACCACACCACAGCAAAGGCTTCCCTCTCAATGGCACTGCAACGCTGCTCTCTGGGGAGTAGCCGCCTGCAAATGGAAGCAACAGGTTGGTCATGGCCATCATTATTGGTTTGGGATAAGACCACTCAAATCCATGTTCAGAGGCATCGGTCTACACTATGAACTGCTTTGCATAATCTGGGGCTTTCAGAATGTGTGCTGAGCACGTTGCTTTCTTCAGTGTCAAAAGTCTTTGACAGCGCAATGCCCAGTTTACTTTCTTTGGCATCTTCTTGGAGGTCACATGTGTTTTAGGTAGCCAGACATGAAGTTTGTACCTCTGTCTGACACCACCTCCTTAGGAAAACCCATCCGGTAAAGATATCAATGCGGGCCCTAGGCACTGGAGGAGCAGTGGTAGTCCTTAGGGGAATTGCTTCAGGGTACCTGGTAGCATGACCCACTACTGACAGTATGAATCTGTTCCCTGATGCAATTGGAGGATCTAGGAGACCAACAATGTCAATACATACCCTTTCAAAGGGAACCCTAACCACTGGGAGTGGGATTAAGAGGTCTTTTGGGTGGCCAACTATATCGTCACTGGCTCGACAGGTTGCACAGTAGTTACAAAACTCCTTCACCTTCTGGGACTTACCTGGCCAGTAGAAGTGGGTGACTAACCTACTCCAAGTTTTGGCCTGGCCAAGATGCCCAGCTAGGGGGGATGACATGAGCCAATGTAAGCAGAAACTCAATACTGCCAAAGCACTACCACTCTCCTAGTGGCACCAGGTTTGGAGTCTCTGGCCTCAGTGTAAAGGAGTACCTCCTCCCAATAGGTTCTGTGGGAGCCAGACATCTCCCTTTTGCTGACCAGCTGCTTGCTGTATTGTATTGTAATTGCATTTATATAGCGCTTACTACCCCTGACGAGGCGTCAAAGCGCTTTGTCTCAGGCTTTCAAGAGTGGGATAGGTCCTCTGTCCATGGCATAGATCTTCCATAGAGAGTAAAGGTATTGCCAATTGGGGAAACAATTGTACAGTTTTGGGAAAGAGATCTGGCACTGCAGACCTGGTTAGCAGGAACCCAGTGCACTTCCAGTCGAAATCGCAACAAATACCAGGCAAAATGTGGGGGTGACCATATCAAAAAGGGGAACTTTCCTACAGGGTCATAACACAACTCACGTCTATATCCAAGTATGGGTGCAGATGGTGTTGCAGTACCTCCATACATCTGACAGACTTCAGGTGGAGAATTAACAATGAGGCCTACAAACTGTATCCTGACAGGCACCTTCGTGTGACTAAGTGCTGCTAATTATTTAAGCATGGGTCACTGTGTTTACTATTCTTTTCTGCCAGTTTCCAGTATTTTGTAATATTCACTAGTTTTACTCCTTCTAGGGTATAGGTGAGCACAGAAATACACCGTATTCCAGAGATTTGCTAGCCCATATGAAGACATGCTTGATTTACAATGAAAGTCAGGTGATATCATGCCCAGCACCCTCACTCTGAAAATTGTTCCAGCACCACTTTGCATTGAACACATCCCCAACAAAAAGTACCAAGCTTCACACCAGCTCATATGAGATGGTGGAAACGTGTCTCGGGTGGCAAGGATGCCCCTGCAGTCAGGTGCCAGGGCCTTAAGGTCTCATCCCAAGTCCATGAGTGATTCATTCATAGGGGCCATGTCATGACACCAGGAATCTGTGTGTGTTGTCTGCCTAGGGCACCTGACATCCCTTCAGCTGACATCTTCTCCCGTCACCTCTTCATTCTCTGGCTCAGAGGCTCTACTCGGAGCGTCTCTACTCTACGCCAATGCACTCTATGCCACACTAATCTACTGTGCACTATTGCATGCTATGCCACTTCACTATGCGCCTCTAGTCTACTCTGCACCACTCTATGCCAGTGCACTCTACCCCACTCGAGTATGCACCACTGCACTCTTAGCCACTCATTTGTACTACTCCACTCTAAACCACCTCACTCTGAAACAATCTACTCTACACCACTGCACTCTACCCTGCACCACTCGACTGTACTCTGAAACAATCTACTCTACACCACTGCACTCTACGTCTCTGCAGTCTACGCTGTGCCACTGTATTCTAAACCACTTTACTCAAAACCAATGCACCCTATGCCACTGTCCCTACTTTGCACCACTATCCTTCACGCAACGATACTCTACAACATTCTACTCTATGCCACTGCACGCTATGTCACTCAACACCATTGTAATCTATGCCACTGCACTCTACAACACTATTCTGCTCTGCACCACTGTATTCTAGGTCTGGCGCCAGAAAGTCGAGCATTGTGTTCACCTGTAAAAACAGCACACCATACTGCTTCCACATAGGTTCAAGGGGTTCTCCAGGCGTTTATTAGACCAATGGAGCAGATATTACCTCCCATAAAAACTTGAATACAACAGAATAGGAATTTGGCAATAAAAGTTTGTATGCCTCTGTAATACACGAGTGTCTGAAGAGCAATCATAAGAGTGTTTCACCAAAGGACAGACGCAGTACCTCAAGAGCTCCACCCGCTACTAGGCAATGTCTCAAAATAGAACTGTCCATGTTTTCTACACCGTGATGTGCATCTCTTATAGCATGTTCACATCCAAACACCGATCACACTCCGCCTCTGGGCACCATCTTCTCGTGCTTAGGCCTGTGATCAACATGGCTACAACTCTGTTCACACTGTGCCAATTTGTCAAAAATTCCTGCACTAATCCAACTTACTTCCTCTATATGATGCCACATTACACCCCCATGACCGCCACCCAGTGCCTCTGCAACCACCCATGGCTGCAACCACCCATGGCCTAGCCAGAAACTGAGCATTAGACCGTGCAGGCCTCAAGATTTTCCTTTCCTGCCAGTGGTGCCTCACCCAAGTTGAAAATAGATTTAGGCTGTGAGTATGCAGCAGCAAAAGAGGTGCACCTGAGACCAAGTGACATCTGAATACTCAACTAGTACCTACTACATTCTACAGAACATTCCTACCACAGAAATCCCTTCCTCTTAACGTCACAACACTTAAAAATGCTGAGGCAGTATGCTAAGGTGGGCAGAAGCAAAATGTAAATGAGAGCTGAGCAGTCTAATGGATTAAGAGAGCTAATACCCCTTGTATGCATGTCTAAATGTAGGTGAAGGATTTTTTATTGCAAGACACTGGCGAGACCCAAACATACCGAAAAGAAAATACAAAAAAGCATTAAGTAACAGATACTGGTTTTGAAAAATGCTTTGTACCTTGAGGGACAGTACAATACCCGATATTTGTCACAATGGCAAAAACATGGTAGGCTACATAAGGCATTTATTTTTCATGGGTCAAACCTGAACATCCACCTAAGGATAAAACTGATGTCCAAAAGCAAGCTTTGTCAAATATCTGCAAAACAGGGATTACTTAACCACATCAGTTCTTTTGAAATACTAGATTTCAAATTTTATTACGGGTAATGAAATTTAATTTTTTACCCCACCTGATCAACAACTTTGGACTGATTTTGGGTGATTCGACTGAATGAGCAAATAAAATAATCTTTAGTGACTCTACATATAATACTTAACCCAGTTATATATACACAAAATGAAGTAATACCACATTTAATATCACTCCCCTTTTCAGTGAAATGAAATACAAGGATGCACCAAGGCCCCCAATATAACTTGTTCAGCAAACTCGCTTCCTATGTTTGCACTCTTCCATCTTTGAATAAATATTGGGGGAAATTGTCAATACTTAGAAGCCTAAACCTGAATGGCAACTTTTAAGTACCTACGAAGAATTTAGTACTCTATCCAACTGTGCTTCCTCAGAAGAAATGGAGAACCTACATTGGGCATGGCGAGATCAGTGAATGCCATGCATTAGAATTTAATTAGCTGTGTAATTAAATAAGGCTTAGCAAAGCAATATGTTTCGCCCTCAACACCTACTGACTTTTGTATACACATTTAAGCATGCTGTGCATAACCGATGCTGTGCAATATATTCTACAGTCTAGTAGGCGAGACAAAAATGGAGCAGCAGTTGGTAAGAGCAAATTATGAATAACAGAACTTTAAAGTGCTAATGACAAGAAAGGACAGACTGCAAAGAGTTCTCAAAAGATTTGAGATCAAAGCAACCTCATTCACATTACTTGAATGCCACCTTACCCATACTGCTGAACTATGTTAAGTCCCTGTTGCTGTGTTCTTTTTAAGAAGCAAACAATCAAACTTTTTTTTAGTAAGCACACCAAGCCTTCGGATATTAAAAAATAGTTTCCCTTTTCTTGTTAACCGCAGACTGGTTTTTTTCCCCACATCAATTTTTGTGACTAGTAAGCAAATAAAAGTCTGCATTCCACACATTTTGCCATTGTGTCTGAAGTTGTCACTTCACATCCTCAATGGAGTGCCTAGCTCCCACACTTCACACTAGGAAAAAGAAAAGACACTAAATGTATATTAAAGAACTCTTTAATGAACCAATCAATTTACTCTGGCTTTTTGGAAGCTTCCTTTTGGAGTTTCTTTACTTCAGCCTTGATGATTTTGTTCCTCTGCAAAACAAATGTTTTGTCAAATTATTATGTATCGGTGAACAAGAAGAACACAAACTAAAATCAAATATCAACTGTGTTAAAAGAAATATAACGCTTAATAAGAAAAGCCTTTTTCACCAACTAAAATACAACCGAGTGTAATATGGAAACACGTGTTAATAGAGAAACGGTTGTGGTATATAATCGCCGCACACGGTTATTCCCCCAGAGTATTAATCTATGCTTACTCTTCAGGTCAACCGTTAAGAAAAACCTGGACAAGTAAAATTCAAACTACAAGAGTAGAGGAGCACAGTTTACGAGTATACGGTTCCGTAGAACATTAATGTCTCATATCTCCCAGAACACTTCTTACGTTGAAGAGAAACAAAATAATTTTTTTCATATGTTGAATCTGTATTTTCTTTTTTTGTTTTATTTGACGAAGCTGTGCCGGACGTCCCTTTTCATTACACAGATGACGATTACTGCTAGAATGGGCTGAAATTCAGCCATTCTGGATAATTTGATTGGCGCACAGGCAATTTGATAAAGACGGAAGGATACGTATGGACTGACCGCTCCTATGTAAATGGTCACAGAGTATTTGGGACGACTTTAACCAGAAAAAGAATTTTGTTGAACGTTAAAGACTGTAAACAAGAACAGCACATTAAAAAATATACATTATCTTCTCGGCGCGATTTTTAATGTGAGCTGAACAATTATGCATACAACAGTTTTGAGATAGTGACGTTTTCTCTCTCATCGAATTTGAATAATTTACATCTATGTTATGCCCTGAAGAAGTCCCCCGAGTTTGAGACGAAACGCGTAGGCTGTATCTTTCAACATGTTATGTGAATATTGTCAAATAAAACAAAAAAAAGAAAGAAAATAAAGATTCAACATATGAAAAAATTATTTCGTTGTTTCTTTTCAACTTAAGTGTTTGATTGTTCTCTCAGTGTGTTCTGGGAAATATGAGACATTAATGTTCTACGGAACCGTATACTCGTAAAAAACTGTGCTCCTCTACTCTTGTAGTTTGAGTAATAAGGAAACATGCCGCCAAACTAAAATCCTGTTGGATTTAAACATCAATGTTTAGATGGTATAAAAGTTAAGATCGGGAACCATGTGTCCGCTAATGCTGAATCTGCAAGTAAAAAGACATGGCTGCAGTCAAGTGATTGTATGTTCTTGGATACAACCAGGAGCATAATGTACAAATGGATACCCCCACCCTATGGGGGAAATAGTAATGGTTTTCAAGAGGAAAGTATTTGCAAACTAATAAAGTGCTGCTGCTCTCTAGAGTATGCATTTTGTACAGGACTAACATTGCACATAGTGGCAGAACTGATAATTAGTTGTTGTATAGCGGCACAATCTGCTTTAATTAGGCATTGCATTATCTTTGGTAGTCGAGGTAGGACGTTAAACATTTCCATCCAAGTCATTCGGTTTTGGGGGAGGTGTGTAGTCAGTAGGCTGTCAGTTTTAATGACGTGTTTTGGTGGGCTGGGTTTACACCATAGAGCATTGCTTGCATATTTCCTCAGTTACTATGGATACTTAAGGCCATGAAAATGTGTAGGTGTAGTGAGTATTGTGCATCCTACAGCACTCCCTACCATCAGTTAGCCATTTACTTGCATAACTGGGCTGTGTTGGTTATATGCACAGATCATTAAAAGTTAGGCACTAGCCTGCTCGTTCCCCTACTCTCCTACTTGTGGCTACAAGACAGGCGTGTTCACCTGGATTTCCAAAGGTTTGTCTCCTTGTAACATCAGACAATACAAGTCTCAGTAAGAATACACTATACTATTAAATGAACGGTCTCTGGCCATTTATAACAGTAATTTGAAGAAACTACACTATAACAGTATTGGCGAATGTGCAGGTGGAATTAAAGTTTAGCAACATAAAAATACTTACCATCCTCTTGGCCTTCATGACGCGATAACGGTCAAAATCTGTCATCTTGGCTTTCTGATGAGAGAAAATATTACACCTTTTACAAAAACGGGTAACCATTCTTTGCATGCCGCCCATAACAGCTATAACTGCCTTGCATGTGACAAAAACAATAGGAATTTGTGAAAAGGGCTTCTACAGCATATTATCTGGAGTAAAGCAAAATACCTCATGTTTGGAGGTCAAGAATACTCTTAACATCGAGGAGTCTGAAGCAGAAGACAAGTATTCTCAATCATGCTTCAAATCTGTTAACTACTCTATAGATTCCACTATAGGTAGGTACTTTATAATTTGAGAATATATACGTTATGTACAAACACAAACTGAGCAATGTTCTGGCTCAACCGTCAACCCACTGAAATTCACTTATGGTTAGCAAGGCACACAACACGCCATAACTCGTGTTACCTGCCATGGCGCCGTGCTGTTCCCGGCTTGGCATTTGTCTCTGTACATATGGCAAACTGGGATTTTGTGCATGCAGTGTGGCGCTAACCTAACTGGTACATTTCAGTGGTTTGACGAGTTTTAGCATGAGTAGTAACTCATCTTTTTACCTGTCCTCTTCCCCACACTCCCCATGGATTTGTTTTTGGTGATTTACTTTATTTTCAACCAGTGCCTTTGGTAGTGCACATCACGTCATAACTCGCGCCAGCCGCAGCCATGTCTTTCTCCCAACCTGTGGTTGCCGCCCACCTCATGTTATACACATCCTTTAGCTATGCGCTGCAGGGTGTTGGTTGCAGGACAGGGCCAGGCCTAGTGTTTAAACCACCGTAGCCACAACCGCCAAGGCGCATGGCCTGCTATTTATCTATTCTGTGCAGTGACTTCAGCCGGGCCATGGGCTCAATCATCTTCGGCTGTGAGCCCTCCTTTGTATCTCTGCGCCCCACCACCCCCAAACGATCGATTCAAAACTTGACATAACCTACAGTAAGCTCCCCCCCCTGCCCCATTTATGGATTGGCACAACTGGACATACCAAATCAAAAACAAACTTTTCAAGTTTCTAACACATTTTGTGCAGATTTATCTATGAGCAAAACTTATTAGCAAAAGGACACTGACACCCCTTAAAAGATTTGAACAAATTTGAAAATACTTATGGTGATTTGAACATACCGTCTTGTCACATTTCAGGGATTTTCAATAAATTCATGGTTAAGATAAGCAAATTAAGAAATGGCTTTCAGTGACAAGATATACAAAACAAATCCAGCCATGCACTTTTTTTAATGGGAACACCTCAAAAACTATTGAACGAATATGCACCAAGTCAAATAAAGCACACTTTGCACAAAAGAATGTTCTACTTTCATGCCAAGTTTCGTATAAATGTATTAAGCGATTTTCACTCTTTCAACAAAATCTGCTGTGTGCGCTAAAATTATATACTCTCCTGCCACACACACCTCTCAACTTTTTCTTCTGGTGGACCGATCTTTACGAAACTTGGCATGATGAAATTTAGACCGAGTAGATTGAAAAGTTCTGTGCAAATTCCAGCATGTGGTCAAAAGAGTATAATTACATCAAAAGGTCTTTTCAATAAAAAGCGTGGCTGAAGGAGAACGACTCCAACTGTGTAATAAACAAATTGATATATGAAAATATACATCTATACTAGCACAAACATCCATCTAGACAAACATGTGGCCCAATAAAGCGTTATTTGAAGCAAGAGTACTAATATAGTGACACTTTAAGACAGTGCAAAGGTATAACAGAAGTAGGGTGTACCTGACTTGAGAAAACACCAATGCCTCAGATTTCATTTTAGAGCTTTACTGAAGATAACCACTGGTGCTCAAAACCTTGTAATTGTAATGGGCCCGCGTAAGATTTTTTTGTTTGTTAAGAAACAGATTTTTCTGATTGGCATGCGTGTTCAGGCGAAACCTAAAAAGAACACATTTCGGCTGCTTTATTCAAGAGTTTTCCAATCCTACTGAGCAAATAACCGTGAGTGGCCTCTAGCGGACTTTCTCCAGACGTATAATAAAAATACAATTAGGTGCAACTCACCGCACTACAACAATGGACCACTTGTGGTTCCAGAACACACAACTTTAGTTCCATGTGTGTTTCAGTGCCTATCCATCAGTGTCTGCACTGCTACCTTCACAGATCAGATTGACAGCAAGATGTAACCAGACCAAGATCTGGATGTCTGAATAAAACTATCACCTTTGCCTGTGGAAACTGCTACGCTATCATTCCATATTTTGAGAAGGAGACCCCTTTATTACCTACGCCAGAGAACAGCCCTCTCGCACCCCATTACAGGAAATGTGTGGAGTTGCCAATACAGCTTGTTGTCTGCTGAATGGTCACAAACAATTGCTTTTCCGAGACTCAACGTCAAGTCTTCTCAAGTGTAGGCAGAGACTGCGGTGCATTCTGGATGCCCAATAATTGGAAGATTCACTATCAAGTAATTTCCAAATTAAGGCCCAATGGGTAGAACCTGACAATTGCTTCGCGTTCAGTAGCACAATTTGAGTCTACTATCTAATTAAATTCTCACTCAGTCTGAGTGACAATCACTCATTTGTACCACTTGAAGGCACTTAGAAGAGACTAGAAAAGCACTTTACAAAAACCTACACAAATTAAGTCAAGAGCATTTTAGAAAAAGATACCTTATCTCTGGCATCGATCTTCTTTGCCCATCTTGTTTGAGTCCATTTTTCATTTACATTTTCTTTCTCCCAGGCACGTCTTACACACTTCTGACGAGCGCTGCAATGAGAATAAAACAGACGTTATTTTAAAATAAATTTTACTACACCCTTTGTAAAAATATATTTAGCTGACAGCTCAACACAATCTTGGAGAAACATCGAAATATTAAATCTTTTAATTTGCTGTGCGACAGAAAACAAGGTAAACCTCAGGCTAATTTGTGGATGTTAATTTCCCACATAATTATTTATTTATTTTATTTTTGGAGTTTTATATAGCGCTGACCTGACCCGGGGGTATCGGAGCGCTTTACAACAGTGTTTCATAATAGTTACATAGTAGAGCAGTCTTAAACATAGAAGTTCGTCAGTCCAAGAGTGCTGGGGCTTCTTGAGGTAGTGTTTGAGTTCTGAGGTAGACTCGTTGAATGCTTTATTGAGGTAGTCCGAGAATCTTGAAAGCAGCCTAATTTAATGCACACTTGTCTGGAAGCGGGCTGAGGTGGATCTGAGTGGTGTAAAGTCAGAGAGTAACGGCGTCAGGGATAGCGTGAGGGCGGCAGCTATCCATTCGGGAGGGAGCGGTTGAGGAGGAGGGCTTTTAGGTGTTTTTTGAATTTTGTGAAGGACGGGATAGTTCTGATATCAGCTGGGATGGAGTTCCAGATTTTTGGCGCGCTTCCAGCGAACGACCTCGCGGCGGGTTTTTGTTTGCGTGTTCTCAAGGGGATGAGAAGGAGGGAGTTCGAGCTCCTTAGGTTTCTTGTCTGACCGGCCCTCTTGAGTTTGGCGGCCAGATAGTCCGGTTTTCCAGTGTGTAGGGCTTTGTGCGTGAGGCATGCCGTTCTGAAATTAGCTCGCTGTTCAACTGGGAGCCATTTTAGTTCTCTTAGTGCTGGTGAAATGTGGTCGTATTTCCTGATTCCGCTGACCATTCTGGCTGCAGCGTTGAGGGTTGTTTTGAGGGGAACCAGGTGGGATTTTGTGGTGCCGGTTAAGGTTGCGTTGCCGTAGTCAAGTCTGGATAGCACCAGTGATTGGGTGGCTTGTTGGAGGTCTTTAGTAGGGATGAATGGTTTGATTTTGTAGAGAAGCTTCAGGTTTAGGAAGGCAGTCTTTGCAGCGTTTTTGATGTGGTTGGTCATGTCCAGTTTAGGGTCAAGGGTGATTCCTAGCGATTTTACGGAGTTGGCCAGGGTGAGATTACCGTTTAGAGCATCCATAGCTTTATATTATTTATTATATTATATTAGAATCTTGCTTGTTCACAGTTTTCTAAATCTTTGTCTGTTCCTGTGTGACTTACAAAACAAATTGCTCTTTATGCTCCTACCAAGTCCTGGTCTTTTAAGAATAATATATTTTGGAAATGGAGTATAAAAGAAGAGTTTATATACTTGAGTCTTGGCTATGAATGCACACACTATAAAATAATCTGAAATAAGAGTATGACCTTAAACTAAACATTCTTCAACAAGGGCTTCAAGAGGAGGTTGAGCATGGCTATGAAGAGGACAGCTTTTACAGAAGATTAAAAATGTCGCCTCAGTTTACTGGGAGCGAGAAAGCATTCTGCTTTGAATGAGTGCTGTTTAGGATTGCTCCAATGCAGACAAACAAAACTTATCTGCTTCAGCAAGCATCAGTGAAAAGTGGTTTTCCAAAATTTTGTTTTATAAGCTAACATTTTTACAAAAATCAAAACGAAAGACTAGGTTATAGTTCAGGATTCAGGAGCCTGCTATTGAAAAGCAATCTTACTGGATATATTTCAAAGCCACTGTGTAGATTAGACAACTAAAAGTACAACTTTGCCAATGGAAAAAACATAACAGTACACAGCAACTGTCATCAGTACGGGAGAAAGCGAACATTGTACGAACGTAATGAATATACTATTCTGAAGAGCCACTGAAAGAAAACATTAAAATTTGAGATAATCTGATTCAGGGACGTGGAATTCCTATATCCCCAGGGCCAGGACATTGTTTGGGGTCAAGGGCAACAAGTTTTCATGTGTATTTTGTCGTTGGGACAAGTTAAGTCCAACCCCCTACAGCACAAACCCTGTGGCTGCCAGTTTACAGTACCACATTATGTATCAGGGGAGGGCATGTCTGCAGTTAAGGTAATATATGTGTCCGTGTGTTAATGCTGTTCAAACTTGTATTTATGGTTCATTACTGCAAAGCCTTTATAATTAGGGTGAACGTTCTAAGTAAATGTTGTAAGCTCAGATTGCACTGCTGACAGTGGTTCCAGTATAAAAATGTGTACACTCATTTTTTAAATTAGCAATATGAGGCTATGTATAATGCTCCCAGAATGCTCTGATTAGATGCAAAAATTTGCAGAAGCTTGAAAGCAAGATTGATGATTTTTTTCTTAAAAAATAAAATATTCACAAAAAATACTAGTAGGATAAAACATTTTGCTAGACTACTGTAAAATCTTAGGTACCATTTCCGTGCTGCATCATTTAGTAAAATGTGCTGATGTATGCTTGCATTTCCCAAAAATATTCATAATGGAACATTCAGTGTAGCCAATAAGATTATGGGAAACCAAAAAATAAGCATGCATTAGCAAAGCCAGTAGGTCTGAAACTGGTAGTCAGCCTTTTGGTTTTGTCAATGTGTGACTTGTTTTGGCATGGTTTTTGTAAAACCTTATTGGTGTGAGAGCTGCAGGGCGCTCACCATTATAACAAACATTGGCAAAAGCAAAAAATGTTTTTGGTCTCAAAAAGCACATACTGCCCCAGTAGTTCCCGACACTGAACATAACGAATGTGTGCCGATCTACTCATTGTGAAAGAGCAGAATGCTGTGTCTCACAGTGAAGCGAGCCGAGAAAGAAGTAGAATTTTAACAAACACAAAAGGTCACGGTTACCACCAGACCCAAGTAGGGACCCAATTATTAAAGAATGTCTCAAAAGTGCACCCAGGGTATATGTCCTTGCTTTAAGTGCAGATATATGGCTTTCGTGAATTCACAAGAATTTACAGAAGTAGGCCAAGAAGTAGTACTCCTTGTAAATATTTGTGAACTGCATTTTAGCTGAGCAAATATGCATGTGTAGATTTGCTCATGCGAAAATCTGAGTGTTGGGGGGCGGAGCTTGCTCGCGACCAAGATGGCCGCTTGAGCACTTCGCTCCGTAAAGCAGTCTAATGATCCTACAATTATCCGACAGCGCTACGCTACCTGCAAGCTCCCCTGCCGAGAGTCTGCTGCCGGAGCTCATCTGCGTGGCGGAGAGCGAACTCGGGATCTTCTACGCCCGGTGGCACCGGAGATATCGGCGCTGGAACCCCGCTGGCCCCAGGCCCTGTAATCCCCGAGCTTGAGCGGCATAGTGGGCGGGTCTGCAGCTGCGTGCGTGCCGGGGCGCACCCCCGATCTGACCGGCACTGGATGAGCCCGGGCGCCTTGAGGGGATTGTCTCCCACAGCGGTCTCCGTAGCCCGGAGCTGCACTGTAGGGATCATCGCGCTGACAACTTGAAGCGGCAGCGTGACCGCAGTGACCCTGCGGCGGCCGCTGAGGAGCAGCACTGGTGCCCCCGACCGCGTGGTGGTGAGTGCCACCAGCGGCGTTGGAAGCCTGGGGGCCAGTGCAGAAGTGCATTTGCGGGTGCTGGGGGGCCCCGGTGAAACTGCCTGTGGTGCTGGCAGCGGTGGCCTGGAGAGCAGAGCACCGGGATCGGCCCGACACAGCGGGGATCCGCCATCTTGCGGTGCGACGTCTGGAGCGAGGTGCCTCAAGACAGCAGGAGAGGCTTTGGGGGCAAGAGGCGTCTGTATGTGCACCTGGGCCAGGGAAGCTTGTGGCAAACAACGGCACATTGTGGAAGGCAGGTCTCTGCCTTGGCTTGGGAGACACTTGGCACTACAGAGGATCTGGGAGATACATGCAGATGAAGCATGCATGCTGACATGTAGGCAGAGCTGAACCGAGTCTTGCGCGTCCCACGAGGCAGCAGTCCTGAGGCATAGAGACCGGTCCTGGTGTGGCAGAGTGCTGAGTCCGGGCAAAGGCGCGGTGTGCCTGCGGAATGCGGCCCGTGGTGAATCCCAGAGCGGGCTGAGGGTCTGAGTGAACACCTGGGAGCCCAACGGGATGTTCTACTGACCCCTACCACCGAATCAGGGTGAGCAACGTGGGGCACTGCTGACGCGCAATATCCAGGGGCCTGGGAGGCTGGGACTGGTGCCAGGAATAGCCCCCAATGGTCTGCCCTGCTAAGTTGAACTGTACTGAGGGTCGTAGGGCCTGATATTGCGATCGATTGACGTGTATTACGATTGCCCTGACTACCCCTGGATTGGGATACTGGTGTGGCGGTGTCGCGGGCGCCGGCCGGGCGTGCCCACCCAGAGGCAACCATGGGCAGGGCGGATAGAACGCAACCCAAGCTCTCCTTCGAGCAGAAGCGCTCGAAATCGCATGACGCCACTTCTGAAAAGGCTTCCAGGACGCAAACCCCGGCAGATGATGACCCTAGCCCGGATATCAGGGGCATACTCCTATCCATGGAAAAATGTTTGCAGAGTGGCATAACCTCCCTGGGCACAAAGATGGACGCCCTCTCCTACCGGATGGATAGAATGGTGGAACGTCTGGACAAACACGCGGAGCGCCTAGACATGTCTGAACGTCGACTCACGGAGGTAGAGGAGGCCCACACTACATTAGATACCGACCACAAGCAACCTGGGAGGGTTCTGCGAATTCTAGAGGACAAAACAGAAGACTTGGAGGCCCGCTCACGTCGCTGTAATCTAAGAATTACTGGACTTTCGGAGACGACCTCAACTGGAAACATGGAACAATTCGTCGAGAAGCTACTGGTAAGCCTACTGGGAGAAGGAGCCTTCTCTAATATGTTTGTGGTGGAGAGAGCGCATCGTTCCCTGGGGCCCAGGCCGCCCCCGGGTGCACCACCGCGACCGATCATTGCAAAACTGCTTAATTACCGAGACAGAGACTCTGCCCTGCGGATAGCGAGGGAAAAACAAACATTGGTGTATGAAGGCTCCACGATATCGCTTTCCCCCCGATTTCACTGTTTGCGTCCAGGAAGCACGCAGGCAATTAGTCCCCATGAAAAAGCAATTACGTGATTTGGGTTTGGACTATGCCATGCTGTACCCTGCCAAGCTACGAGTGAACAGACAAGGCCACTCCCACATCTTCACAGACCCGAAGGCCTTGCAGAAGGCCCTAAAGGGATGGACCAAGGAGCAGCGACGGAGCCCGGAACGGCACCTGTTAGATGAAGCGGCTGGAGGATTGATGGCAGAACAGGACTGAACCAGATCTGTGCCCGGTAGCGTTAAGTATGATGGGGGGACAGCGGGAGATGGGTGGGCGGGTGGTCCTGAGTGTGTAAAACCTTTTGACTAATGATGCCCGGTCCGGTCTGTTGACGGTAGATTTGGCCAATGTCTTCGTTGGGGTAGGATGGAACGGATTATACTGTGCAGGTGGGATGAGACCCGGCAGAGACAGTTGTTAGGCCTCGCTGCTTGGAGGAGCGGCAGGAAGGGTAAAAACAGTTGGGCAGAAATACCATGATGGCTTTCCCAGCCTCAACGGACGCATCAAGGAGACTCACCTGGGTCGCTGGAATTAGGCCGGGGAGGCAGGAAGACTCCTGCTATTCAACATCAATCGAAGAAGATAGGGATAGCTTAGTCGTCGCTGCTGTAAGCCTATATAAGACAGTGTACGAGGGGCAGGGCAGGAGAGTGATTGTATTTATCTTGTTCTGCTAGTAGAGTGACCTCTGCCCACGAGTGACACACCAGAGTGGGAAATTTCGTTTGGGGAGGGGGATGGGGGGGTTAAGGGGGTGTTTTTTTGGGATGCTACGTGACCGAGTTGGGGGTGGTCTGCTGTGGGTGGGGGAAGGGAGGGAATGCTGTAATGTTGTTTTGGTTGTTTGTAGTTTTCATTTGGTATCTGCACGGTGTACACTTCACACACACGCTACACAGATCAGGATGTATTATGCGATTTGATGAACAAGATGCCGATCCCTAGCGGGGTTAACACTCTGAGACCGATAGACTCCCTCAGAGCACTGTCATGGAATGTTCGAGGACTTAATGACCACCGTAAATTACGCAAGGTGTTGAACTATCTGAATAGACACAACATAGATATATCCAGGAGACGCACCTCCCATTGAACAGCGCGATGCTGCGCAGTAGAGGTCTGCTGGGTAATATCAATACTTCAGGATATACGACTCACGCACGAGGGGTGCTGACCTAGGTTAATCCCAGATCTGACTATGTGATGGAGCAGCTGATTTCAGACGACGAAGGCCGTTTTGTGATCTCTAAATGCAAGGGGAGGGGAGTAGACCGTATAATAGTAAATGTATATGGGCCAAACTATGACTGCCCGGAGTTTTTCACGACATTAGCTGACACGACGAACAGATATGCGAGCGCACGGCTCCTCTGGGGCGGGGACTTTAATTTGGTCAGAAACCCTGATCTGGATAGGTCTGGGGGCCAAGCGAGGAGGCCGGTGGCAGCTGCTAAAACATTGGAGAGCATTATGATCAGCAAGGATCTTAGCGATGTATGGCGTATACACCACCCTGACAGGGGAGGCTTCACACATTATTCCGCCTATTATAATTTGCATACTCGCATAGACTATTGGTTAGCTACCACGTAACTCATGGGCCAGATCCGTAATTGTCAGGTACTCCCACGCACTCTCTCGGACCATTCACCATTACTGCTGATTCTAGCGACACCTAAGAAGTCTATACCGCCCTTTACCTGGCGCTTTCCTCCTTACTCATTACTTGATCCCCTTTTCAGAGGAGAACTTGCGGACGCCATAGACACATTTTTTGCTATTAACATTGGCTCCGTGGATATCTTCCAAACTGTTTGGGAGGCTTTCAAGGTGTATATATACGGGGAGTGGCCATGGCCAAGCATTCGGGGGTTCTCCGTTCTATACGCCAGAGGCTAGCGGACCTAGAGCGGAAGTTGGGTGACTTGGAGACACGACAAACGGCTGGGGAGGGCGAGGGGCTGGTAGGCGTAACGAAAGATCTACTTGCGGAATATCAGGAAGCTGCGGATAGCGAAGTTAAACATCTGGGCAAATATGCCACAGCACATGTTTACGGTGAGGGAGATAGGCCCGGTTCGGTTCTAGCACAAATCTTGAAAGCTAAATGCAGCAAAACGCTGGTGACTGCACTTCGTTCGTGGAGGGCAAAATGCTGACTGAAGAAGCAGACATTGCGGATAGGTTTAAGCAATTCTACTCGGACCTATATACCTCCCGCTCTTCAGATATGGACGACGACATTCTCGACTAGAGCATATTAAATTGCCATTCCTCACCAACACGCACAGAGTTCCTTATGCATCCTATTGAAAAGGACGAAACAACAGAGGCCCTGGCGGGAATGAAAACAACCAGCGCCCCGGGGGCTGACGGCCTCACTGTAGGCTTTTACAAAGCCATTATGGATCTGCTGCTCCCCCACCTTTCAGCGCTGTTCGAGGATATGTGTGTAACGGGCACGATGCCTCAGACTATGAGAGAAGCGATTATAGTCACTATTCCTAAACCGGGAAAATCTTCTGAGGAGTGTGGCTCCTATCGGCCCCTTTCATTGCTAAATGTCGACACCAAATTATTCGCTAAAATATTGGCTAATCGCTTAGCCCTTCTGGCCCCGGTGCTGGTAGCTCCGGAACAGGCAGGGTTCATTCCTGATAGGAACCCAACTTATAATTTGCAAACGGTGTTCGGAACTATGCAGCATGTTAAACAGGACACCAGGGCGGTAGCGATCTTCCTTGACATGGAGAAGGCCTTTGATTCAGTTGAATGGCCCTTTATGCGATTAGTGTTGTCTAGGATGGGACTGGGATGTCTTCTTACAATTGATTGGAGTATTATACAATGCACCCTCTGCACGTATACGGCTGGGGAACTTGGTTACGGACCCCTTTGCTATATCCAGAGGGACTAGGGAGGGGTGCCCATTGTCCCCCATATTATATGCCTTGGTGGCTGAGCCTCTGGCATGCGCTCTTAGAGAGTATCATGGGCATAAAGGTATCAGATTCCCGACCTATAGCATTGTAGTGTCCACTTATGCAGACGACATTACTTTACGTTCGTGATCCCGAAAACAATCTTTCCTCAGTCCTCAGGGAGGTGGTGCACTTTGGGGCACTATCTGGATTGAGGGTCAATTGGTCGAAATCTATTGCCTTCCCACTCACCCGTCACGTCGCAATTTGAGATGGACTATTTTTTTGCAATGATCCACAGAATCGATTCGATATCTCGGTATTAGACTCCATACGGATTCAGAGATCATTTTCAGAGAAAATTATGGCAATGCCGTTGCTAAATTGGAGGATGACAGAGACCTGGATTAGGTTACCGTTGTCCTTAATTGGCAGGGTCTCCATTATGAAAATGGTGATTTTGCCTCGATTATTGTTCCTTTTTGTGAATATTCCTATAGTTTTGCCGCGCTCTCTCTTTCATCGACTCAATACACTACTGATCAAACGGGCTTGGGCGGGTAAACAAGCGCGAGTGCAATGGCGGGTGTTAACGTTACCATATTGCATGGGGGGTTTGGGCGCTCCATATTTCGAGTTGTATTATAGGGCGGCACAAGGGGCACAAGCTTATTATTGGACCCATGGAATGTCGGACATACCGTTTCTCCGTATGGAGAGGCTTTTTGCCGATCCTCTCCCGGCCATGATATTTGAACCCGTTGACCGGAGAACGGGGATCCTAGATTCCATTAATGCGACACGTCACGCTTGGCACAGTCTGTTGCAGCTGCAGGCAGGTGCACTGCTGTATTCCCCGGATATGCCTGTTGAATGGACACTCTGGCTAGCCCCCTGCAGTGAGGCAGGGGTTACGCGAGCGCTGCGCAAGTTAAACATTGCAACGACGGGTGACATGTTTCAGGATGGAGTAGCTAAGACGTGGGAAGAGGCAGTAGGCCCGGCAGGCGAGGACACCTTGTTACAACGCTTCCAGTTCCATAGAGTGCGTAGGGCTCTGCGCGACTTGCTGGGGGGAGACCTGAACGAACCCCCGGAGGTACCGGAACTGACCTATATTATTAAAACAAAGTCTCCCCGTAAGATGGTCTCTAATATATATAAGTTAGCTATGTCCCACAGAGCGCATCAATATACCAAGGCCAGGCTGGCCTGGTAACGAGACTTACAACTAACCATAGACGACTCAATGTGGAACTGCTGCTGCACTAACACAAGGCGCATCTCATTACACAGCAGGCATAGATCAATACACTTTAAATACATCAATTGAGTGTATTATACCCCGGAGAGACTCCATAGGTACGGGTTGAGGGAGGACACGGCCTGCGACAGGTGCCATGCCCAAGCAGCGGATTTTATGCACCTAGCGTGGCAGTGCCCGGGGAGTATTTACTTACTGGGAAGCAGTCTTCAGAGAACTGGGTAACATAGTGGAATTGGAGCTCATTCCCGAACCTGCAATCGCACTGTTGGGATACTCTAAAAAGCTACCCAAGGCGGTGCGGAGACTGGTCGATATGGGATTACTCATGGCAAAGCGCAGGGTTGCAATGTGCTGGATGAGGGGTCCCCTCCCCACTGTAACACAATGGTCGCATGATATGCTTTACTGCTGCACCCAATCGAAAAATTTCAGTGAACTACTCCCCCCCCGGAGCAGACCTAAGAACTTCTGGGGGTTATATACGACATATCTGCTTAATAGGGCGGAGGAGCCTGACAATGGGATAGAGGCAGGGCCTGAGGAGAATGGAGCATCGCAGCCTGGTGGTTAGCAGTCTGTGGTTCGCATGCAGGGGCACACACTACAATGCGTGATCAGAAGGGAGCCCAGCATCACAGAAAGTACTGTAGGTCTGGATGGGAGTTTGGATGACCCGGGTAGCAATTAGCTTGAGGGAGTCTGTATCTATTGGTTACGTCCGTTTGAGATACTCGCTAGGTTTTAATACATGTTGAAAAATCTCCTGACTGTAGCTAACAATGCAGATTTTTAATGTTCCTTGGTTTCAGCACACCGCAGATATGATTCGTAAGGCAATAGTGGAGGGGTTTCGGATTTGTTCCGCTGCCTGCCCCTTGGGTTGTTGGCCTAAAAGCTGTGTAGTGTGTCTCCTACCATCAAGCCGCCGGCCCCAGGGTTGTAGGCGTGAGGCTGTGTATGACTACGATATTTTCTTTAATAAAAACCGTTAAAAAAAAAAAAAAAGAAAGAAAAAAAAAAATCAAAAAAAAATCTGAGTGTTTGCAAGTTCATTATCCCTCCAACCACTTTTTTCCCCAACCCTGGAAGATGTTTTACGTCTGCCATTGTCAGGAGTAAATTTCAAACCTTTCTCATTGTGAGAAAAGATTAGAGAAGAGTTGGTGATAACACTTAAAACATGCAAGTTAGTAGGTTTGCAGACTCAAAAGGGCATTCCAAACCTGGAACTATTGCTTACTACTACCTTCAGTGCCACTATGTGGATCTGTGGAAACGTGGCAACATAAGGGAATTGCTAGTATTCAAATCCTATTATGGTATGAGTCATGGCATAATCAGAAAGGCTATATCAGAGCTCTTATATAATGAGATTGCTGCCATAATTTGTCGCTGCATTTCATGGCACAAAAGGGACAAGCGGATTTTGTTACAGGACAAGTACATTTATGAAGCGTCCTGCCCCATGGACAAGTAGATATTTTATTAAATTCCACACCCCTGTAATCTGTATTAATGACTTACCTGTGGGGAAACTTGAGCACAAAGTCAGTAAGCTGCATGCACTTGAAGGGCATAGCTTGCCTTTTGACGCCACTGCAAGGGCCATCCACCAGTGCCTGCAATAATAAATAAACCCTTAACTTTTCCTTCTAAATAATTTCGGTAAAATCTCAGTCACAAAGTTGTGTTGGGCAAAAACAGAAAGGGGGAAATAACATGTTTGACTTTAGAGCGCACCTTCATTCAACAGTCTCCTTGGCGCTGAACAACAACTATAGCTTTGTGAAAAGACTCACTAAGATCCGAACCTGAGCTCATAAGGTCAAACACGGATCCCTACAGTGGATGCTCTTATAACAATGGTAAAGGACAATGCAGAAAAATAGCAGGGCTAATGTGAGGAGTTATCAACATTGGGCAACCTGCATCTGGACCAATTTCGGTAAACCAGGCACACCTCGCTTTAAACCACTCCCTAAAATGCAGAACTATAAACATAAGCGCACTATAACACCACATCTTTTATTTGGGCCACGGTGGAGTACAGAAAAAGTAAACGTTTTACAGCTCTCCATTGTCTCTTAGAAGGCTAACTACATCCCTATGACATGAAAATGTCTTCTGCTTTACTAGCAATCAAGTACAGAAGTTTTTCTAAGGGCTACTTCAAAATTTACAGCCAGCTGGGTATATAACTTGTGGAATATGATAGCAATACACGTACCCTGTTTTGGTCAATTACGTCAACAATTGCAACCAGCTTCCCTGCATGTGGGCCAAAGGAGATGAAGGCAACCCGGCCAATCTGTACATAACGCTTGAAAACCTGTGAAAACAGAAGTAAAAATTAAAGAGTCGTGAAAAAAAATGTGAGGTTTGTTACACAAGTGCAGATATAGATGTACTTAAACGTATTTCAACAGTGAAAACATAAGTGCAAGTAATGGGTCAACATTTTCCGGACGAGGGTACAAAATCTAGTTTAGGGAAATATACCTTGAGGGGAAAGAGACTGCAAGCAAAAAAAATAAGCAGTGAACTAGTTAGATGGGCCAGTGTGTGCATCTTCTACTGAGTGCTAGGCAAATCACCGCCTAAGTATAAGTTACGCTGTTATGCCGAACAAACCTAGATATTCCATAGGCTAAAAACGTGCTGTGTTACGGAGGGGGGTTATTTTTCACATGTTAGCATGGGGGTGTTTTGAGGTTTTACACATTCGATTGACACTCAAACCGATTTTGAAGCAGTTGCAGGTGTATGAATTGGGAGGGTGCGGTAATTATTTTTTGTATGCGCACCAAGTTATGACTTTACATTCTTTCCAGTGGTCGCCCTCTCCTCACTCGTACTTGCACCAATAACCTGACACCTACGACAGCGGAAAACCTGCATAAATCCTATGTCAAAAAATGACACCCTGAAATGCCAAAAACCATAAGAATAATCATTTTGGATCCTTAAGAGCCCACAATTATATTTTATACAATAGCCGCCCAAAAAGCCAAGTGTGCAAAGCTAATCAATGATTTAGTTTATCTTGGTCATTACCAAGATTTTCTTATTGCACATAGCGTAGGTATATAATTTCTCTTTTTAACGTGACAGCAAGTCACCTTAGCTGTTTTCTTTTAACGTGGAAAAAAATGTGGATGGGACAGCTCTGATCACATGAAAAAAATGTAGAAAATTGGACAAGCCAGTTGCCACAAATGTATTCGACCACTTCAAACGTCACCGCTACCATGGATCCAGTTAAAGAGTGCATTGACTAAGCTATGAATACTGTGTAGAAGAGGGCAGGATACAGGCAATACCGCAGTTAGTTATTTGCAGCAGCGATCTTGTGTTATGATTCGGAAGTACAATTTATAACAGTTCAGCCATGATTTATGTTAAAACCATAAAACAGCAATACACGTGTGGCGTCATTTCCCACCGGAAAATACCCTAGAGTTTTTGGACTTCTCTTCTAGCAATGTTTACATCGTGGCCGTGGGCTCAGTTAACTAGCAGTGCTTGAAATGGTTTCCTTAATTTTGTAGGTTAAATTAGCTGTAGATAGTTCTACTTGCCAGTGAACTCCAAAGGAGTGTATTACAGCATTACAAGTTGAACCTACCTTTAACACTTCATTAAAACATAATGAAATATTTGCATCAATCAGAGGAACAGGAGTCATGGGCCAAGCTGCAGAGGTCAAGCTGTCGGCTTTTAAACAGTACATAATAACCATTAAGGGCGGGATTGAGGGAAGGAGTTTGATACCAAACTGGTTTAAATGTATTAAACCATTACACGTTGTAAGACATTTTAAAACAATTCAGAACACTTGTTTATTTTAACGCGTCTTATTCTGTACCTTTAAGGTACATGTCCCACTCTCGAGTTCTGCTGTGCGCTATGGCGGTGCTCTCGTGAGCGGCCTTGAGCTCTTTCACTAGTGAAATGTTTACTTGAATGATCTTCACGTGCATGTCCTAGTTATGATTTTCACGTGCACGTTCTTTAGGTTTTGAAACCCATGTGCTTGTAATGTGTGTGGCTGCGTCTTCAGTTGAGACAATTACTGCTGGCGGTTTGGCTGCGCATGTTGTGGGCTCCTTATTTTCCTACAAGCTTAATTACATTCTTCAACCTGCATCTGCTTGTCAAGAATTCTTTCTTTAACTGAAGCGGATGCTATTACTAAATGAACCCACTACAATGCGTGCACTAATCACAGACGGCCAGCTGGGAAACTAGTTTTTCGCCGGCGCGTGGACGTCCACGGAGGCCAGCGCCCGGGTTGCACGAAGCGGATATGTGGTTGTCCCTGTCATTCACCTAAGGTACACAGGTCTGCCTCTCCTGAAAACACATGAGTTGCACCGTAAGTGTTATTGCGACGCACGTCTTTCTTCCTAGCCACCACCCTGTCCTCTTACGGCCACTTTTGCCCCAGAGCAGATCTCAGTTCGACTCACCATGGTGGCGGTCCACGAGCAGAAAGGAAAGCGTCACTTCCGTTCTGCGCCGATAGCCCTCCGCCGACTTCGACGCGCAGGCGCTGAATGAGTGTCAGCCGGAAGATCAGGGAACGACTAACCCGATGTCGTGAGTGGAGCAGCCATCTTGGAATGGTGCGTTCGCACCGTAATGTAATTCTGAATATGACACATAGCAAGTATACAGACAAAGTTCCGTCTCTTTTGCTATTTGTAAGTACATTTCCGTGTTTTAAGAAATATATCGTTCGTTAATTTCAAGCTAAAAATGGGTACCATTCAACAATATCATATTCATTTCTTATGATACGTTTATTTGATGATTATTGTTGTATATGGTACTAAACAGAACAGGTGCGTCATAAATGCACCTTTTGTTTTCAGTAGAGGACACAGCCTGCTTGACGTTCGCTGCCTGCCTTGGAGACCCCTCTGTGCCCACTTCAGCAGAACCACCAAGTCGTTCCCAATCCCAGCACAGGCTGGAAGGAAGCTCGCCCGGGTGAGTGACTGTGGACGCACAAACTCGTTTACTGTTGCAGAAAGCGCTCATTTTCACTGGCAGGACCTTCTCAGATATTATTTTGAATTTCCAACTTGGAGGTACGCATGCAATTTATTTATATAAAGGCGAGCAGATATTTCGAAGAGTATTTTGCCAGACGTGAGCAGTTTGACGAAGGTTGTTTTCAGGTCTTGCGTTAGGCAATACCTAATATACTTACTTGAAGGTGCCTTCAGCCACCTCTCTTCATCCGTTGGTCTGTTGTGTCATCCACCTTTTGCTTCTGCCCAATACAGCATACAACAGGGGACAATGGGTCAGGCTACTTAAGTCACTGGTTGACTTCACTTTGAGTGACTGCATTCTGCTCTATTTTACATGGAGCAGATCTACACACTAACTAGTTTCCTTTAGTGCCAGTGTTTTTGTTGTTTAGGTTGAAGCCTACCAAACAGAACAGCTGTCTGGGTGCCAAATACTTCTGTGGGACATTGTGAAAGCTTCCTTGAGAATGCATTCCACCCATTCCGTACACTTGGCCTTGTGGTGTCTACGAGCTTGTTAATTTTGGTCAGTGCGCTTTACTAATAGCATAACTTAAAAAATCCTTTTCCTCAATTTCACATCCATGCATTAGGCACTGGAAGGAGGGAGTGGGGGATTTTGAAGCACCCCCAAAATAACCATGCTGATGTTCAGAACTAAATGAGCAATAAACAGGCCTTTACATTTTGTTTTTATCTTGTCACATTTGCTGTGCATTCTAAGATAGAAGTCATATGTTAGGCTCCGGCTTTCAGGTAGCATGGTGTTTACTTTTCTTTCTCCATTACAAAGTGAGTGGATTTATGTGATAGTCTTGTTGGGTACAGAAATGTAAAAAGGCTGTAGGGTGTTATTTTTTTCTAGCACTCAACAAAATGTAAATGCCTGTAAATGTACTGTACAAATATTTCAGTATATATCGGAATTAGGAAAGAACAAATGAAGCACATTGTTTTTGTAATTCTGAAGTGTAGTGGAAGCAAATATTTGAATAGGGTTAAAACAAATCAATACAATAGGTGATACTGATTTCCCCCCCATTATCATTTGTGCTCTGTATAGTTTTATTAGTAAAACCGTTTGTTAGCGATGGGGTGTCTAGCTGGCAGTGGTTTGCACCTTGTCCAAGTAGGGACCCTCACTCTAGTCAGAGCGATACCAAAGGGGATGATGGACGGAGCGTTTGAGCTAATCAAACACTCACCCCCAGTCAACTGATCTGGGTTTAATCCATCATCATTCTTTAGCTCACTCCACCACCCCAGTTCAGACATGGCCATATGCAAATCAGTCTGACCCTGTGCCTCATGGGAACAGTCCAGCCCGAACTGCCAAGCCATGTCTTCCCTGGACCGGAAACAAGCATCCTGGGACTGGTTTCTGGCTATTCAGCCGTCATCAGCCAGGCTAAATGGATGCGTTCATTTGTAGCGCAAAGTACCTTAGATACGTCAAAAATCAAAGACGGTGTAAGGCGCAGGGGTGGTGCGGGGGGGGGGTGCCGGAAAGCAAAGCGATGCGTCGGTTCCTTACTATGCAGGGGAGGTGATCCTTTCTGATAGGTAGGGCAGATGATCCTTCGGTTCCTTCCTTGTACGGGAGGTGATGCGTCGCTTCCTTACTGGCAGGGGAGGTGATGCGTCGGTTTCCGGACTTGCGGCCCGTTTCCTTATTGCGGTGCGGTGTCGATGAAGAATAGACGCCCAGGGACAAAGCGCCAAAAATCCAGACGCTCTGCTTTGAAGCGACAGCGGAGAGGCAGGCACTGGTTTGATTCCACAGCTGAAAAGCAGGCGCTGTGTCGATTCCACAGCTGCGAAGCAGGCGCTGCGTTGATTCTACAGCTGCAAAGCAGGCGCTGCATTGGAGTCGGAGTGGGTGCCACGGACGCCGGTGACAGGGTGCTCGAAACTGATGCTGCAGCAATTTTTCTGATGCGCTACGAAGGCAAGTTGTGGCCTGAGGTGAAAGCTGTGCGCAATGCGTCGAGTGGGGACCACGCTTCGAGGCAGGCAGCTGCGATGCGTTGTTCTTTTATAGTGGTACTTCGATAAAACAGGCGCTGGGAGTTGATGTGTGGATTTTCTCCTTAAGATCACCAGGTTACAGTTCCAAGGGCCCAGGAACTGGATTTGGCACCACTTGTCAAGTCAGGAATCTCACCAGAAGAGCCCAGGCACTGGCAGGTGAAGTCTTTGGTGGCCCTGAGACTTCTTAACAGGAGGCAAGCTCAGCTCAAGTCCTTTGAGAACCTTGGAAGGAGGATACAAAAAGCAAAGTGCAGTACTTTCACTCCCAGGACAGACGCAGCAAAGCAGCAGGCCAACCCAGCAAAACAAACAGTAAAGTGGAAGTCCCTCCCAACAGTTCTCCGGCTCTTCTTCCCGGCAGAATGTTGTCAGTCCACAAGTGTTCTGAATTTTGGAATGTCAGAGGTTCAATAGTTATACCCCTTTCTGCCTTTGAAGTAGGCATACTTCAAGGAAAGTCTTTGTAGTGCACAAGACCCTGCCTCTCCCTGACTTGGCCTCATACACACTACAGGGGGGTGGAGACAGCTTTGTGTGAGGACAGGCACAGCCCTATTCAGGTGTCAGTGACAACTCTTCCCACCACTCTAGGTCAGGAAGGTCCACCAGTCTGGCGGTGGCCCATAAGGATATGCAAGGCACACCTCAGCTCCCTTTGTGTGACAGTCTAGAGCAGAGGTCTTCAAACTTTTGGATGCCGAGACCCCCCTGTCAACATTTTGAGGCGTAAGGACCCCCTCCTGACAAAAATTTCTAAACCTGTAGGCAGGGCTACTGGAATTATGAGGCAGGTGAGGACCAAATTACGTGACAGGCTTGACTAAATTGTGTGGGAAGAAAAGGTAAATGATGTTATGTGATGCCGAGTACACAGTAACACTGAGGAAAGATTTCACCCCATCAGTACCAGTGTATAACCAAAATACAGCAATTAACATCAGAAAGATTTCTAGTCAACCTTTGTGAAGGGTCTTCCACTCCGCAGGAATACGTGCTGCCACATTAGAAGCTCACTTGGCCCTGGCCGGGAGAAGCAGGGGTCCCTTAAAACACTGGCGGTTTTGTGCAGAGTTAAGCAGTTTACCCATGCAGCTTTCCTCTCACCCCCTCCCTTCCATCCCTCTGTCCTCTCCTAACCCCGGATCCCTCTCTCACTTTGCAGGCCATTTTCTTTCACCCCTTATTACAACTTCTGAACTCTCCCCATTCAACCTCTCACTTCACCTTTAACACTCCCAGCCAGGGCTGGTCCTAACACTGGTTGCACACGGTGCAACAGTCTTTTTGGTGCCCCACCCCCGTTTCCTCCTTCTCCATGAATTCCTTCACTGCCACTCACCAACAATTCACCTCATCTCTCTATAGCACCTTTCTGACAAACATTTCATTTTTTTATAGCGCTACTCATAGTTTACTCACACTCATTTCTGTGATCTGCATGGTACATATTCTTTGTAGCAGGAACGTTAACCCTCTGCACTGTGTGGGTGACAAGAGTGCCCATGTGAGTGCACGGTGAGCGATGCAACAGTGTGAGAGTAGGGTAAGAGGAGTGACTGCAGGGTGAGTGAGGTGGCTTATGAATTTAGGTGCGGATGCAAGTTCAGAATGGGACGAATGAGTGTATGATTACTGATGGGCTTGTTTGAGTGAGTTGCATATTGAGCAGTGAGGGGGACAGGTGAGTGAAGTGTCACATGAGTGCAGGATGAGTAGTGTACTCGTGTGACTGCAGGGTGAGGTATAGGATGAACAGCGCAAGTGCATTGTGAGTGCAGAGTGATCACTGTGAGTGCAGGGTGAGCGGGTGAATGGTGTGAGTGCATTGTGATCGCTGTGAATGCAGGGTGAGCGTGAAAGTGAAGGGCGAGAATGACGAGTGAGTTGTCTGAATGCAGAGTGCATTCCCAGACACTTGAAGTAACTCAGCATGTTATGGACGGCGGCGTAGGGTTTAAGATCTAAGTTAAACTATTGCTATTATGGCATTAATCGGGGATCGAGGAAATAAATAATGTGCTGATCCTGCAACAAACTTACAGTCCTATGGTTAGGGTTGCCAGCAGATTATTTTGATGGCCCAGTCGGTACAAAAATAAGCAGTCACCTAAAGCTGTATTTTAAGCACTTATCTGTGCATACTTCGAACAGCAAATATAAATAGAAAGCACTTTTAATTGTGTTCTAGGGCTGCCTCAATGATCCATGACTGATAATTAAAGAGAACAAAGACAGAAAAGTCACATAACCAATGCATACATACTTTTTATTTATAAGTCTATTTAGTGTCAAGAGGAGGTCTTTGCAGGCTCTTTAAACAAAACACGGCAGGCATTTTTCTTTTGGCAACCCTACTTTATATTCCTTTTCATGAAATGCATTCTCACACTGCAGCAGTAAATGTAAAATACAAATGTAAGGAATAGGCAGAGTGGGGGCCCAGGGGGTACTGGAACCAGGAAAAAAACTAAGCCTCTGTAACCAGTTTACAAAGGCATGTAAATGGTCTTTAAAGACCTGTGAAAAACTCGGGCGTGCCGGAGATAAGACTCCAGACACTGCCCAGCTGAGCCCCCAGCAGCTCGAGTTGCACTGCAGCAGCCCCGGCTGAGACGCAGGACGGGGGAAGAGGGGGGGGGGCTGAAGCCCTTGGGCCTCGGCAGAAGTGTGACTGGGAAGGCGCGACCCCCTTTGCATCGCTCCACGGCCCCCCTGGGGGTCGCGCCCCACAGTTTGAAGACCCCTGGTCTAGAGTGAATGCACTGTAGTGTAGCTCCTATTTCCCTAATAAGCTCTGCGCATTGGAATAATATACCCTATAGGTTTGACATAGGACTGAGGTCGGTATGTCCCTATCGAGTATATTAAACTTAATTACTTGTGCCAGCTAGCTCAGAGGCCACTAGAAACTCCTTGACAACAAGAAGGGAGTAGTTTCTGGCAGCCGCAAAACATGACAACTTTGTTTCCCTTTAGAATCAGAACGTGTCCCAGAGTCATGGAAACAATAGATAACAGTTTCACTCAGCTCAATCGTGCATGCTTAGTTTTCCTCAAAGTTACACAGAAAGAATAGACGGGCGTTTCAATAAAAGGATTTATTGAACAGTCTTGTTTCTCGTGTAAGAGATATGTGCTGTTATGATCACAAGACAGTATGCAAGATAAATAATGTACAGCGTAAGCAGTAGAAATAAATAATACTGCGCTAGCATTATCTTTTAGCATATATTTACGTACATAAATAACATGAGCTAAAAATGCGAGTACTCATACTATGCGTCTCTAAGCTAGTTCTACCCCAATGTGCCTAACCTAACCTAGGTGTAGGGAGAGGTAAGAAGTAGGTGAAGTATTCCTTACTACGGTATACTTAAGAGTATGGTAAGTCTAGTTTGCCTAGTATACTAAGTATGCCTAGTATGCCAAGAGTCCCTCTAGGTTCTAGTCAGCTCCATACCTTTAAGAATGAGAGAGGTGGGAATCTCTTTCCGGACTCGAACTCTAACACCCCGCGAGGGAAGTTAGATCACTGGAAGCTGGATTCTCTGCGAGCAGGGATGACAGCGTCTTCTCAGTGCGTCAGGCCAGGATACGGGCTCCTCTGAAGTCGAGGTCTCCTCTGGTTTACAAGGGCGAGGGAAGGTATATTTATACCTGAGAGGTACCTCAGAATGTTAGCATTGACGTGAATCGGACAGCGGAAGACGTCATGAAGGAACCCTCAAGGTATAACGGTTCATACATAATAGATGAGTCCTTGAAGAAATCAATAGTCCTGTGCTAGGGAAACTCCCGAAGCCTAAGGGTCTGTTCTTCAAGAACTCGTTGTGACGTTAGGGTGGACGGATGTCGGGGACCATGCCTGTATTTGGAGTGCATGGTTTAATGCCTAAATAAGGACTGGGATTTTATGCCTAAATAAGGGCAGGGCGAATTGTGCCTATATAAGGACATGATACAGGAAAACCTATATACGGACACCCAAAGAGGAATACAACACCCACTCCACTTTCGTGTGTACGATAATAATAAAATGCTAAACATTTAAAATGCTAAACATAAAATGGAGTACCGCATATTGCTAAAAATATTTCTTAAAAGCATTTAAAAAGCATTTAAAAAACCTATTAGAATGCAAGAAGTACTGTACATTTTTAAGCATTGCTTCTTATTTCAGGCATATATTAGAAAACAAAATGCAATCTGAATGAAATAAGCAGTAATAATTACATGTGACAAAAAAATGATCGATAAGTTGTTCAAAATCAAAGTCATTTCATGTCATGGAAAATAATGACATTTTTAGACAAATAAGATGACAAAGTGTCTGAGGAAGTACCGCGAAGTCCGTACTATAAGAATAGTTCCACTTCAAGCAGATCGAATTGCCATTTAGTTTGAAAAATGGTAAAAAGTTCATTTTGGGAAGAGTTCCAATTTTTGAAACATGAAGGCCAAATTTTTACTGTGTCTCTGGTACACTGTGGGCTGAATCAGAGTCAGTGCACAGGTCTGGTGTAAACATGAAATCATCTATTTCTGTAGACAAAATATCGTCCACTGATGTTGGTGACATTTGGAACACCTCGTGTAGTAGATCAATTGCACAGAGATGTGAAGCATCGCCTTCAGCATAGGATGCCGTAGCAATGTTTGCGTCTGTTGTTACCTGTGTGCCTGTAAATCCATCTCGTACCTCAGCAGCAGCCGGAAGATTCTGTGAGATCTCAATGAATGCCGTCATCCGGATTGGTAGCCTCTGGGGACAACACAGAGCATGGGCCGTTATCGGGTCCAGCAGAGTATCGATATCCGTTGGCGTAGCTGATGGAAATGTTAGACAGGTGTCCAACACGCATTCTTCACCGCATAGCAGGCATCGTAGAACAGGTAAGATGCAATCTTGCCAGATTGGTCTGAATGACAGGAACCACGTGGTATTAAGTTCCTGTAGACGAGTCATGCTCAAAAGCTGTACTATTCGCTCACGGCACTTTCGTTCAAGGAGAGCTTTCTCCACTTCGCTCGGAGTGATGTCTGCGAATAGGCTGGCCATAGCGTAATAGCAGGAAGAGAAATAGAATTCCGGCAACAAGTGCTAGAATTAATGGTATACCACCAAACACCGAATGTGCAAAGTTCGGGATGATTCCGAGGATTGCCTGGAAAGGTGCTAATAGACCGGAACAGATGGTCTTAAATACATGTACAATTCCACTTGTATCAGACATGTTAAAGATACGTTCTATCATTTCCACGAAATGTATAGGGTGGTTTGTACGTATTAAAGTCTGTATCTCAGCCGAAGTCCTTGCAATTTGTAGATCATAGGTTTCTTTGGCCGAGGTCAAAGGCACAGTTTGTTGTATAAGCATGGCTTTCATTCTGCTTAAAGTATCAAATCTTATAAAAGAGACGTTCAGCGAAGGCCACAAAGGCGACTCCCTGACTGTGTCTATTCGGGCAAACAATACTTGCATACAGCAAGTGACCCTGGAGTTGACCGTTACTAGATATGGGATGCCTGGCAACATGCCGCAGCAACTCTGATCATTCAACATGAGGTAACTCCCATTAGAAAGTTGTCCAAACGTTGGATTAATCACAGCAGCTGGTGTACCCTGCTGATGGCAAGACAAATTTGCCACAGAACCATTACAAGCCCCGTGTAAAGAAATGTCCTGACATATTAGTGAACCGCTCAGTGCACTTTCACAGTGTGTACCGCTAAGAAACACTTCACGATCCCCACTCCAACAACTATATGTGTACAGTAAATTCCAGGATGTCTTAATGTATTCCTTACCCAACCTTTCATATTTGCCTGCTTGCATCTGTTTGAGGCAATACTGAAACTGAAAAGTAGTCACAGGTAGTGTGATTTTGCCATGAATAAGCCATTCTGTAGCTGGTTTTTCTGCCACTGTGAATGGTAACTTTTCCAGTTTTTCAATGCTCAGCACTGTATACTTTGCTCCTCTTTGTGCCAGTTCGATCTGTTTATCAGTTAGATCGTATTCTGCAAACAGAGCCGACGTGTTGATAAAACGCCAAGGCACATAGCCCGCACGCAAAGATTGCAGCGTCCAGCTTAATAACACAATAGAACGTAATTGAGATTGGCCCTGTTGTAACATGGCTAAATCTTGTTCTAGTATGTCAATAGCAGAGGATACAATGTTGTCCAATGAATATATTCTGGATGACAAAGTTGTTAACCCGTTATCGACCACAGTGAGAGTTTTCTCTAAATTAATACGATCAAGTTCACGTATTCGTTCTGCGGCCTCCATCTGTGACACCTTCCATGCTTCATTATAAGCAGCATAGATGCCGGCATATATGAAACGTTTTTGACGCGGTTTTCTTGGTCCAAGCAAGAATTCCCTAAGATCTGCGTCTTCTTTAAGTAAAGATAAGTGTTATTTCACATCCTTAAGTGTAAATTTCTGCAGCCAATCGAGGCATAATTTTCCTACACTGTATGTTGTTACTACCCCCGGATGTTGTCTTTGGACGTATCTTGGGTCTGGCCTGTGAATAGTACAGCCCTGAGTTTTATTCAGGAATCTTTCCTGACAGTTGTTCGTGTCTGTGGACCAGATCAACCATTTTTTCCAATCAGGATCAGTTCTGTTGAGTTGTAGTATAGTGTCAACTGTAACCGCTGCCTGTGTATTGTTATCACTTGCAGGTGTTGGTACAGAAGGTTTATTCATATCTTTGATCTTGGCTAACCCAAGACAAGACGTTTGTTGGACAGTGTCATTCAAAAACATTAGTTGCTGAGGGATGAAACATGCTCTAAATAAAGCTTCTAACCCCTGCACTTGCCAATTTTTAGAACCCCAGACAGTTTTTGTGTCTATTGTGTCTTTCCATAAGTCGAATCCATGTCTAGACAGTTGGGTAATGAATGCTGCAGAGTAAATCTGTTTTGTATTTGTTAACATAATTTTCTGTCCTGTTTTGTTTACATTTTTATAGTAAAATGTTTCTGGATCAGATGTATTGTGCCCTGAAAAATATGGAAACTTCTTAGCAAATGTTTTTGAACTACTTTTTGGAGGTGTAGGACAATGCTCCCATTGGTTAAACATAAACACATTTCTAGGTGTTGCAGATTTATGCAAAAAATGATGACCATAGTGGTTATAGCAATACAGCTGTTCATAGTCTGATGAACCCTCTAAATATTCATTATTAGAAAATGCAGCAGACATTTCTAGATCAAACATTATATCATTGACAGTCTCTAAGTCCCAATCATTAGAATAGGTACTTGACGAAATAAGATCACTTAGTGAAATTTTAAATAAATGTGGAATGTTCAATTGTTCCGTAGGACCGAATATTTCAAAGTCAGTTTTGCCCCACACTATACCATCCTGTATAGGAACGGCTGTGATGTTCACTGCTGACAAGTCTCTTGCTTCACGATGGGAAGATTTGTGAGGTTTCAAAAGTAAGTTCACTTCTTTTCTTTCAATGTTCACATGGATGTATCTGCCATTTATAAGCACGCTGATAGTCATAACTAAAGCTAGCCAAAGCAGGAGAACAAATATTCCAGAAATAATCCAGAGTTCAATCCATGGTGAAACCAGATAAGTCTTTTTCAAAAAGTGAAGAAAGTCTTGTACTTGCTGTTTAAAAGTTACTGCTGGCGACGTCTCGGGCTCAATCGGATCCACAGAAAATGCATCAAAGTTAATGAAATAGCCAGAAGCAGTTCTGTCAATTGTTGAGATTGCATCAGGATTTGTTAAAATCACTGGAACCAGTTGATCACGTGTTACATTGGTGTAGACAGGTGTATTTGGACGAACTGTTACTTGAGTTTCAAGAGGGATGAGTTCCATAGCATTGTTGCTCAGTCCTTCATCTGTTACTGCTGAATTCTCGATGGTTATCAGTCTTTCAGTCTGAACCTCTTGGATAGTAGCGAGAGGAGTGTGTCTGCTACTAGGTCGGAGTCCACGAGGCCTACTATTTAGTATTGGCCACATACTGTGGTTTGATGAGGTCGATTGACACAAATCTTTTCTCCTTTCTTCCAGCAAGGGGCGGCAGAAGTACTGTTCTTGTTCCGTGAACGGCTAGGACAGGTACTGGTTGTCTGTAAGAAGGTCCAAATTCCTTCTTGTCCGCAATCTTCTCTCTGACTAGATCCCCAACTTTTGGAATCCAGACAGGCCTTGCTGGGACCACCGGTTTTTCCCCAGTGGTGGTTGGCTGCAGGAATACGTTGCTTTGTTTCGATCTTAGTTCATTGAGTTCCTGTAAAACAGCCAAACGATCTTTGATATCAAAGGGTTTATTTTCCACCACTGTGCCTACGTGTTCGAGGTCACGTACCCACATTCTTGTCCCAAATAGGACCTCATATGGAGTTAACCCCCCTAGAGAACTTCTTGGCAAATTGTTTAATGAGCGTTGGACCCCATAAAGATGTTTGACCCACCCATCACCCGAACCTAATACCCTAGCTGTTATAGACTGCTTTATGTCCCGGTTTTTCCTTTCCACAACAGAATTTCCCTCAGGATGAAACGGAGAGGAGTACCGCAATGCAACGCCCAGACTGGCCATGGCTTCTTTGTAAGCCCGAGAGCTAAACGCAGGGCCCTGGTCAGAATGTAGTGTGCCTATTGCGTATGTGCCGATAAAGACTCGCACATTTTTTATAACAGTTCGAGCGTCAGCCGAGCGCTGAGGCCATATCCATAGGAACCTAGAGCATGAATCCACTGCGACCATGATATATTTATAGTTACCGTCCCTTTGCAAGGGACCGCAGTGGTCCAGGTAAACCCAAGCTAATGGTTTGTCTGAAATTAACAGGGATGTCTGCGCAGGACGTTTCACTGTGGAGACTTTCATCTGTTGGCATATGTAAAATTCTAAAACATAGTTCTTGGTCTGTTTCCTAATGCCAGGCCACCAATATCTTTGTTTCAGCAAAGATACTGTTGCAGAAATACCTGCATGGGCAGACGCTATCCCTTCATGTGCTGCTAGGATTAGTCCTAATCTACGTTCCTTGTTTGGAATTACCCTCTCCCCCACTCCAGGGATTCGAGCAAAAGGAACGTTGTTCGCATCAATTACATAAGAGTACTTGAGTGGAAACTTTTTGGTAACGCTGCACCACTGCCTTTGCTTGTAGCATTGACAGCCAACATTATCTCACTGTCTATTCTCGTTTTTGAACGAGTGATCGCAGCTACGGAAGCCGTGTGAACAGCCCCCTTTGCGGCTTCATCAGCCAATGAATTCCCTGCAACGAGAACGCCATCACGTTGATGACTCAGTGTATGTATCATGTGAGCCTTTGGTAGTTCGTTTTTCAACTGAACTACTTGTTCCCAAAGCTTTTTATGCTTTATTGTGCCACCTTTTGCATCTTTGAACCCATTTTCAAGCCAATTTTGTATATATTCATTATACGACTGAACACAGTAAAAGGAATCGCACACTATGAGTGTCGGGAATTCGCGATCTGTACTTTCAAGTGCCAGTTTGAATGCTTGTAGTTCAGCTCGTTGAGCTGTACAATCTCCTAGAGATTGAGTTTTTGTGACCATAGGTCTGAAGATACCATCTCGCATGCGACCTGGCGCCGCGGCCAGGACGCTGGAATCTGGGGCTCACGGTTCGATCCCCGGCACCGGTGGCAGGTCAGCCCAGCACCATGTGACTCTGGGCAATAGCTTGCTTAATCTTCCCGACGGCCCCCAGCGCCGGGATGCCTTCGGGTAGCTGTTCGCGCTTTACAAATACTGGATTTACATTTACATTTTACCTTTAACGATAGCACACGCTGCACTGTAAGCTTGCTTACCCCCTGTTGCGGGTTGTGCGGATCCGTCAGTGTAAATTATGAATTCATACTGATCGAGAGGCAGAATCTCAGTGGGCAGAGGACATTCATGTTCATATTGCAGGAATGCTTGTGTTTTTAGATCAAGATCAAAAACATATTCAACATCTGTTGCAGCAAGAGAATTAACCCATTGTATCCATCTAGGATGTAATGCTTTAGCATTTGGAATGCTCGCTTTTGTGACCGCCTCTAAAGCCGGTACCGGGGTTACGACAATAATGCGTTTCCCTTGGGCTAGAGCTCTTTCTTTTGCTACTGCAGTTTGAACTGCTGTCAGTATTTTTTCAGTTGAAGTGAAGCGCATTTCTGCTTGTGTATACAAATGTGATTTGTATGCAATTGGTACTTTTTCACCCTCATTAAATGTTAAGTAGGTGAATCCGCATTGACCCGAAATTATTCGGATCACTAAATTGCGTTGACTTACGCGTGTTTGTAAGTGACTTGTTGCTAACATGTTAGCTTGGAGTGAACGCAAGATTTCTGTGTGTTCTTGTGTCCAATTTTTGATTGAAAAATCAGGTTTGATTAATTCGTAGAGAGGTTTAACCCTTTCTGCGTAATTTAGAATGTAAGTTCTTCCAAAATTTAGAAAACCCAGGATGGATTGTAAGTTTTTCAGCGTTTTTGGAGGTTGGAGCAGCGCACACTTTTCTAAAAAGTTAGCTGCCAAGCTCTTTCCTTCACTTGAAAGCTTATATCCCAGAAAAGGACATTGAGATGGGCAATTCTGGATTTTTAAAGTTGAATTTATAGCCCTCAGAGGCGAAGCCCAATATAATGGTATTCACCCTGTTCAAGTGCCTGTTTAGGTCATCGTCTGTCAGATGTCATCGACATATGACAATGCCTCATTATCATAAATTTGTAGTAACTCTGTTACCCTCGCTGAGAATAACCCCGGGCTGTTTTTGAACCCTTGTGGGAGTCGACAAAATTGACGCTGGGTCCCCATTATTGAGAAAGCTGTTAAGTACCTGCTTCCAGGTGCTATGTTTTGACAAAAGAAACCATTTGAGATGTCTAATGTAGTTTTATATTTTTTACGCACAATGTTATTCATTAATGCTGTGCTATGTGCATTTTGCACTGCAAATGTTTTAGAACAAGTGTTTAAGTGTCTGTAATCCAAAACTAGACGATATGTATTGTCTGGTTTGGAGACAGGAAACAAAGGATTGTTCATTGAGGAAGTGCATGTTTCAATCACCCCTTGGTATTCAAGTTGATCTAGGATCTCCCTGACCTGTTTTTTAGCTTCTTGCTTTATTGGGTACTGCCTTTGTGCAGTAGGTTCATGTTTCAGAAGTATTTTATGGTGAGGTGAGTCCTCATCCCATCCTACATGATTTTTATATAATGCTGGGGCCTGGGCTACTGCCCATTTCCTGGCATAAGTATATTTTAGGTGCATTGGAATATGGTTGGAGAAGGCAGGCATAATAATGTCCTCGCCATGTGGGCACTCCCTGACAAATTGTGGTGGCCAGTCTTTTTCTGCTAGAAGTATGTCATAGCCCCTTGAAAGTTTTTCCCAAAAGAGTGTTTTCACCTGTCTAGGTATGTCTCCCTCCATTCGGAGTGTTATCTCATATAACTTTTGTGGAGTACTAACCCTGGTGTCTACAGTCTCAACTGTAATGTACTCATTCAAGTCCACTATCTCCAGAAGTTCCTTCAGGTTCTGGCGAGCTATTGTGACTTCTGCTGCACTGTCCAGCATTGTCTGAGCCCATTCTCCGTTCTTGAGTTGTGTTCTCAGTATCCTCGGCATGTCTGATCTTCAGACCTGCTACCTTCTTTTTGGAGAATTGAGGTTTTGTTTTATTTTTTGGAGCGTGTTTATCTTCTTTGGATTTCACGCGTTCTTCTTTATGTTCTGACCGTCCTCTTCTTTCCGAAGTCTGTGACGAGATCTGAAAGGTACGAGAGGAACGTGTATCAGTATCTTGATACCTGTCAGGTTTTCTCAAATTATCCCTATTCCTGAGGTTATACCTCCTTTCAGAGGGCTCCTTTTGAGGAGACCTACCTCGGGATTGAGAACGCTTCTCGTTTGAATTTTGTTTATTAGTTTCCCACTTCTTTTTAGAAGATGTAGGAGTTTGTTTAATAGAGTCCTTCTCAGGACTTTCAGATAGTTTTGGCTTCAATGGTCTTCCACCCAAACTATCTCTGCCTAATTCAGCATAAGATTGTTCTATTATTCTGGGTAGTTCAGTTTGATGTTCTGTAACATCGAATTCCCTTAATCGTTGGCGGATCGCCACTGCTGCTGCCTCCCCTTTAATATTAGATAATATTATTGTTGAGACCTGGTCGAAATTTTTCAGTAATTTCATACCTAAATTTAGAGCAGGCTCTGCCCCGTATGCGTTTTTAATTTGTTTTAGGACATCTGGTATTACTGCAATTGACGGAACACCATGTGTTTTAGTATAGATGGCAGCAAAGACTGCGCCCCAAGTGGTGCAATCTTCCAGTTGTGGTGTGATCCCCATTGGTAAACAGATTGTTAGAATTCTGTGTTTCTCATAAGGGCTAGTATTTGGAAATACTGCTTCTATTTGAGTAATTTTTTGAGCTATCCAGAATGGAATTTGCTCACGTTTTGTGGGTATTTTACCCATGACTGCGTATAAAGTCTGTGGTGTAATTTTTAGTGTATTCCCCTGGTGAGGGGTTTGATTTGGAATGGTTAATGGTGGTTGGACTGTGAAAGTCCGCATGACATATTGAACCAATTGTCTGTAGATTTTTATTAACTCTTGTAGTTGAATAAGTAATTCCTCATCTGACATTGTATCCAGTTCAGGATGAGGTGTGTAGCCGGCTAGAATCGGCCATGTTGCTCCTGGTCTACCTAGTGGACCGAGCCTGGTAATGTTTCTGTGATGTTTTAGGGCGCCTTTAAACCAGAGCTGATGCTCCTGGTATGTTAGTGGAATTTCAATATCCTCGAAAGGAATATATTCCTCTGGTGGATCATCTTCTTTGTAGAAGTGAAACACGTGTGTTACTGGATTTGATTCAGGGAATACTATCCATGAATAGAATACCTCTGTCTGGAAGGATTTGTGTGCCTCAATCACGAAAACTGCTCTAACCCCTCTTGGTGGTAGGCCATGTTTTATAAGTTTTAGAGTGATGGCTCTTCTTAAGTTTGGATGGATGTCTATAACACCCTCCTCAGTTTCATTTAAACCTGTAATGTTAAAAGTTGTTACGACTGGGTCAGCCGCAGCTCCACCGTTCTCGGTGTCAGTCATTTGTTTTTTGAAAAATGTAGAACAAGTTTCAAGGAAACAAAAGATAAGGTGCACAATATTTTGGAACACTGTATCCTTCAACGTTGAAGAAACCAAACAGCTAATATATAGGGTGCTTCCCTATTTAGCTTTGGTGGATACTTAACCCTACCCACTCCAGACGTCTTATGGAGTATATGGGTAGGGGTCTCTGAGAAAAAAGCACAGCTGAGTTACTCAGTATCTAACGTTAAATTACCGCCTTACCAAACAGTTGGGCGCCATGTAGTGTAGCTCCTATTTCCCTAATAGGCTCTGCGCATTGGAATAATATACCCTATAGGTTTGACAGAGGACTGAGGTCGGTATGTCCCTATCGAGTATATTAAATTTAATTACTTGTGCCAGCTAGCTCAGAGGCCACTAGAAACTCCTTGACAACAAGAAGGGAGTAGTTTCTGGCAGCCGCAAAACATGACAACTTTGTTTCCCTTTAGAATCAGAACTGTCCCAGAGTCGTGGAAACAATAGATAACAGTTTCACTCAGCTCAATCGTGCATGCTTAGTTTTCCTCAAAGTTACACAGAAAGAATAGACGGGCGTTTCAATAAAAGGATTTATTGAACAGTCTTGTTTCTCGTGTAAGAGATATGTGCTGTTATGATCACAAGACAGTATGCAAGATAAATAATGTACAGCGTAAGCAGTAGAAATAAATAATACTGCGCTAGCATTATCTTTTAGCATATATTTACATACATAAATAACATGAGCTAAAAATGCGAGTACTCATACGATGCGTCTCTAAGCTAGTTCTACCCCAATGTGCCTAACCTAACCTAGGTGTAGGGAAAGGTAAGAAGTAGGTGAAGTATTCCTTACTACGGTATACTTAAGAGTATAGTAAGTCTAGTATGCCTAGTATACTAAGTATGCCTAGTATGCCAAGAGTCCCTCTAGGTTCTAGTCAGCTCCATACCTTTAAGAATGAGAGAGGTGGGAATCTCTTTCCGGACTCGAACTCTAACACCCCGCGAGGGAAGTTAGATCACTGGAAGCTGGATTCTCTGCGAGCAGGGATGACAGCGTCTTCTCAGTGCGTCAGGCCGGGATACGGGCTCCTCTGAAGTCGAGGTCTCCTCTGGTTTACAAGGGCGAGGGAAAGTATATTTATACCTGAGAGGTACCTCAGAATGTTAGCATTGACGTGAATCAGACAACGGAAGACGTCATCAAGGAACCCTCAAGGTATAACGGTTCATACATAATAGATGAGTCCTTGAAGAAATCAATAGCCCTGTGCTAGGGAAACTCCCGAAGCCTAAGGGTCTGTTCTTCAAGAACTCGTTGTGACGTTAGGGTGGATGGATGTCGGGGACCATGCCTGTATTTGGAGTGCACGGTTTAATGCCTAAATAAGGACTGGGATTTTATGCCTATATAAGGGCAGGGCGAATTGTGCCTATATAAGGACATGATACAGGAAAACCTATATACGGACACCCAAAGAGGAATACAACAGCACAAGAGCCCAACTGTCAGCCAACCCAGATGTGTATTCTACAGACAGGCATGGTTAAGCAAGAAAATGCCCACTTTCTAAAAGTTGCATTTTCAAGCATGTTCTTTAGTTACCGGTTACTTTTGGCATTAAATAAATACAGAATAGTATGATTTAAAAAGCATTTTGGACTTTGGGATTTCTTAACCCAATTACTACTATATGAATATACCAGGCACAACCTTTCTCAAACCCATAACAAATTCTCTCAACTTGGTGGCTCTTGGGTGTAGCCACCTATAAGGGACATGCCGAACACAGAATTGGGTCCTGTCTCATTGAGTGTGAACCACGGCATCATCCACCCACCACCCCCTTTAAAAATCTATTTTAAAACCAACTTCACCAAAAGTTGTATTTTTAAATTGTGAGTTCAGAGAACTCAAACTCCAAATCTCTATCTGCTCCCAATATGAAATTATACTTAAAAGATATTTCAAGGCAATCCCCATGTTACCCTATGTGAGAGATAGGCCTTGCAATAGTGAGAAACGAAATTAGCAGTATTTCGCTATTGGGACATGTAAAGCACACCAGTACATGCCCTACCTTTTAAATACACTGCACCCTGCCCATGGGGCTGCCATGGGCCTACCTTAGGGGTGCCTTGCATGTTATGAAAGGGAAGGTTTGGGCCTGGCAAGTGGGGGCACTTGCCAGGTCGAAATGGCAGTTTAAAACTGCACTTCGACACTGCAGTGGCAGATCTGAGACATGTTTGCAGGGCTACTTATGTAGGTGGCACAATCAGTGCTGCAGGCCCACTAGTAGCATTTGATGTACAGGCCCTGGGCACCCCTGGTGCACTGTACTTGGGACTTACTAGTAAACCAAATATGCCAATCTTGCAAAAACCAATCACCAATAAAATTTAGACGGAGAGCATATGCACTTTAGCACTGGTTAGCAGTGGGAAAGTGCCCAGAGACCTAAAGTTAACAAAAACAAGTCAGAAAAAAAGAAGGAAAAAGGCAAAAAGTTTGGTAATAACCCTGCAAAAAGGGTCAGGTACGACATTATATGTCTGTGCAAATGTACTGGTCATTTCAATTAAAAATGTGTTCGCTGTAATGGCAGTGCGCTACCACACCATGCATACTCCACTGTACGCCCTCCACTCTATGACACTTCTATGCCACTCCACTCTACACAACTCCAAGCCACTCTCCTCTATGCCACTCAATGACACTCCACTTCTACGCCACTCCTCTTCATGCCACTCCACTCCACTCCACTCAACGACACTGTTCTCTATGCCTCGCCACTCTGAGTCACTCTACTCCACGCCACTGCACTCTACGACACTCTACTCCACTTTATGCCACTCTACACCCCTCCACTCTACGACACATCACTCTACACTGTTTCACTCTGCTCCACTTTGTCACTCCACTTTACACATTCTACTCCACTTGACGCCACTCTATGCCATTCCACTCTACTGCACTCTGCCACTCTACGACCCTCCACTCTAAGACACTCTACGCCACGTCACTCTACACCACTCCACTCTACTCTACTCCACTGTATGACACTCCACACAAGGACACTCTAAGACACACTATTCTATTCCACTCTACTCTATTCCAGTGTACTACACTCTACCCACTCCACTATATGCTATTCCACTCTACGACACTCCACGCCACATTGCTCTACTACACCACTCCACTCTATGCCACTCTCCTCTACGCCATTAACTTTTAGCCATGCTGAACAGCAGCCATGCTGGAGGACAACATGGCTAAAACACATTTGCAAAGCCAATGGCTCTTGCATATGCGTGACCTATTGGCTTTGCCATTTCTGTAAGGTGGCCTGATGAGATAGAAGGACACCTTTGAAGTGAGTACAGGGCATATTCCAGCTTTGTCAGTTCTTGTCTCCTGCCAATGCGTTGTAAATTCCTTTTGGCATGGCCTTTTTTTATCTGACTACTGCTGTTTCACAGCATACCATATTATGCTCCTGGACTCGGTATTACCAATGGTTCTTTAAATAAACTTTGCCCAGGAAGACAAACAAACTTTATCATGTTTAATTTGGAGCGCACTTGTAACACTTTTATTAATGTGAATGTGTCTGCCTGTAACACAACTTGTGCTCATGTTAAGCGCTCTGATACCTTCCAGTCGAGTTCGCGCTATATAAAACTCCCCCCTCCCCCCCCCAAAAAAAAATTCAAACTAATTTGGGTTTTAGTATCCACTATTTTATACTTTGAACCCTCTTTCCTTACTTCTTTTCTTATTCTTTCTTTCCTTTTTACTTTCTATCTTTCCAACTTTCATTTTTCTTACTTTTTTCTTTTTTCTTCATTGCCTTCTTTATTTTTCTTTCATCCTTCTTTCTTTTTGCCTTCTTTCTTTCTTTTTGCCTTCTTTTCTTCTTTCATCCTTTCCTCCTTCTGTTCTTTCTTTCTTTTTTGCCTTCTTTCATTTTTTCTTGCTGCCTTTTTAGGTGGAGCCTAGCGCAGCGCGCATGCGCTGCTCTATAGGAGGCTTCTTGTGAGCACTCCAAACCTTTTCCGTGTGGGTCTCACTCCGCCCACACACCTCCCACACTTTGGATTGGCCTTTGCGTGTGGCTTTCAATAATGAAAGCACGTAAATGGCCAACGGCGGGTGCATGTCCCACCTCCTTTCCAATGTGTCACTCCCACGGCGTTTTGCTCTCGGGAGCGAGCAGTGGTGCGCAGGGAGGCTTCTGCATTCCTGTGCCCGCCCCCACCATTTGTCTTGAGCTGCTGTTTTTAATTAGCAGCCTGCGCTGCATGTTTGCACCCCCTCCCACTCTTTTTTGTTTGTTCTTTGTAGCGCAGTCCGGTTTCACTTAAGGGACCGCGGACCACGCTTGCTGAAAGTGACATTTTATTAGTTGTGAATCTAGCTCCAGTCGTCCAGAGCGTGGCGGAACTCTGTACATTGAAGCCAGATACACACCCTAGCCCCCTTGCACCTCTCCAAGCCTAATTTCCTTTACGCCCTTTTGAGGCACCCTATCTGTTTCCCACCTCCTGTCCTTCAACTCTCTCACATACAATTAAACCCTTGGTTTCTGCTGGGAGTAAGTGCTCTTATTTCAAACAGTGTTTTCCGGTGGGTTTATTTTTCTTTTCAAATCTTTGAGCGCTCTCTTCTTCAGAAACCAAGAATTCCCCAGCACAAAGAACAAGCATTGGCATAGCCAATAGGTCTCGCCTTTGGGACCTTATAAGTGTTTAGCCATGCAACAGTTGCATAACTAAATACTTATAAGGTCCCAAAAGCGAGACCTATTGGCTACACCATTATAATCGCGGCACTCGCGCTTTACTTTTAACATTAAAAGTAAAGCGTGGGTGCCGCGATTATAGCAAAAGTAAAGAAATAGATTATTTTTCTATTTCTTTACTTTTGCTACATCGCGCACCCGCGCTTTAAGTAAGCGCGGGTGCCGCGATTATAGCAAAAGTAAAGAAATAGATTATTTTTCTATTTCTTTACTTTTGCTACAATTGCGGCACCGGCGCTTTACTTTTAACATTAAAAGTAAAGCGCGGGTGCCGCGATTATAGCAAAAGTAAAGAAGCCGCGAAAGTGATCGCGATGCACTTAATGACCCGTGACGCGCGTGCTCACGTGAACGCAAGCTGGTCGCCAGTGCTGTTTGCACTTCCAAAACCCGCTTACTAAAACTCTCGCCCAGAGCAGCGCTAAGCGCTGGCTCAGGCGAGACCTAAAAACCTCGTGCGATGCTCTTGGGCGATGGAGCTCCCGCCTGGAGGACGGATAATAGCGCAGAAATCGATGCCGCGTTCCGCAGGGAGATTAGAAGAACACACTTGTAATTTAGCAGAGATTAGACAGAAAGCGATCCACCCTGTGTGGTTAACCCCTAGGTCCCAAGGGGCTCCCGCCCATTGATCTCACTCAGTGCTTGGGTAATTATGTGAACGCTGGGTGTTCGCACTGATAGTGTTCACGTCCTGCCAGCCAGGGCTTAATTTGTGCCGGTGGTAGGCACCGGCACTCATTTTTAGAGATTGGGACTTATTTATCATCATCATGCTTTGACCCAGCGCAAAAGGAACAAAGGCAGAACATAGATAAAGGAGAAGGAAGAGAAAGACAGGAAAGCAGTGACTAAGGAAGAAAGCGGGATGAGAAAGAACTTGCATAAATGGACAGAAAGTGTAGGGTGTTTAAAGAAAGAGGCATGAGCGGGAATCAAGACTGGGCAGCCGGACCCCTGGCGTTTGGCAACCTCGGCATTTGGGAGCACCAGCGTTGGGCCCTTTAGAAGACTGAGGCTGTTACCTTCCCACTGTAAAAAAAAAAAAAGAGTACTATCGATTTGTTTTTTCTATACATTGGTTACTATCACAGGTTTCCAAGTTCTGTAAATACTGTGTGTTCCTAATTCGCAAATTAAAGAAAGCTCAGTTTATCGACTTTGGAAGGTTGAATGGGTTAGTTGGCTCTGCTGACCTTTGTGTGTTTTCCAGGTGACACAAATGTCCGCAGCAAGGAATTAACACACTGATCTATTTTGCAGGATTAATAATAATAAGTTTTCTTTAAAACGATATCGCCCACTATGCATTCTAATTTACAAGAAAGGAATATTCTAAGCACGGACAAATAAATTGTCTGAAAAATAATAATAGAATAGCTAACTCTCCAGCAAATTAAAGAAAGCAATAATTATCGGTGGCATATTTTTCCTCTTAGCCTGATTAATTACTTGCAGCACTTACCGCCACTTAAGATGAAGGGACACTTTTCCAAGTTAAAGTCCAAGGCTTAGAGTAATAATAGTAACATCTGTTACCTTAAGCTCTGTGCTATTGCAAATCTGCAGTGGCACGCGCCACACATGCATCGACCTCATTCTTACTACATGACGAGATTCCAATGGAAGTTAGTTCCAGAAGTCTTAAAACGTAAACGCTACAGGCCAATATAAACAGTTCGAAATCGAAAGGATCTGCGATTGCAATGCATGCGATTCAATACTCATGGTAGATTGTGCTATACACAAGTGCTAACTTACTCTGCAAAGAATATTTTGCATCTGTTATCGCCCCTGTTTTTATACTGTTTTGGCACAAGCTGCTTCATTCCCTGGTCGTAGAACGTTTCTGGTGAAACACAAGTGCAGCGCTTTTTTAGCCGCCCCATTTAATTATTCCTAAAGATTACTCCTAGTGAGCCAGAAAAGTTAGCACATACCCACAGCTGTCACCACTACATGTAAATTAACCATAGCACGTTGCTTGTTACACAAAACATTTATTGATGAAACATGTATCTTCCCATACCGGCCTGCTACCATGATCTTTGCCCCATCACCTGACCTACTAAAGTAAGGTTTAGATCCTTGTGCCAGGGTATTCTGATTAGCATAAAACCCCACAGCCTCATGCCTACACCCGACAAGGTGTGTCTGTGCTCTGATAAATGGCAAATCAGCCACTGCCAATATTGCAGCCATATTCACTTTACTCACTGATCTTGACATCCCTGTCCTGGCAGGCTGGTTTTATGTCCTCCTCAGAACCGGTGCCCAGTCTAATCTTTCCAAAGTAGTATAAGTTAACTGTACATTATTAACTGGATACATAAACAGGGAGATGGTGTAACTATTATTTACAGGTATCCCGTCTCTTAAAAATCTTTAAACTCTGACGTTTTCCAGGTTCAACCCACAGAAATGTGCAACTCATCATCACACCCTTCAGACTTCACGAGTCCCCCCCCCACCCCCCTCATTATCCACTTTAATATGGGTCTTAGTGACCTATTCATACATTGTAACAACACGCTTGGTGAAATTTGCCTGTTTTTGCCGCTAGCGCTGGGATGGCTCTGGGTATCCATGCGCTCAATAAGTGCTAATTAATAATAATAATTTCAAATGAGCCTCCCCCTGCAAAGACTCATCTCCAATCAATCCAAAAGCCACCTCCATGGCTTACAAACTCTACAACATAGCTTAAACACATTGGCAAAGCCAATAGGTCTGGCAAAACACTTTTAAGGTCCCAAAGGCGAGACCTATTGGCTATGCCAATGCTTGTTTCTTTTTGCCTTTTCTCCTTTTTTGTTTCTTTTTTGTCATCTTTCTGTCTTTCTTTCTTTTTTTGCCCTTTACCCTTCTTTCTTTCCTTCTTGTTTACCTTTTTGCCCATTTTTTCCTTTTTCCTTCTGTCATTTTCCTTTCTTTCCTTCTTGCTTTCTCTTTCCTTCTTTCGTTCTTCCTTTTTCTTTCTTTTCTTCTTGTCTTTTTTGCCTTTTGTTCTCTTTCCTTCTTTTACTTTTTCTTTCCTTCTGTCTCTTTCTTTCCCTCTTTCTTTTTTCTTTCCTTCCCTTTCATTTTTTTACCTTCCTTTGTTTCTTCCCTGCTATCTTGTCTTTTTTAGGTCTTGCCTAGCGTTGCTGCGCACATGCACAGCTCGCTCGGCGAGATTTATTGCAGATGAGTACTTTGAGAAAAGGGCTTGAAGCCCCGCCCCTTATTCCCATTGGCTTGCGTCACCGTTTATGTTAAACGGTGGGCTGCCATTGGAAATAAGGTTTCTAGGGTGCCTCCTTTTCGTTTTTTTGTCCGGCCCATCCGGACTGGCTCGCCTGCTTCACGGCTGCCGTGAAGACTTTTCTTATCTGCTTGTTTATTTAACAGGCAGATAAGAAAAGTCTTCACAACAGCCGTGAAGCGGGTGTGCTACAAGCTGGCTCCTTATTGGCAATTGTACCCGCTCCTCCCTTCCCTTCCCCCCACCCAAAAGCAAACTTCTCAGAGTTGCGCTCGTCAGTGCGTTGGTTGCTCCGTCCTCAGTACATGTTTTTAACTTGTATTCTCTTTCTAGCTGTGCTGCCCTTGAGCACAGTGCTTCGGCACCAAAGCACTATATAAAAGACAACAACGAAGAGTTGTGGGTGCAAGTGAAGACGTTCCTTGCAGAAGGGTGTGTGCAGATTTGTTGAAGGGCCCCAGCGAGGTGGCAACTGGTACTGTTGCAGCCACCAGCACTAATTAAACACTGCTTCCCGTGCTACATCTTCACCGTCACTAAACGCAGAGCGTCTGCGCCAGTTTCTGTCAGGGTTCTTTTGAATTCCTTCGCGGTTTCATCTCGTGGCTCATGATGTAATCACACGGTTTGGCGAGTTCGATACGGCACCCTGTCAGTGATGTTTTTGCCTGAAATTAGTTCACGATTAAATCTACTATAAAGATTGCAAATCACGTCGATTAACCATTCTGGAATGGGAGTCATTTTGGCAATGAGATGACAAATTATTCGAAACGCCCACAGCCATTCGCACTGAATTCAGTGGAAAATAGCCAGGAGGGGCAGCGAATTCTGAAATTGTTGGACCAGGGCGCCGACTCCGCGTGGACATCCCATGCTATCTTAAAAGATCTTTCTGTGGCTTGGTTGTACAAATTCTAGTCAGAAAGTGCAAAGTAGCGCTATCCCTTGGGTGGCAAGCACACGATTACTAATTGCACTAATTACAACATTCAACCCCTGTACAGAGACAGCACAGACAGACAGACCGGGCTTCTAATATTGTAGGCAGTCAACATTCTCTTTCGGCCTTACATTTCTAAAGGTAACTGTGTATAATTGTGCACGTAATCCCCAATCGAGGTGAGTGTTGCAGGCGAAAAGAAAAGTGTCGTTTAGGCGAGTGGCAGAAGATAGCCAATCAGAAACTCAAAGTTGCCAGTGTTTTCATTCAGGTAGTGAGAGAAAGTCATATCATTAAGTTACAGGAGGCCCATGCGGAGCACTTGCTTACACTAGGAGAGAACTTCGTTATATGCTGAACCGGTAAAAATGAAAAGGAAAAATCCCTATTGTATAGAAAACAAGCATTTGCAATGCAATAGGTATCGCATTTACGCAAGTTTGAGTTGGTGACATTGCAAATAACAATGCCTTTTATTTTTGTTTTCGTTTATAAAACATAAATAAAAGGCATTGTTATTTACAATGCCAATCGCTTACACTCGCATAAATTTGGGTGAATATTGCAGCGTGGTTTATGGTATACCGAGTTTAGAATTTGAATGATTATGGACTATTTGTCATTTTCTTGACACATAATGATTGTGACGTACATCGTACGAGGTGCTGCAAATGCACTATTATGTGCTCTTGACTGAGTAATGGGAGTTTTTTTGTCTAATACAGCATAGCTGAGTAAATGAACTGCGAGAGCATTTAAAAAAACAAATGATCGCTGAACACTTTTAGAAACCTTAAAATGACTGTGGATATTCTCGGCACTTCATTCCATTCAACGTAGATGGTTCTACCTTTTGGTTCCGTTCACATTAGATGGTCCGTCTTTGTGCTTCAGCCTTTAAATCGGAAACCCAACATGGTGCCTGTAATGGTTAGCGCTCCAGTGCCTAGAGCGCTGGAGCGGAAGTCCCACCACATCCGCTGGCCAGGCGTGGCCGGCGGGGATATAATAAAAGGAAGGCGCTCGCTCGGGGGCGGCACTTCCGACGGTACTGCTGTGTGCCGCGTCTGTGTCCCGCGCAGCGCCCGGCAAAGCGCGCAGCCTCTGACCCGCTCCAGAACCTCACATTGGCGACAAGGAGGGCCGTGACCCTCGCTCGCAACACCATCGGGCCGACACGGAACCCCCGATCGGCGACGTCCGCGACCCGTGGGACGTCTTTCAGCCTGCCGCCAAACGCTCGTGGGAGGGTGAGTCCGCCCCCGCGGTGCAGCGTCCCTGGGCAGCACAGCGCCGCAGTGCGCTGCAACGTGTTTCTTGCAGCCTGCCCACTTCAGTCTCCACAGCGACACCACGCCCTCACGTGCCACCCAGGGCCCACGCAAAGGGAGACCCCAGCACAGCAAGGCCAGTGCACCAGTACCACAGGCCCACCTGAGCACGTGGGTCTTGCGCTCTACGCCCTCCGGTGGACACATCTGTGCACACGCGCCTGCTGGTTCTTCACCGCGCGCGACGGGCAGGCGCCTGAAGGTTTGGCACACGACCTTCATTGACCCAACGGCCACTAGGTCTTCCAGAGCCTACGACCCGGCGTTTGCTAAGGACTTACCGTGGGTGACGAGGACCGCGCCCTGCCACAATCCAGATCCCGTTTCAGCACGCGGCCTCCGGTGTGCTGCCGCCATTCAGCGAGTTGGAGGACCCAGCGACGGCGTCCCCCCGCTGGAGGGTGTGGATTGAGCGCCTCAACAACTACTTCGTTGCTACCAGAGAGGCGGACGGCGCGATCAAACGGTCCCTCCTCCTCCACTACGCAGGGGACGAGATATTCAAGCTCTTCAAGCACCTGCCTCACACCGGAGCCGCGACAGACTACGAAGCGGCGGTGGCCGCACTGGATGCCCATTTCGACCCTCAGCTCAACCCGGATTTCGAGCGCTTCAAGCTGCGCCAAGCGCGCCAAAGGGAAGGAGAATCCGTAGACACATTCTATGCCCGCCTACGTGAGCTCGCCAGCACCTGCACAGAGGATGACCAGCCCAAGGAGATCAGGACCCAACTCATCCAGGGGGTGCAGAGACAAAACACTGCGGGGCCTCATTCTCCGCCAACCTAGGATAGCGCTGGAGGATATTCTCATCCTAGCACGGTCCCATGACCGGTCGGCGGCGAGAGCGAATGAGATGGACCAGGCCGTCATCAAACCGATGGGGCGCTCGGAGATCAAGGTCGAGAGGGCAGACGCCATCAGGACAAAAACCAGGATAGAGGCTCCCCGGAAGCCGAAATCAGACGCACCCAGATCACGATGTGGCTACTGTGGCCACGAGCCCCATGCAGCGAAGGACTGCCCGGCACAAGGGAAGACATGCACAAACTGCGGGATCCCGAACCACTTCGCCACCGTATGCCGAGGGAGACGTCGAGGTCGTGACGCCAGAGGCCCGAAACCACCATCTCGGGCAATCAGCCACTTATCTGTGATGGAGGCGACCACATCGGAAGCGGCGCAGAGACTAAGCCGCCGATACCAGAGACCAGCAGACTCTTCATCGGAGGACGAAGAAGAGGAATCATACCTCATATCATTTGTGCAAGAGCTCAAGCGACGCCGCAGACCTCAACCAACCTGCGTGGTCAGCATCGCCGGCTCCGAGGTAAAGGCGATCATCGACACGGGGGTGTCAGTGAACGTGATGGGCCTCCAGCAGTATCGACGGTTACGACCGTGCCCTCCTGTCACCCCCTCACAGACTCGGATCTATGCATACGGAGCACACACGCCACTACCACTAAAGGGGAAAATATCTGTCCCGATCAGAACGGAAGGACGAGAAGTAACTGCTACCATCCACGTAATCGACAGGGAAGCGGATACACTACTGAGCAGCAACACGGCGGAGGACCTGGGACTTGTCTCGTTCGCCAGAAGCGTCCAGGCACACCAAGTAGACGACCTGCTTGAACAGTTCCCGGAACTATTCCGAGGCCTGGGCGGCATCAAATGTGACCCCATCAAGCTGCACATCGACAAAGCAGTCGCCCTACGACATCGGAGGGTGCCGTTCCACCTAAGGCCACTGGTGGAGAAGGAGCTGGAGCTCCTCGAAGCACAAGGGGTAATCGAGAAAGTATCCGGGCCGACGCCCTGGGTGTCTCCGCTAGTCATCGCGGAGAAACCGAAGCAGCCAGGCGCCATACGCCTGTGCATCGATATGAGGCTGCCAAACAAGGCCATCAAGCGGGAACACCATATTACGCCGACGATGGACGACATCATAGCCGATGTCAACGGGTCGAGGTGGTTCTCCAAGATCGACCTCAATGCAGGCTACCACCAACTGCCGCTGTCAAAAGAAAGCAGGTACATCACGACCTTCAGTACTCACCTGGGGCTCCGAAGGTACAAAAGACTGAACTTTGGAATATCCTCGACGGCCGAGGTGTTCCAGAACACGATCAGAGAGATGTTATCTGGCCTGCCTGGTGTGCTCAACGTCAGTGACGACATCCTGATCCACTCAGCGACAGCCGCCGATCACCACAAGCACCTCCGGAGCACGCTAAAGCGCCTAAGCGAACATGGGGCAACACTCCATAGGGACAAATGCCAATTCTTCCAGCCCTCCCTGGAGTTCTTCGGGTACGTGTTCAACCAAGAAGGCATTCAAGTAGACCCGAGGAAGTCGCAGGCCATCAAGAACCCGCCCCGATGACGCCCACAGAAGTGCGGAGCTTCCTCGGGATGGCCACCTACTGCGGGAGGTTCATCCCTGACCTGGCGACCCGAGCGGAACCTCTCAGGGCACTTACCCGGACCGACAGCCAGTGGAAGTGGGGCCAACAGGAGGAAGAGGCGTTCCAAGGAGTAAAAGATGCCCTCCTAGGGGAAGCTACGCTGGCCTACTTTGACCCCGCAAAGCGGACAGAAGTCCTATAGGCGAGTAGGGCTTGGAGCAATTCTAGCCCAAGAGCAAGAGCCCGGCAGATGGGCAGCATTGTCGTTCGCCAGCAGGTCCCTGACGCCGACGGAGACAAGATACGCACAAATAGAGGGGGAGGCGCTCGCCATCAAATGGGCCTGTAGCCATTTTCACCTGTACCTGACAGGACAGCCATTTACCATGGTCACCGACCACCAACCCCTCGTACCCCTCTTCAAAGGATCTGCTCCCCATCCCCCGCCACGAATTGAACGATGGGCCGTGCAATTGCAGTCATACGAGATGGACGTCGTATACCGGCCTGGGGCCAAGAACCCGGCGGACTTCTTATCCCGTCATCCGACGCAACAGATGCACGGAGGTGATGATGAAGCAGCCGAGCAGTACATCAACATGGTGTCCACAGCCGCATGCCCGCGAGCCATGACCCTAGAGGAAATCAAGAACGCCGCCCGAGACGACAGTGTTTACAGCCGCACCCTGCACGCTGTTCAGACGGGATCGTGGAAGGACTACTTGCATCAAGCAAACGCCTGGAGCCAAGAAGACAGGGAAGGGCTGACGAAGATGTGGCGGGTGAGAAGTGAACTCAGTGCCACAGGAGACGGCCTCCTGCTGAGGGGACCCCGGCTGGTCATACCCCAGGCGTTGAGAGACCGGGCAACACAACTCGCCCACGGAGGCCATCAAGGGGCCACGAAGATGAAGACGAGGATCCGGGAAAAGGTCTGGTTTCCCGAACTAGAACAGATGGTCGACGAGCTCGTCCGTCGATGCCCGTCCTGCCAACTTACCAGCGCACCGACACGGCCGCTCCCGGTCATCACAGAGGAGGCATGCGAAGAACCATGGTCCAAAGTGAGCATAGACTTTGGGAGTTTCCCAGACGGACGACACACCTTAGTGCTCGTGGATGCGTTTTCCAAATAACCCGTCGTGGAAATAGTGGCCTCAACCGCATTCACCCACGTGCGCCCCGGCCTAGAAAAGGCGTTCGCCATGTTCGGACTCCCACAAGAAATTCGGAGCGATAACGGACCGCCGTTCCAAGGATCGGAGTTCACCATTTTCCTGCAACAGCAGGGAATACACCACCGGAAGGTCACGCCTCAATGGCCTCAGGCCAACGGCGATGTGGAGAGTCATGCAGACCCTGAATAAGACATTCTGCATCGCCACGCTGGAACAGGCCGACCCGGAAAGGCGGCTTCACGAATTCCTCAGAGAGTACCGGAGCACCCCCCACTGCACCACGCAACGAAGCCCGTGGTCGCTGATGCTGCGAGGCCCGAGGAAGGACCTGATGCCAACGTGCCCTGGGTGGACACCTCCACCCCTGGACGTCCAAGCGACCCAAGCCCGGCGAGAACACCAAAACAACCAGGCGAGCGCCAGATGACGCGCCGCGGAGCCTGCGGCCAGGAGCGACCGTCCTCCTAAAAGATCGACGGCCCGGAGGAAAGTTCAAGACTCCCTACGAACCAGGCACCTGGACAGTGGTAGCCAACCGTGGGACCATGGTAACGGCAAGCAAGGGAGGGGAGAATGTGTCGAGGAACATCTCGTGGTTCAAAGAGGTCCCTGCCAAACCAGCAGGAGGCCAGACCCTCGACAATCCCGCCCGGCGGACATCCTGAGACGCTAGAGAGCGAGCCAAGGAGCGATCCCGGCGGAGAGGAGCCCGGTGCTCACGTCTCGCCAGGTTACCACACATCTCCCCCTGAAGGCGACAGCCCAGAAAGGGGGCACAGAGGGCACCGAACTCAGAGATACGATCTGAGGCCCAATCCTCGCCCCAGCCAACGGCTGCGAGACTTCGCCTGTTGAGGACAGTATCCTGAGATGGTGAAGGAAGCATCCGGAGAGGCGCCGAACACCGGCGAAGGACTGGGTGAGCTCTGACATATTGAGCACAGTTTATTTGTTTTCAAGAACTGAGTTGGGAAGGGATGTAATGGTTAGCGCTCCAGTGCCTAGAGCGCTGGAGCAGAAGTCCCACCACATCCGCTGGCCAGGCGTGGCCGGCGGGGATATAATAAAAGGAAGGCACTCGCTTGGGGGCGGCACTACCGACGGTACTGCTGTGTGCCGCGTCTGTGTCCCGCGCAGCGCCCGGCAAAGCGCGCAGCCTCTGACCCGCTCCAGAACCTCACAGTGCCTACACGGAACCCATGAACCCGCCGCGCACGTGCTACGGGTGAGAACCTGAGAGCTTGGTGAGTAAATCTTTGACTCATCGCCTGTGCATACATGGCAACCTTTTATTTGTTAGTAGGAACTTAAAATGCAGTTACTCGTTGCAGGGCAAACTAGGACCCGGACTCCAATAATTGTTCCCGCAACCTAGGGAGAGGTGTGGCGCAGCGGCCAGGGCGGCTGACTCCGTAGCGCGGAGCTCATGGTTCGATCCCCAGCGCCGGAGGCAGTTTAGCCCAGCACCATGTGACTCTGGGCAATAGCTCACTTAATCTCCCCGACGGCCCCCCGCGCCCTGAGACCCTTACTAGTGATGAGTTCGCGCTTTACAAATACCGGGTTAAGCAGCTGCTTTCCCGATACGGTTGCACTGCCCAAGTATCGGTAAGTCTCGATTATTTAGCATTTATAGTGCATGGTGAAAAATATTGTGTGCGAATACCTACATTGTCGTGATCTGTTGCAGGATTTAATTGGATTGTTATTCGGGACATATATCCTTCCTACATTAAAATTATTCCATACTGTGATAGGGTGAGGAATACCGACCCCTCCCCCTACCCCCTGCGCGGTGCCTGCATGGACTGTGAGATGTGCTGGGCCCCCCTGCGGTTCCTGCACAGATCGTGTGCTGTGGTGGATTCTCCCACATGTGGCTGTGTCGGTCTCACCCCGCAGTGCGTGCACGGGCTCTGTGTATTGTGCAGGTCTCTCCCCACAATGTGTGCACAGGCTGTGCCTGTCTCTTCCCCTCAGTGCGTGCACGAGTTGTATGTGCTTGGCAGGTCATTCCGTGCAGTCAGTGCTATACTGGTCTGTCCCCGCAGTGCGTGCATGGGCTGTGTGTGCTGTGTAGGTCTGTCCCCGCAGTGCGTGCACAGGTGTGTGCTGTGCAGGTCTCTTCCCGCAGTGCGTTCACGGGCTGTGTGTGCTGTGCAGGTCTCTTCCCGCAGTGCATGCATGGGCTGTGTGTGCTGTGCAGGTCTGTCCCTGCAGTGCATGCTTGGGCTATGTGTGCCGTGCTGGTTTCACCCCGCAGTGCTTGCACAGGCTCTGTATGTTGTTTTGGCCCCATCTCCCCTCGCTTGCACGTGCTCTGTGTGCTATGCTGGCCCCACCCTGCAGTGCGTGCACAGGCTGTGTTTGCTGTGCAGGTCTCTCCCCGCAGTGCATGTATGAGCTGTGTGTGCTGTCTGCCCCTCCCCCCCCCCACCACCCTGCTGTGCCTGCAAACGCTGTGTGTGCTGTGCAGGCCATTTTCCCATCCGTATCTGCATTGGCTGTGTGTGTTGTGCTGAACTTCCGCTGCGGTGCCTGCATGGGTCTGTGTGCTGTGCTGGAACCCCCCCCCCCTGCGGTGTCTGCATGGTCTGTGTGTAATGTGCTGGGCCACACTGCGGTGCCTGTGCAGGTTGTGTGCTGTGGTGGCTTCACCCTCCTGTGTCTGTGTGTGCTATGCCAGTCTCACCCCGCAGTGTGTGCACGGGATGTGTGTGCTGTGCAGGTCTCTTCCCGCAGTGCATGCACGGACTGTGTGTGCTGTGCAGGTCTCTCTCTGCAGTGCGTATACCGGCTTTGTGTGCTGTCTGCCACCCCCCCGTTCCCCCCGCGGTGCCTGAACGGGCTGTGCGTGCTGTGCAGGCCTTTTTCCCATCGGTATCTGCATGGGCTGTGTGTGATGTGCTGGACCCCCTCCCCCCCACGAGGTGCCTGCATGGGCTGTGTGCTGTGCAGGTCTCTCCCCGCAGTACCTCCAGGCTCTGTGTGCAGGCCTTTTCCCCAACACTGTCTGCGCAGGCTGTGTGTGCTGTGCTGGACTCCCCCCCTGCCCCCTCCCACCCTGCATCCACGGTGCCTGCACGGGCTGTGTGCTGTGCTGCACCCCCGCGTTGCCTTTATGGCTTTGTGTGCTGTGCTGGAGCCCCCCCCCCTCCACGGGGCCTGCAGTGCTGTGCTGGACTTCCCCCTCAGTGTTTGCAGGGTTGTGTGTGTTGTGCTGGACTCGGACTGTGTGCTGTGCCCCCCCCCAATCAATGTCTGTACGGACATTGTGTGCTGTGCTCCGCCCCAATCAATGTCTGTACGGACATTGTGTGCTGTGCTGGACTCCGCCCCCTGCGGCGTGTGCACGGCTGCGCTGGGTCTTGTTCCGTAATTATAGGGCCTGGCAGCTGGCGCAGGCACTTCAAGGCGCCCCTCGCTAAGGACTCGGGGGCAGATTTACAAGCCCCCTGCGCCACCAGTACGTCACTTTTCGTGACGTACTGGTGGCGCAGGGGGCTCCTCTATATTTACAAGGAGAGGAAAAGCCACCATGCGTGACTTTTCCTCTCCTTGTAAATACGGTCCCTTCACACGCAGCACTTTGCGGTGAAGGGGCGTTCTATGGGTGTTGCAGTGGGTGTTCCCACGCAACACTCATGGAACAGGACTCAACTCCAGAATTACGTGAAATCGTAACTCTGGAGATGCGTCAGTATGCTACGCCACCCTAGAGGTGGCGTAGTGAGCGCAATGAGGAGAAATGTTTTCATTTCTCCTCGTTTTCCTCTTTCAATGCGTGCTGCATTCTACAGCACGCATTGGAAGAGGAAAATGCCTGTAGTGATTGTTTTTGTGCAGGAAGGTGCCCCTTCCTGCACAAAAACAATCTCCCCACGACGCAGAGCATCCTTGCACCATGGTGCAAGGGTGCCTGCGCCGGCGCATGACAGCAGTTTGTGCGCCAGCGCAGGGGGAAGCACAGAGATGCAACATATTCTTGTAAATATGTCGCATCCCTGTGCTTTCCAGACTAACGCAGCACGGCGCAGCAAAATGACTTGCTGCACCGTGCTGCGTTAGTTTAACGTAAATCTGCCCCCCGGTATATATTACTACCATTCGTACGTATAGCACACACGCCTAGAATTGTATATTGGCGCTTAAATGTAGGTGTCGCATTTATGGCTGAACGCTAATTATTTATCAATCTCGGAGGATGAAAAGTTGAGTCGGCTTCCCCTTTCTCCTATAGACTGCACACAGATGTGTTTGGCAGGCACCCACGCCACTGAGCGATGCTACGACTTACTCCTGCACATGCTAGTTCGTCCTGGAGTTTTATTTTTCTTCATATCCAGGGCTCTGCGCCTTACTTTTGAACATTGCTAGAGACTGTGACTTCCTCCTAACCCACTACCCCCCAAATAGAATAAATCTGTTATATGCAACTTCTGCGATTTTATATTTATATCTAGATAAGCTTACCTTTGCAACTATTTCCTTTACAAGTTCATACTTTAGTCATCATTTTTATGTATTTATTCAGCTGCGTCATCATTTTCTCAGTAAGGACACCTGTTATTTGTTGTCAGTGGCTGTGAATAATACAGAGGGGTCCATATGGCATGTTTGGGGGGGGGGGTATGGGAGGGGCGAGGTGCTGACACCGCCAGTTTGACAGTGCGGGGTAATAGACAGTGACGGACTTGGCTATGCAACAGGGCGCGGGCGGGGCTTCCAGCTCTGATGTAGCACGAGGAGGACGCAGGGTCCTGGGGACATGTTGTGGCAGAAGGATGCCAGCGAACAGACTGAGGGCCCAACCTGACTGTCCTTCCCAGGCACGGGCCATAGAGATGCAGCCAATCCAAGGCCCGAACCATAAAGATGCGGGATGTCCGAGGTTTGCAGGTATGAGCCATACAGAAGCAGGGATTGACGGTCCTTCACATATATGTTAGGGGAATGTAGGTTAAATTAAAGACACAGAGGCTAACATTACGCATAACTCTTTTAACACCTCTCTTACATGGCAGCACACTTTAAAGGAATCATAGAGAACTCTAAAAGCAAGAGTGTCTCTCAGCACACAACAGTGCTCTACCACATTCCACAATCCTCCTGTTCCTGCTTCTGAAGACAGGCCAACTTCGGTAACTTCCATATAGGACTCGTTCAAATGACAACCTGCATGTACCACTCCTTGAAAACCCACTTCATCACACAATCTGGCCTCCTGATGATGTAAAACAGACTAATGTTAGCAAAAATGACAACAGCAACATCCGAGCAACACTAAAGGCACAAATGGTATTTCACTTCTACTTCTAAGCACATCCAAACAGTTGTCTTCTTTTTTATCTTTCAGATGGGGGAGGCCCCACCATACGCACTTCAGCCCTGTGTACCGAGGTTAATATTTGACCCAGAACCAGCCAATCCCTAGGCATCGATACTGAAATGGTCAGTTTTGCCCCCAGATACCCCCAGGGAGGTGGCTGTGCTGGGGTGAAGGTTCAAGCCTGTTCCTGAGGGCCTGCTGCGGTACCTGCCAACTGGTTACACGGCCTCTTCCTTACAGGCTCCCACAGCAGAGCTATCCCTTAGGTTACACGGCCTCTTCCTTACAGGCTCCCACAGCAGAGCTATCCCTCGGGTTACACAGCCTCTTCCTCTAGTCTTGCAGTCTCACACAGCAGAGCTATCCCTCGGGTTACTGCACCTCATTTCATCCAGTGGCGCAGGCTCCCACAGCAGAGCTATCCCTCAGGTTACACAGCCTCTTCCTCCAGTCTTGCAGGCTCCCACAGCAGAGCTATCCCTCGGGTTACACAGCCTCTTCCTCCAGTCTTGCAGGCTCCCACAGCAGAGCTATCCCTCGGGTTACACAGCCTCTTCCTCTAGTCTTGCAGTCTCACACATCAGAGCTATCCCTCGGGTTACTGCACCTCATTTCATCCAGTTGCGCAGGCTCCCACAGCAGAGCTATCCCTCAGGTTACACAGCCTCTTCCTCCAGTCTTGCAGGCTCCCATAGCAGAGCTATCCCTCGGGTTACACAGCCTCTTCCTCTAGTCTTGCAGTCTCACACAGCAGAGCTATCCCTCGGGTTACTGCACCTCATTTCATCCAGTGGCGCAGGCTCCCACAGCAGAGTTATCCCTCAGGTTACACAGCCTCTTCCTCCAGTCTTGCAGGCTCCCATAGCAGAGCTATCCCTCGGGTTACACAGCCTCTTCCTCTAGTCTGGCAGGCTCCCATAGCAGAGCTATCCCTAGGGTTACACAGCCTCTTCCTCCAGTCTGGCAGGCTCACACAGCAAAGCTATCCCTTGGGGTTACTGCTCCTCATTTCATCCAGTGGCGCAGGCTCCCACAGCAGAGCTATGCCTCGGGTTACTGCTCCTCATTTCATCCAGTGGCGCAGGCTCCCACAGCAGAGCTATGCCTCGGGTTACACAGCCTACACCTAATAAGACATGACAATTCTGCCTCCAGGTGTAACTGATACCCCGGCTATAGGTATATTGGTATATTTGCTGATGTGTTGTAAAAGAATATGGAGTTTCGAGAGAGAATGTACTATAGTACAAATGCAATGCAATAGATTTCGCAATTACAACAAAGTGAGCTATTGCCGTTTTCAATTACACCATTTGATTAATGCTTCACGAAGGGGAAAGAAAAAAAAACATTTTCAATGCCAATAGCTCAAAACAATGTCATTGCGAGACCTATTGCATTGTAAATGCTTGTCTTTCTTACCTTCTTTCTCAAAGGCAAAAGGCAGCCAGATCAATTGGTTTTTTAGGTCTATGTTATCCAAGACCTTTTGATTATACAAAAAGTATGTATAACATAGTTTTTTACAGGGGTTTTCTATCCGTCTTCATCCATTAGTCTGTGATTGTGCAATTCACCTTTTTCCTCCACCCACTCCAGCATGCATCAATGGGCAATGTGCCAGCCCACTTCAGCCATTGACTTACTTCACTATGAGTTATAGCATACTGCCTTTCACCAGGATCACATCCACTCACAAAGTAGTGTGAGGGAATACTATGGTAATGTGTACTTTTTGAGACCAAAAACATTTTTGTCTTTAGCCAATGCCTTCTTTTTGGTTGATTTGAGAAGGACCCAAATCTGTTTTATTCTGTGCTAAAATAGGCAGGTACTCTCACTTCTTTAACTTTCAAGAGAGAGCACCTGCACTTCTTAACACTTCTACAATGCATTTAATGTGAAAGTACCGGCACTTTTCATGAGCAAACGAGTGCTCTAAATAGTGAGTACCTGCACTTTTATATTTCCATTCTAAGCACTGATTGTATTACTAGATTTATGATTAAGGCTCCCAGTTTTCCGTTTATATTGCTTTTTACAGATAAATACAGACAGAAAATAATGTTTCCTGTCTGTATTTAGTTTCAAAGCGGCAAAACACTGAAAATTGTGCTTTTGTCAGAGTCTCTCCATGCTGTCTTTCAAGAATCACAAGCAACAACTGAGCAGATACACAGCATGGGAAGTTAAAAAACAGGATGAGATTTCCTTAAATACAGGCATATGTTAACATATATTAGTAGTTTAATGCTAATAGGTACCCGTGAGTGTAGTGTTTTGTTATATGTAGCTGCTTAATTTGCTAAAACGTGACAGGATCCACCTATGAGTGCACGTCCAAGAGTTAAATAACTGTGGAAATATACCATTTTACGACTCCATTTATACTCAAAACACAAAATAAATATGGATAAATACCAATAAGATGTCAAGAAAATAAATATGGATAAATACAGAAAGAAATGTTAAACATAAATACCATAAAACCGGGAGCCCTATTTATGATGACAAAGTACACAGTCATAACTTGTCCGGAGGTCTTAACTTCAGCTACCATTTATTTATTTGGTTATTTTTATGTAACGCTACTCAACCCATACTAGGGTGTCAGAGCGCTTGACATAACGAGCATTGGCAAAGCCAGTAGGCCTCACCGTTATGAGAGTTCCAAGATACTGGCTATGCCAATGCTTGTTTGTAAATAATTGATTAAAAAAAGTGGAAGGATAAAACAATATTGGAGGAAAGGCAAACACATATTTTAAGGTATCTCAAAACTGTACACTGAATTTAGTAGTTTGTCTTCATACATAGTATAGCCTTATAGCCCGCCGTAGCGGGCTATACCGGCCATTAAAGGCCCGCTCCAGCGTTAATGGCCCGAACCGAAGGTGAGGGCCTTTAACAAGGGAGCAGGACTTTAATGGCCGGTATAGCCCAGCTACGAAGGGCTATAAGGCTATTAGAATATTCTGCCACTAGAGGGCAGAATGTTCTAACAAATAAAACAAAGGCCTCTCGGAGCCCGAGGGGATTGAAATCCTCTAATGATCCGAGAGGCTTTTGTTCAAACAACATTGGAATGTTGCTCTGCGGGCTTTTAAAGGCCCGTAGAAGCATGGAGCACTCCATTGTATTCAATGGAGTGCTCCACATTCCAATGTTCTAATATAGTTTATGTTTCAAATACTTATGCTCAGAAACTCAGAATTTTTTAAAAAAATAATAAGAAAGTTGAAAGGAAAACACTTGCCAAGGCCTCATTACTTTCCACATGACTCAAAATTGAAACATGCTCCAGCTGTTTTGCAGTAGCTCAGGGAGCAGATTTATGGGCCTACAGGAGAAGGGACATTTCCTTTGCAGTTATTCTGCCTAAAACACCAGCTGAATAAGTGCAGCAGCCACCCCTCCACAGCGCCATTAAAGCTTTTGTGTGCCAAGACCAGAATTTTGAAGCAGTATGTGGAACACAGGAGATAACTTTTGAAGTCTGCTCAGTAGTAATACCGTGCAAAAAATATTGCTGGGATTTTACAGTCAAGCTGGGACGAGGAGAAGGCAGAGGGCGGGGAAGCATCACTCGAGGAAGAGAGCAAGAAAACACATGCACTCTCATTGAGTGCTGAATGAAAAAGAAAAAAAGTTGTGCCCTTAATGTGAGCAGTAGAAGGATAAAAAGCAACCAATCAAAAGATAAAAGAAGCTATGCTCCAAGAGAGGGACAGACGCAAGAAGAGGAAGGCGAGCCATTAAATAACAAGCATTGGCAGAGCCAATAATTCTCGCCTTTGGGACCTTATAAGTGTTTAGCTAGAGATATTGACTTTGCCTATGTCTTTAAGCAGTGCTGTACAGAAGTCTGCAGCATGCTGAAAAGTTATAATAAAGAAGTGTCAGAAGCATTTTTGTTACCTTATATATGACCAAGAAAACATTATGTACAACTGAACGACCTTATTAAAAAAGTATTAACAATAAATAATGTATTGAGTTTTTTTGTCCTTTTAATGCTGGAAACTTCTATCTGCCTGTCCCAATGGTTGCTTGTCATGTGTTTTTTTGTTATGGGGGCATAAATAAGAGGAGGGTGAAGGTTGGGAAATAGTTCCTGTATAACAGTCAGTGAGAGAGTCAGTCAGTCAGTTAGTGAGAGAGTTAGTTAGTTGTTCAGTCCGTGAGAGAGAGAGTGAGAGAGTCAGTCAGTCAGTTAGTCAGAGAGTCAGTGAAAGAGAGAGTCAGTCAGTCAGTGAGAGAGTCAGTTAGTGAGAGAGTCAGTCAGTTAGTCAGTGAGAGAGAGTGAGAGTCAGTGAGAGAGAGAGTCAGTCAGTGAGAGAGAGAGTTAGTCAGGGAGAGAGAGAGTCAGGCAGTGAGAGAGTGAGAGTCAGTGAGTGAGAGAGAGAGTGAGAGTCAGTCAGTGAGAGAGTCAGTCAGTCAGTGAGAGTCAGTCAGTGAGAGAGTAAAGTGAGGAAGAGTATGAGGGAGTAAGGAGAGACAAGATCAGCATGACGCGAGAAGGTAGTGGCAGGCGTGGAGAGGAACATTACTGAGACAGGGTGGAGTGTGCGGAGCAGCAGTGTAGGAGGGACAAGAAAAGAGTGTGAAGCAAAATGCGGAGGCAGTGGCTGCTGGCCCTGATGGGCATCTAGGCATCCTCCTTCGTTGTGTTCAGGTCCTCCAAAATTAAAGACCTGTGCTTTCCAACCTTATCCAACACCCATCACTTGGACACCATCTACTTCCCTCAGCAGTGCTTTCAAAGTTACCCCTTTGTCCAGAAACCTCGTGGCTCAAGTCAATTCAAATTATTAACGAAAAATAATCGCTACATAACCAACACAGAGTAACTGCAGGTTGAGACGGATTGTTTTAAATTCAAGAAATCAGTTCTCTCATTCCATTCAAGACGGAGTAACTCATTAGTATTCAGCAGGTTTGACTATAGGAGCGTAGCAAGGCAGTGCTTAGCAGTAATGCAAACAATGAAATTGGGACCCATTACCAATTTTGGTAGTAATAAACGGTTGCTAATTGGGATGAAGTGAGTCCCTCACAGCCCTGGATCCCAGTGGAATAGCACCTGCTGAACTATTGCTAGCTACGCCCATGTAGGGGTATTGAAACAGTTTTTCTAATGGGCCTCCCTCAGTTATTTTTGCACCACTCAACAAGGTCCAAAACTTTGTAACCAGAGCTTTGTACAATCTATATAGGCATATTCCCACTCCACCATACAGTCACTAATCTGGTTGGCTCTCTGCCAAAAAAAGTACCTTACAAAATCTCCTGACACTTGTATTCAAATCAGTAAATGGCACAGCAACTAACTACTGTCTAACATACTGTCTACACTCATACCAAGAATTTACGACCAACTAACCAGAACTTTTTCCACCCTAAGCCACCTCCAGGTTCGGATCACTATTAGGCCCTCACCACTGTAACACCCTACCAAAAACATTCAGACAACCACATCTCTCCAAGAGTTCAAAATGGTACTGAAAGCTTGAAGAACGCATAAAGAGTACAGCTCCCTCATTTTGCAGTAAATCCGTGTATTACAAGCATATATGCTTAAATAGGTATAGAAAGGCAAATTCAGTAAATGTATGACTGTATTTGTCAGTGTTCACCACACTACTGGTGCTATTAATGACGCAAATGTTGGAGGTACTCTTAGTGATGCCATAGTGTTGCTGGCTTAGCTGGCTTCCCTCCCTGTTTCCTGTCTGCACGATTGTCTGATCCTGTTAATTTTGGTTTCCCCCTGCATATTTATAGCATCACTATATCCTCTCTAGACTGTTGATGCAGATTCGGATTTCCTAACTTAAGTGACATGGCCTGGGGGAAAGGGGGTTAGTTATGATTGTTTTTTTTTCGTTTTCAATTTCATGCGACACTTTATATTGTTCTTTTACATGACTGGAGATATATGTAACCTTGTCTGTTTCAATGCTGTTACTTCCAAGCCAGTCGGTGTTGCATGCAACGTCATATCTTAAAAAAATGCAATAAAATTTGTGGATTTTTTTTTTACATTATAATGACGCCAACGTGACAGAGAGAAAAAAACAGTCATCTCTTTTGTCATTAGATCATTCTATCAACCATCTCCCAGAGGTGGGGAAAGCCGGGGGGGGGGGGGTGGGAGTTTTGGTGTCCAGGATGTAAAACAATGTTGAAGCCCTTCGCAGGCGATTACACCAAGTCAGCAAATGGATTTGGAGAGATACAGGAATGTCGGCATAACCAATAACCAAGCGTTTGAAATGTTTGCATAATGTCCTTTTCGACACATGATATTTAAACTTTAAATAGTAGCTTGTTGTTTGCACAGTAACGTTTCAGACTTTCGAACTTATCCCCTAATTGATTTGCATAACAATATCTATGTAATATGCATCTTTCTAATAGAATGGAATCATATTTTAGACCTTGTAATATATATATATAATTGTCCGGAAAGGGGCCCGTTTAGCTGTATACGAAACGGTCTATGCAGCACACCAGTGGATGACCAGAGACGTGTCGGGTGCTCTTTAGCATCCTCAGCACTTGCCCAAAAATGTTCGATTCGAGTAAAACACTTTAACTTTTTATGTTCAAACTGTAAGTATGTCTAATGAAGACACGGTGTCCGATCTACTACAGTCCTACCTGTAACCCCCTTCGTCCAATTGTGTTGTAGTTTGTGTGCTGGGTTTTAAACCAGATCGTACACAGTGGTCCTATGTACAAGTTATATCGAAGATGTTTCCGCTATAATGTAAAGCGCTCGGTTTCCCCTTGGAACTAGGTGTCCTCTATATTGTTCCAGTCTTAGAAATAAATAGAACTATGGGGCACAGCTGATAAATAGTTTGTTTGGCAATTAATCGTGCTAGTCTCCTTCTTAAAGAAGGATAGAGTGCGTACATGTGTGCCGGAGGTGGCGTCATACATGTAAGGGTCTAGTAGTGGGAGGGACGGGGATGAAAGGTTCACTTCCTTCACTGCCTCGGAACCACGGTTATGAAAAGGAAAGCTAAATTCAATCCTTCGCCACCTCTCTTACCACTGTTGCTTTGACGCTGATGGGCTCCACAAGGCACGCATGTCAGGCTATTAATGTGGAAGAAATGCTGTGGTCCGCAGTTCTCAGGCAGTAGTAGCGGGAAAGAGAGACTCTGTCCGGCGCACGGGACTGTCCGCAACAGCACCACTAAACAAGCTAGCAGCACGTCCTCCTACGTCACGGGAACAAAGATGGCGTCGGCCTGTCCAAATGGGCCGTCCTAAAAGTGGACAAGGCGGTAACCCAAAAGCCCGATTTTCAATCACGCGCCAGCGTTTAACATAAACGATGACGCGTGCCAATTGAAAACAAGGGCGGGGCTTAAAGTCCCTTCCGAAACTGTATTGATTCCAAAAGGCCCTCGCATGGCGAGAGCAGCGCATGCGCGCTGCTAACGCCAGGCGAGACCTAAAAAGGAAGCAAACAAGACTGACAACAAAGCCAACCAATGGTAAGCAGTGGTGGTCTCTAAGCCCACTGTAACATTTTGGCATGCTCTAATAGAGACTTTCGCCCAGAGGCAGCTAAATGCTGACTGTAGGCAAGACCTAAAAGTAAGATACAGTATAGAGAGGCTTATAAATAGGGCTCCCAGTTTTGTTTTATTAATTTTTTGGGCATTTCCGTCTGTATTTATCCATATTTATTCTTTGCTAATTTTATTTGTATTCATCTATATTTATTTTGGGGTTTGTGAACAAATTAAGTTGAAACTAGTTTAGTTCCACATTTATTTAAGCAATAAATGGGCAATCATGGTTGAATGCCTGACATGATTCAATGTTATGAACACCGACAGATGATAAATCAATGCACTTATATAAAAATATGCAAATGTTAATATCAATCTTGTGCATATTTACTGCTCTTTAGGCCTCTTTACTAGAATTCCTTTCTTTTAAACCCCCTTACATGTAAATCCGCACAGCTATTGGCCTGACAATCATGACTGAAAGCATTTAGAATCACTCAAAAAACAACCCAATTTCAGTTTTTATCCACATTTCAAAATAAATACAGAAAGGAAATTAAACGTATATCTGCTTGTATTTATCCATAAAAATCAGGAAAAATGGAAAACAGGGAACCGTATAAAGTAACAGCACACAGTCATACATTATGTTCAATGTCAAGACATGCAGGTAAAATGAAATTCACATTAGGCCATGTGAGGTTCTTGGTGAGAGAGAATGAAATTGCCAGCATCACAACAAATGCTAGTTTTACTCAAAAAGAAGACATCACATGAAAACAAAAGGACAAGTGAAGCACAATTTCTAAGGAGCGGGGCTAGGATGACCAGATTTTCAAAGCCGGAAACTTTTCCACCAAGAACTGAAATTACAATATTCGTCACCATAAAAAAAGATTATGTAATAAAAGTGCTAAGTCCCAATATATGCATTTTTCTGGTAATATAACGTGAATTAAAGGCATATTTGACGCAGTCATCTATATAGCATAAACTTTCTTGTGGAATGCAGATGTTTGTCCACCCTAGGCCGGATGTGTTTTGAAGAAAGTGTAGCTCTTACCTAAAATATCCCTAAAACTATACACCTATATTACGGTATATGGTTTCAGTAAAGGGCATTGTCTGCCGTTAACATGGTCTCTTTGCTCTGACAAATGTTTCAGATTCAATAACATACTTCTTAAATTTGATAATACTGCCTCTGATATCTTGTTGATTGAAGCCAGTTTTTAGTCATTACAGGATTAGGAATGTCAAGGATTTTAAACTCACTTTTAGCCTGACACCAATATCAAGTAGAGTTATTACTTTAGAACAAAATGCTACTGTTTTATTTGAATTGATTTTATGTACTGGGTGGGAAGGTACAGGGAACTCTTCCAAATGTTGTGGTGACACAGGGCAAAAGGTCTCTCCATGGGGAAAATGTTTTCTCTGCGTAGAAAAACAAAAGTGAAAAGACCAAAAATAAATGTGTTTGCTGATCGGACTGCCTTTCCACACTCGTGGATGTAGCAGCCACTAAAAGTATCACGATTCACTAAGCAGTTCTCCTGTATTGCACAAATTTGAGCTGCTTTCCAGGCGTACAATGTTAGATTTTTGAGAATAGACAAAAATCATGAATCTGTGCTTGTGAGGACTATTACTCCTATGCGTGCAGATTTGCGATCCCTGTGGCCCCAAAATGGACATCCCTTGTACCTCTTATCTCTGCACTCTGATTTCCTGTTAGCAGCACTTTTTGTAACTGCTGATATGTCAAAATTATTTTGAGTTATTGATTTCGTGTATGTAAGTGACCATGTTCTAACAGTTTGTTCTGTTGTTTTAAGTACAGCTCCTGATTTCCTCTTGGCACTATGGATAGTGAGGTGCTGCGAGATGGGAGAATTGTGGACCTGATCGATGATGCTTGGCGGGAGGATAAACTTCCCTACGAGGATGTTGCCATTCCGGTGAATGAACTGCCAGAGCCAGAGCAGGACAGTGATGGCACGACTGAGTCTGTAAAGGAACAGGAAACCAAGTGGACAGATTTAGCATTGCAGTACCTGCACGAAAATATCCCACCGGCGGGAAGCTAGTGATAACACACATGCTTGTCTTTACTGTAAATACTGCATCCGTAGTGGCATCAGCCTGTGAAACAGGGAGAAATTGATAGAAACACAATATGAAATGGTCTCATGTGATGGGGCAAGTTTGATAAAGTGTTAAGACTACTTTAGCCTTTTTTCTGTCAATCTGTTTTTCATTATTAGATGTTTGTGTTACCTACCAGTTGTCTGTTGCCGAATTGAGATGTGTTCTCGCTCTAGTCTGAATACTTGGATTGCTGTCTCAATATACAAGTCAGACTTTGTTTTACGAAGTGGAGTTCCACAACCCAAATTTACATTATACAAATGATTGTCTTCACGGAGGTGTCTTCAGCTCCAGTGTTTGTTAATTGAAGTATTCCTCATTCTTTCATTATAAATGTGTAGCTCACAATGCACAGTCGAAATGATGTTATCTGAGCAGATAACAGAGAAAGAGATGTAAATGTGTCTTTCAGTGAGGAGGGCAAAGGTGCCAGAGAAAGGCTGACCTGCTTATTGTCTTTATGTTCTGCCAATGTCTTTCTAGTTATATATCATCATCCACTAGGAACTTCTGGTAGGCATTGTTTTGCATCCTCCTTCTCTCTAGAAATGCCCAGGTCTTCTTGGAGAAGAAGTTCCCTATTTTGTTATCCAATGGATTATTCAACTGAAATTTTCCCCACTAACACTAGCTTGCTCACCTCCCCGTGCCACTATCACAACTGTTGCTCAACAGCCCCTATTATGAATTTCTTGGGCAGTGTAGTCTGTACCACAGACCCACCTTAGACTGGCAGCCATTTTAGCGGTTTTATTTTACTGTTCCACATGCCAGTGGCCATTTTTAAACAGTAAGTTAAAAAAGCCACTTTGTAGGTGTTGCCTACAGTAGCTTTTGTCACCAATCCACATACAAATATATACATGCAGATATATAGACAAAAAGGAGCTATTGGACAACCCGGTTTAGCCATTGACTCTGTGCAGGCTACAGTGAGACTGGTGCAGGAGTGTATCTGACTCCCTAGACCCCTCGTTTGCTGCTGCTGCCTTCTGCATTGTTCCACTGAAGGAAAATGTGAACCAGAAAAGTGACTAGAGGCCTCATTTAAAGTCTTACAGGCAGTCCGCGGGCCTGCCATGACAGTGAGACTATGGCCTCCACTTCCATGGCAGAGGACCGCCTGATGATTCAGAGATCCCCTCCTGCCTGGTTGGGATCTCTGTGCCTTCAGTGGAGCTGCTCCTCCACTGAAAGCACTGCCTTTGCTAAGCAGGTGCCCCCCAGCAAAATATTTCTGAAAGAGCAAATTCCCAAAAGCCGGAGTTTGTTCTTGCAGGGCAAAATGACAGCGGCCCGCCATGCTTTGAGCTTTCTCCTTACTTGAGACTACCATATGAGATATGATGGTCCTGGGTAGGGGAAACAAGTGATAGTTGCCCTCCCTAAATAGGTGCTGTTTATTGCTCACGACAAATTGTGAATGCCGGAGAGTCAGATTTTTATTAGATGCAATAAATAGCATTTACTTCTCCAACCCACACATAATCAGGCCCCAAGTCTCTTTTTGCCATAACCAGTTTTTGTTCACCAGGTCCAGTAACATGGAAAAGTTTGATTGGCTAAAAGAAAGATCTTGTTCTGGCAAGTGTGACAACTTGTGCGTCATCAACATAATTTTGAAACTCGACCCCAAGACTTTGACATATGTTGATGAAGGGCCTTTTAATGTTAATGAACAAGTACTGGCAAATCCAAAAATGTGTTTTTTGTTTGATGAAGTGACTGATAATAGTTGGACAATTTTGTATGTGTTTCCCCTGCCTTTTCTAGAAAGAAAATCCCACAACAAAGCAAGATATTGCACTACAGCAATATGGAAGCATGGTGTAGTGCTTCTTTGCTGAACAAACTGCATTAGCAGAGTTAAGCGTAGCCCTCAAAGGAGTGTTATAGAAAGGAGTCAAAAGACGAGATTTGTGTTGTAAGTGTTGAACTTAAAAGGCATACATAGCTTTCTTTCTAGAGTAATTTTGACAAAGGACCATTATTTTTGTGACATCCTTAAGGAAGCCTATGTTTGTGCATGCCTTTACTTTTTAAACAAAAAAATCTGCAGCAGAATGAAACAAATGAATGTACAAAGGGAAATAGTGTACAGCACGATGTGTTTACAACAGGCTAAGGCAACCAAACAGCAAACACTTCCTAAACAAAAGAGCCATAAATCCGTAATTAAAATGTCATTGTGTCAGCAAATTAAATACATCGAAGTACAAACAATCGATCATTTTGCAGCTGCAGTCTAATAAAAGGACTTCATGATTCTCCGTCACCAAAACTAAACCTAGTGGGAAGACAAATGTCATAATGTAACCAGCTACAAAATGCCACAGCATTGATAGAAAGCCAGTCCAAACAACGCAAGAAATATGAAGCCAATGGCTGAAGGGGGTTGACGCAAAGTCCAAACCCACACTCCTTACTACTTCTAATTGTAATTTTTTTTGAAGAATTGGCAACATGAAGTCCTCCAGATACAAGTACTTCAAAACCTGCCTGTAACCAATAAAAAAAGTCAAGAGCCATGAGCAACACTCCCAGTAACTGGAGTTCATGTGAACGTTGAACTACAAAGGCTCGCTCTTAAATGTCAGGTTCCCAAGAAATCTGTTACCACCACTCCCTCGTCAGGTCTAGATAGGAGAAGAGCATGGTCAATACTGTCAGATTCCATCAAGAGATCCAGTGACCCCACTCAACATTGCTGCTTAGCTTTCATTTAAAACATCCAGTATAATCATCTGAATGCGAAAAACAAATCTTCAAATACCTTCACAAATTCTTTCAAATTCGCAGTAAAACAAGATTCTACAACCTTGTCACAACATCCAGGTGTGTCAGCATTCCTTCCATTGCTTTTCTCTAGGATATCAAATTGAATTTTGGAAAGTTTCTTTGTGGTGTTTGCTGCCTCTTTATATGCGTTTTAGTTTTTGGAATTAGATTAGATTCATGGCACTTACATTTAAAGTGAGATTTGAGCAATCAGAAGATAGAGGTGCACCATTTGTTCAGGGGTGCAGTTAACGGAACTTTGTGCCTAACTAATGGGGATCGTTTTTTGTGACATTTAGTGACATTTACCAGAGTAGTACTGTATGTGAATGACAGCTGGCAGTGGTCAAGAATAAAGGATAGCTTGATAAAATATTTTATTAAATGCAGGGCCACCTGCTTGTGAATAAGTCATCTGTGTCTGTAGATGCTTTAATCATTATTAGTGGAATTATCGATCGAATCAAGAACTAGTTTTATGTTGTGCTCCAAAAATCTGTCTTGGACATAGGTCTTTCTCAGGGGTAGAAATCATATGTTGTTCAAGCAGCATCCAGTAGACGAAGAGTCTTTTGTGACAGATGAGAATGTTTCTTATTGCTTTTGTATTCATTGATAGGACTATGTGGACATTTCCAAATCATAGAAACAACTGGTACTCGTGCCATTACTTTAATATTCTAGAAAATTGGGGTATGTGAGTGATACATGAAATGTGTGCCTTTAGGGTTCGAAGGGGAGGGCGCAGATTAGGCATACTGACCTAAAGTTCCTCCCGAATCCAGATTACCATGGTGATTTACTTTCAGTGAGGTTGGTAGAAGAAGGGTCCATCCAATTGCTTTCCTCATGAGGGACAGGGATTGTTGCGGTTTCTTCCCAATGCGGGAACATATGGGCAAAGTGTGGGGTCTAAACAGAGCTGTACACAGATCCATATTGCCTCGATCCAGATATTTCTCTAAAACTTTGGAGACCTTGACCACCAGTGAAAATGGTATAACAGGTTGTCTTGTAACGACTACAATTTTGCTATATAGTAAATATGGATCGCTTAACACAGGCATTTTCCTATTCCCCAAAAGGCTAGCTTACAGGACCAAATGACTTTAGAGTAAGAACAGTATATCATGAATAAAATGCTGAAATTGGTGAGAAATGAATTCCAGTGAATCCTATCCAGTGTCTGTATTGTGATAACCAGAGTACCGTGCCCACACCAAAGGCCCTCAGAGGTATGAAACCCAAACAGGTGGCACTGGATTGTGAAGAGATCATCACTTCTGAGGTAACATCTGTAGAGCTGGGGTTTGTAGTTGTAAATCCCATGCAAACATGGGTGGGAGTGATCCAGCGCTAACAATAAAAATAATTCTCCTATTATGCTTTGGTCATCCAGGTGCAATTATTTCTCTAACACACACACTATATCCATATGACGGTGGGGCCCATAACACCGCATATACATTCACTTACTCATTTGTTCCCTGGATTTCCTCCGTCATGAACCTAGGAGAAAAACGATTCGCTGGAAGGAGACGGGATACCTCTTTTATAAGGACATAATATTTCTCATTTGCTTTTAAGGTATTCCGCTCATTGGTCGATGGACCAACTAGTAGGAATCAGTTGATGGTGATTAAGACCAGCTCAATCACAAAAACTCTTTTACCATTTCATTATTAATCATTGAGCTAAAGAATCACTGAGTCATTTGTTTAAAGAATAAAAAAGTTTATATAAAGTTTTAAATGCAGGAAATGAGGTTAAGTTTATTATTCAGATCATTACATTTATCATCAATATAAGAATAGTTTGAAATTGCAAGGCACTTTTATTAGACGGAAAAATGAGGTTATCATAATAAGAACTCTATAGATCAATCTATCTATCTATCTGGGTAAAAGCCTAATAATTCTAATAAACCCTATCATTAAAAAGTTCTCCTAAAGCAGCATCTTTATACTCAACTGGAAAAGGAAAATAACAGCAGCAGCATCAGCTCGTCAGCATCAGCAACCGCAACTTCTCCCATCTACAGCATCTAACTCCTGCAGCATCTCCCGCAGCATTCGAACAGCATTCTATTCTCCAGCATTCTAACCCCTCCCACCAAGAGTAGGTCTTCTTATACCCTAATTCTAGCTTACAGCAAAAATGTTTCTTCTTACATGGCGCGATTCATTCTCATTGGTCAAAAACTCAGGTCCATATACATTTTAATCAAATTTCCTGGTCTTAACCAGTTCCGTGTGGAATGTCCCTGCAAGCATCGTTTCCCACAGTTCATGCACTTGCTCATCCGTTTTGATCAGTCCAAATTGTATCTTTTTCTGTTACATTTTGTGTAATACAGTTCCGTCTATTGATTCAGTCAGGCTTCTCACGCTTCTTGCTGATCATCTTGGCACACATCTGCTCAGAAGGGTCACAACAGCCTTGACCATACTTTCATCTTAGCCTCTCGGCATCAGCACATGATCATCCCTTTTCCACAGCCTCTCTCCTCTATCACATGGTCTCCCGCTCATGCGCACTCTAGCAACTCGCGGCCATTTTATATTGCTGCTCGGCAGGCCTAAGCGCACTATTTTCAAAGATAAACAAAATGTTATTAAAACAAAGAAATATAAACCCTTTCGTTTCCCTCCCGTCTTTCTACGTACCCCATTTAGGTATTACGTAGCAGAAGCAACATATAAAGCTGTCCCTTACTTACCATCGCTTTATTTTGCAACCACACGTTTTATTTAAAAGCACAAATCATGCATTTATTATTTAATTAGTACGCAAATATTATGTTATGTTAGATACGTGTAAACAATTATAAGTCAATTAATTTGCACACAGAATTGCGTGTTACCATTAACCCTTAACATACATTGTTGGTTATTTACTTAAACGAACATGTTTATTAATATTGTACGAAAATATTAGGAGGTTAAAATTTTTACATTTACCCTGCTCCATCAGGAGCAACCCAGCAGACTGCAGTCCAATGTAGAGCCTTACATCCTGAAATACTACTTCTACGTAGGTATAGAACAGAGTTGCCCTTTTCTGTCTCTGGAAGCTTAAAGATAGCTGAGCAATAGGCTTGCAGTTGAACTCGAGATTACTGACCTAGTGTTAAGAACACTGTCTTGAATATAGATACACAAGGGCTGTGACCTCTTCTGTCTCTTTTTCTGCATTAAAGAAACAGAGGGCTTAGTTGGCAGAAATGGTGCCACCTACATGGCTATTGATCTGTACAGAAAGTAATCAGCGTGTTCAGTAACGGAGCCACTTCCTGTATACATGCATGCTCTGCTATGGCATACCATTGATCAGTGGACTGTTTTCAAGTCTGATAATACAAATGTCCAGTGGAACTTCCTTGCTGTTGCTTCTCTGTGCAGGTTACCTTTCTGCCTACCTGTCTATTTTGTCTCCAGTACTTGAATCATTGAATCTTTGAACAAGTCTGTTTGAAGACTCGCCCAAGCATTCTGTGATGACTACATTTTCTTCACCCCTTCAACTGCTTCTCGCATCAATTGTCAGGTATCCGAGTAAGGAATGACTGTTGTTTGGTAGCTGTTAATAGACTGACGGATGTCAGTCTGTTCTTTGTATGTATGAACTTTTTTTGATAATGGACAAGTATTTACAGGTTTGTGTCGCTCCCAGGATTGCTACAAGATATTCACGCTGACATGTTGGACTGGGGTAGTGGTTAATCTGGCATTGCTTGAGAGGTCAAGCACAGCAGGACAGTTGTGGGCAGTTTCTGGGTTTGGGCTTACCATATTTGCCCTGATTAGGATTAATGGCAGCTGTTGCCTAGACAGGGCAACCTTCTGAGTTCAGACACTGCTGGACACCCCCTCGCCTAGCCAGGGTATACACACAATGAAAGAGAGCCAGGGAAAGAGCATTGATAAAGTCACAGTCACATGTCCTCTGTCAGCCCAGACTACAGCGCATTGCAGTAGTTTAATCGGGGGTTAATGTAGGGTCCGACTACTGTGGCTCAATGTTTTTGGAGAACAGAGGTAAAGTTAGCTTCTGTTTTGAATGAATGAATGAAATAATATTTGTTAAGTGCGACTGTTGCCTCAAAAAGAAGTGTTCTGGTGCAACCAAACCAAACTGAATAGGGAAGGAATACATGTGTACTTGAAAACATCTAGATTGTCACATTGAGCAAATAGATCTTTAGTTGTTTCCTGAAGCCATTAGGATTTGACTGAACATGCAGCAGTATGGGCATAGCTTTCCATGCATTGGATATCAAAACTGACAGAGAGTAGCGTACTATCTTGTTTTTTTGTATTTGGGAACCGGTATCAAATACTGAGAGTTGGAGTGGAGGGCACAAATACACGGGTATCCTGAAAATAGCAAGGACGCACAAGTGTCAGATTCAACATTATACACCGATTTATGTCAGAGACACAATGTCTTAGAAAGACTTGTATGAGCCATTGGCAGCCAGTTAAGTTGGGTAAGATGTGAGGAAATAGGTGGGCTTCTTTTTAGTCCTAGGCGCATGTGTGCAGCTTCATTTTGTAATATCTGTTGCCTGAGAATAAGATATTTGAGAAGTCCAACTAATAAGGAATTGCAGTAGTCCAGTCTGGACATTATCGGAGTCTGAACTGGAGTTGTCCCAGGTGAGGATCGAAGAAAGCGGAAGATCTTCCTGATAAAACGTAGCAAACATAAACAAGTGGTGGTAAGTGATTTAAGATGTCCTCAAAGTTAAAATTAGAATCAAAGATGATTGCTATGGTTCTGCTGTGTTGAGAGTGAGCAGCAAGAGGACCCAGCATTTCTGGCCATCATTAATCAGACCACAGGGTGAGATTGCCAAATATGACCACCTCTGTCTTATCTCCATTTAATATTAGGGAGTTATATTTCATCCAGTCAGCTACCTCCTTAAGGCATGAGGAGAATTGCTGATATAGTCTATCTGTGTCTACATCTAGCCAAAGGATGTATCGAGTGCCATTGGCATGGGCATAACATTTTCAGCCAAAAGAGTCGATCAGTCTGTCTAGTGGTGCCACATACAGATTAAATAATGTTGCCATTAATGCCGATCCTTAAGGTACAACCATAGGGTTGGGGTTAGCTGGGGACCGGTTCTTGGCCAGGCAGACTGTTTGCCTGCAGTCTTGTAGGAATAACACAAACCCTTTATAGACTGTGTCCGTAATGCCAGCATCAGCCAAGCGCTTAATCAGAATTGCTTGTGAGATAGTGTCAAACGTGGCAGAAAGGTCAAGCAAGACCAAAGCAGCTGTGTGTTCATCTTCCTGAATGAGGCGAATATTATCAGTGGCTTTTGCTAGGAAGGTTTCTGTACGAAGACCTTTCCAAAATCTGGATTGGGCAAACGTAAGATGTGCTTCCAAAAAGCAAATGAATTGTTTATTGACCACTGATTCTTTGCGAAGAGGGGCAGTAAAGAAATGGGACACTAGTTGGATAAGATCATGAGATAAAGCATAAGGTTTTTCAATATATGGGGAAACTAATGTATTTTTCCACATAGCGGGGACTATTCCCGAAGGAAGAGAGGTGTAACAAATTTGTCAATGCAGGAGTGATGATGCTAGTTACTTTTTTTAGTTGAGATACTAGAAAACGTCAAGAGGGAATGGTGACGTGAGAGAAGTTAAGAGTATGATTAATCTGTTCAACTGACGCTGGTCCATTAGAGGACCAAGATGGTATGTCAATCAATCAATCATTTATAAAGCGCAGCAAATCACCCGTGAGGGTCTCAAGGCGCTGGAGTTGCTAGTTGTTGTGTGGTGATCTGTTAATTCGAACAGCCAGGTGTTGAGTCCTTTCCTGAATTGCTGGAGTGACGAGGCAGTCCTGAGGGGCAGGGGAAGGTTGTTCAAAGCTTTGGCCACCAGGTGTGAGAGAGAGCGTCCTCCACTGTTGGCTGGGCGGACCTGGGGGGTGTCTGCGAGGAAGATGGAGGCAGATCATAGGTGTCTGGTCAGTTGGTGGAAGGGCATGCGTTTGTTGATATATGCTGGTCCTTCGTTGTGCAGGGCTTTGTATGCGTGGGTCAACATCTTGAACTGGCATCTCTTCTGGATCTGGAGCCAGTGTAGCTCCTTAAGGTGCGGTGTGATGTGGGTCCGTCTGAGTAGGTCGAGGATGAGTCTTGCCGCTGGGTTTTGTATTGTCTGTAGTCTCTTCAGGAGGCGTGCGATGATTCCTATGTAGAGTGTGTTCCCCTAGTTCAGCCTGCTGGTGACGATGGCCTGCGTGCCAAGATCCCTGGGGTCCGGGCTGTTCTTCATGCACACTTGTCCTAGAATATTCAACAGGTTTATGAATTTGACTTAGAAGAAGTCTGTTAAGCTATTGCACATCTCCTGGGAAGGGGAAATGTGATTGGCCGTTGCTGGTGGATGTGCCATACTTTTATACAAATAGCACATCCTTCATTTGTTTTGTTGAGTTTAAAATACGGTCATGGTAGTAAGAGGCAATACCTTTCTAAACCAGCCTTTTATACAGCTGGAGATGATTTTTCTATGCTAAGCTGCTTTTCAGATTATCTTGTTTCCTCCAGAAAATTTCAAGTCTTTTGCATGCCCGCTTTGCAGATCCTAATGTCTCACTATGCGAGGGGGCAGAGGGTGTCCTACGTTTTGACCCGATACATTTGGGCGGTATGAGGGTGTCCAACGATGAAGATATCAATTACTTAACCTGCTCCATGTTAGACTCCGGATCAAGGACGTTAAACAGGGGACTAGAGATTTTCAGTATTGTGCCACAAACTCCTATCTTTAGTTCAGGTAAAGCCCTACCATACATAATGGACCTAAGTTTACTTACAGGAACTGTGTGCTTAAGAAAGATGGAAAATAAAATTAGTTTATATCCTGCCTTTAAGTTCCCTGCCTCTTTTCTCTCTGAAAGGGGCTAAAAATGCCACTTTGCTGTCCAAACTAAAACCTACAGACCCATCTATAGACCCAGAACTTGCCTGGTTATTAAAGTAACATGATGCACTATTTATCCCTGTTAGCTATCATCTGGTGAATCTTTCCATCAGGTAGTCTCATGTGTCTGATCTACTGAAAGATGGTCTGGTGACGCCTCTGCTAAGGAAAAAGCTAACCCTTCCACCTAGGAATTGTCTAGGTTTAGGCCAATTACCAATCTGTCTGTGATACAAGTGTGTTTAAATTGAAGAATCGATGGATGGACAGAATTTAAATCCAGCACGTGTCCTGCTGAAAGAGTGGTGCCATTACTAATAAATGCAGATTTAAGGCAATATAGGAATTAAACACATTTTGGGCTTCCCTGCTATGTATGTCATCAGCGTGTAAATTGAAATCACATAGGACTGATAGGTGGGCGGTATTTAATAAACATGTGGCTAGTGCTTAAATTTTCACGCAGGCCATAGGGGTCTATAGATTAGAATGCATTTAAAAATGGTGAAGGCTGACACCACAATAGTGAGGTCTAGCTGTTCTGCAACACCAATTGGAGAGATGCTTTCTGTAGACTTTTTTTCTGCTGTAGATGGCAACTGCTAGCATGAAGAAAAGACGTTTTAATTTCTCTGCAGATTGACTGGATAGATTGAACAGTTAAGGGAAAGTAATTGATTCCATTGAAGACTTTGTTTTCTAAAAATGAAAAAGCTCAGCATTTGAGGCTTTTAATTGTAAGTGGCTGGTCATCATCCATTTTTGTATGTCCATTAAAATAGATTAAAAATATGATCCAGGTTAGGGATCTTCTGAGAATTTGATATATATTTTGTTGTTGTCAACTAGGTTGGCCACCCTCTTCCAGGTCATTACGGACACTGTTTCCAGTCCTTGACTTTTGTATGATAGCCTAATTCATTCTGGGCATAATAGTCTTGTTTCGCATCAATTGAACTAACTAGACAAACATCTCAAATCCATGTTTTGTTGGTGAAAAGTTCAGGACTGGATATAGTGTCCTTAGTTATCTGGATGACTTGGTGACACTTTCAGCATAGAATTGAACCAACATCTGCCGTTCTGTAAAGAGTTTGAATAAGGGGTGGAAGGATACATTAAATAAAACAGGTTCTAGGGATGAACCCTGTGGCATTCAGCAGTCTTCTCTACAAATTGTGAGGTCATATAAAGGACTGGAATCATTTAGATGTACTGTCAGCCACCCATGCCACGGTGGACAACCTCTGTTCCAAGATACAGTGTTCCACCACGTCAAAGGCCACTAAGAGATCCAGCAATATGGCTGCTCCATGGTTAATGAACTGAAGAGAATATTTCCAAATTCCCAGCAGGGCTCTTCTGGTGCGATGGTGAGGCCTAAGGCCTAATTTAATTGGTGAAAGAATTTAGTAGGGGACAAAGAAGTCCTGTAATTGCTGGGTGATCTATTTTCCAATATCTTAAACAACAGATTGGTAATAGGCCTAAAACTAGACAATTCCTTGGTGGAAGGGTTAGCTTTTTAAAAAAATGTTTTAGAAGAGGCATCACCAGAACGTCTTTTTATTAGATCAGACACATGAGACTACCTGATGGAAGGCAGGAACTGTGGAGCCCCAGGCACTGGACGGCTGCCGGTATGTCGCCACGTCGGCGGGGAAGATAAAAACAGTCTCTTGCCTATATAGAGCCCTGAGCCAGGACATTCAGAAGCCGATGGAGCAATTGCAGTCGCAGTGGGAGGAAGATCTGGGGATCCCGCTCCCGGAGGAGGCCTGGGAGAGTATAGTCGAGAGAACACTAAAATCAACTAGAAACGCAAGGTTTAAATTAATTAACTATTATGTCCTACAAAGGGCCTACCGCACTCTGGCACACATCAGGAAGCATTTCCATGTTGAGGAGGCGGCATGCCCTAGGTGTGGGTTTAGAGAGGCACACATACTACACATGTTTTGGGACTGCCCCAAGTTGACTCCATTCTGGGAAGAGGTCCTTCACATCTTAGGAGCAATTGTAGATAAAGAGATCCAGCGCACCCCGGGGCACTGCATACTGGGCTGGTTCCCACATACAGCCAAGACCAAAACAACTGCGAAATTCCAGGATCTGGCATTAGTATTAGCCAAGCGGGAGATCACTAGGGATTGGAAATCGGCAGGGGGACCAAGGGTTGGAACATGGAAGCATGAGCTTGAAAAATGGGCAAGGGCAGAAGGGAGGATACTGTTAGCAGAGGCAGGACGGGGCATAGGCACCATTGACAGAGCTAGAGCATGGGGACAATTAGTAGATGAACTGACGGCACCTGAGCAGGAAAGGAACAGCCAACTCCCGACGGCTCCCCACCACGAAACCAGACAGTAGAGGAAGAGCAGGCCAGATAGAGAGGAGCCAAGTCCTCCCCAGGAAGCCTCTCCATTGACATAAGACACATGACATATACGATCAAAAGATCCTACTGTAGGAAGATACTAGTTGTCAACCACCTAAGGAGAGAGAACAATAGCGGAAGCGACTCAAGAGGAAGGGAGGGAGGGAACGGGATACTAGTTGAACGTTCGAGTATAGAGTGCCAGCAATGCATTAAAGATATATGTATGTACCATACAGATTGGTTTGTATGTACTGTGAAGGATTTTAAATGCCAATAAAATCTGGTAAAAAAAAATGAGACTACCTGATGGAAAGATTCACCTGATGATAGATAACAAGGCTAAATTGTGCATCATGTTGCTTTAAGAACCAGGCAAAGTTTGGGTCTATAGATAGGTCTGTAGGTTTTAGTTTGGACAGCAAGGTGGCATTTTCAGCCTCTTTGAAAGACAAGCATTGAAAATGCAATAGGTCTCGCCTTTGATTAAGTTAAAGCCATTTGCTTTGCTAATGGTATTGTATAGCAAAGCAAGTGGCTTTAACTTAATCAAAGGCTTGTTTATGTAAGAGTACTTCCTTTCACCGCTCTACACTGCCTGTCTCCTTTTCTCACTCTTGAAGGTTTTTTCAAACCCTGCTTTCTCCCCTTGTTACTTATTTCCTATCTTTCTCCTTCTCAGTCTTGTGCCTTTCTCTCTCTTGCTCTTTGTCAAAATCTGCTGATGAAAGCAAGCCCCCTCTCCCTCTATGCCCAAGTCTGCTCTCCCGAGACTGTGCTGCCCCGTCCAGGGCAGTTCACAGCCAACTGTCACGTCGCCCCCGCCCCACGCGAGCGCGTTCACGGTGATTCTGCCAAGTCTCGAGCCTGCAGTTTTCACACCTGGCCGAGGGCTCTACGTAGCCTTCCTTAGAACCTTACGGTAATTCAAGCGCATGTGAATCCGTTCTACTCCTTAGTTCTTGATGACATTGACAAGCTGGTATATAGTGATCAAACATATATTTATTGAGAATAAAAATGGTCTTTGGAAGCGAAAAAGAGATGTTTTCTTTCATTTTTTTTTTTTTAGGAAATGACAAGCTATTGTTTAAAGAATTGTTTGTTTACCCAAAATGAAATGCGTGTATTTGACGGCAAAATGCGTGTATTTTCATATTTTCAGCATCTGATAAAGCGAACGTTTGGATGCAACATTATGGCATTTTCAAGTTATAGTAGTGAAAGCAGTTACTTTAATGATAATTCATGTGGAGTTATACAACAGACCCAATGCTGACCTTATTTCCTTGCCCTGAACATAATGAGCATGGACACCTTAAAACGCACCAAATAAACATTGTGACAGCATTGTACAGCCCGGCCGGCTTTTGGTCTCCATGAGTGTGTTAAAAGCTGTCGACACCTGGTGTTATGCTTTCCTGTGGAGCGCCATCGGCTCCGTTAAATGTAGAGTGCTAAGCACCAAGGGTAAGTAGGCTTGATTCAATCTCAAACCATCCTTTCACCGCTCTACACTGCCTGTCTCCTTTTCTCACTGTTGAAGGTTTTTTCAAACCCTGCTTTCTCCCTTTGTTACTTATTTCCTATCTTTCTCCTTCTCAGTTTTGTGCCTTTCTCTCTCTTGCTCTTTGTCAAAATCTGCTGATGAAAGCAACCCCCTCCATAGCTGCCAAGCTTTCAGATTGCTTATGCGTGACATGTTCATAGTTTCAGTGTACTTATGAGTAGGCCTGGGCGGTAAATTCCGTTCCGCTCTCGGAATTTGGGTAATTTCGCGTTCCGCGGAGAACGCGGAATTACCAAAAAATCCGCGGCTTCTCGGAATTTTTTGCTTGTTTGCGCTTTCAAAGTGCGTGTTCGCGAGATATTTCCCCCCGAGCACGCAAACAGCGTTCGCGAACAGGAAAAAAGCATCGCGAACGGGCCGAACAAGCAATTCCGCGTGTTCGCTGAACTTTTGCGTGCTCGCAGAGATTTTTTACCGTTTCGCGGAACTTTGCGTAACGCGACTACGCAAATTCCGCCCACCCCTACTTATGAGTGACATTTATGACTAAATGTGTGACACTTAGAGTGGCACTGTCTCACGACCAAAATCATGCACTGAAGTACATGAAAACAGACAAATATCAGAAATTACAGCCATTTGAGCAAAGATGAACTCTAACTCTGCAGCAAGCGCTTTTAAACCTATTATTTCTAAATAATCGGCACCCTCCACCCCAACCTCAGCGCCAGGTGTTGCTGAACCACAAGTAACAAAGGGATCTCTGTGACAAAGGCATCAACCCACTGAGCTATCCACATAAAATACAGTCCTGTAATATGCTGGTAGACTTTCTTTGCAGCAGGCATATTAACCCTCTGTGCTACTTCATGGTGAGAGTAAAAACTGCCAGTAGACAAAACTCTGACCTCCACCAGCGGGAACATTAATCACCAGCCTGATATTTGACTTACCAAGTCTCACAGTAATGGGAAATGAAGCCTCGGCTTCGTACTGCCACTGTCACTCTAGCTGAACTGTCTGCAGTCACTCACGCTCGCTTGCAGAGGCACCAGCTTTTATTCATTCAATCGCCTGAGGCTTTTTGACTATGGCTGTTGTCAGTTTCCAATCGCACAAACACTTCAGCTCTCCCCAATGAGGCGGGAGGTGTCCGTGTGTGCGTCCTTACCTCCCACTTGTCAATCGCCCATCTATAAAACCTGATTGCAGTTGCTTTCGTTTTCACTCCAAAGGAGTTCTAAAAGTGAAAGCACGGGCAGAGCTATTATTTAGACATCTAATTGAAGTGATTTTTGCGGATATTAGAGACCTGAGAGTGACTGTGAATCACGGCCGCAACCAACCTTCGGCAGGCAGTCCCAGACAGTCACTGTCAGCTCAGAGCTTTTAGCAACGTCCCTGTGAAATGCTGGGGTTTTTTAGAGCAAACTTACGCCTTAAATCAAAGATACGAGTTCCAGAATCCACGGAACTGTTGGCAAGAAAGATGACCCTGACCAGACTTATCAAATGAATAGTAGGATGAGACTCTAATAGTGTAGTAATATTCCAATGGATCTGGATAAGCTGAGCAGAGCGCTTCCTAGACCTCCACGGCACCACTCCAGCGCAGCCTGAGAGCAGTAAGGTATAACAGGTTCAGGCAGTGACGTTGACAGTATATAAAATATATTTTCAAGGATTACAGACCTGAGAGTGACTCTGATAGAGAGCCACGGCCGCTATGAGTCTGCGGCAGCCGTGGGCTCATCTAATCACGAGGCAGCATGATGAGAGGCACCAAATACTACTAGTGGCACAGGCAGCGGTGTGAGCAGAGCGGGCGCCAAACTTAACTAAGAAACGTAACTGGCGCCCACTCGCGTTGCGGCGCCCGCCTAGTGTCTGCAAACGGACACATTGTTGCATTCTTTGTGAGAGACACGTGAATGCTGCAGTGAATGCTGGCTGCAGTGAGCGCAGCTGAGTTAGCCTCAGGCCAGGCTGAGGCCTGTGAGACGGACTAAACCCCTCTGGCACAAAATGAATGTTCATGTAAACTTTTCTAAACAAACTCAACACCATGGCAGCAGTGCACTTCACAGTGTGCAGTAGTGTGCTCTGTCACACACTCTGCTGTCAGAATAGCGCACGCCCCCGTTGCTTTGTTCAATGAGTGCTAATTATAGCTGTGCCCCATCTCCTGCTTGTTAGCTTCCCGAGGTGCTATAAGTGCGTGACTTTGCTCTATGCCCCCGTCTGCTCTCCCGAGACTGTGCTGCCCCGTCCAGGGCAGTTCACAGCCAGCTGTCACGTCGCCCCCGCCCCCGTCCCGCGCGCGCGCGTTCACGGTGTTTCTGCCAAGTCTCGAGCCTGCAGTTTTCACACCTAGCCGAGGGCTCCACGTTTCCAGCGACAATGCGGCATATTTACAGCAAGTTTACAAATGTGCTAGCACAGCCTTTAAAAATAACAAGGCCAGTCGGAAACACGTCGAGTCTTTTCTCACTTGTGTGTAAAGCTACCAGCTGACGGCGATCAGCTGCCAAGCCACTCGTGAATCACCGGCACACTCCCGGCTGCGCATCCAGGCGGAACAGAGGGAAGAAAAGGTGTCACATATTTTAAAAGCGGCTCGTCTCGGAAAAAACGCGAGATCTCGCTCACAGATTAAACCCAGCTTGCTACAGGCTAGCCTCTCTGCCATGGGAAATACAGTGCTGCCAAAGGCGGGATTACGGCTTTACAGCACTGTGGAGAGGAAGTAATTACTCAGTCATGGAACATATAAAAAAACAAGCGCGGCCCCGAAAGCGAAAGAGGACCGCGCTGGAGCATGGGGATCTCGTCTTTATGGGGCCATGTGTTTAAACACATGGCCCCATAAAGATAAGAAAGTGCTTCACGACAGCCGTGAAGCAGGCAACCCAGTCCGATCGCAAGCCAAAGGGCGGCAACCAAGAACCCTCTTTTCCAATGGCAGGCCACCGTTTAGCATAAACGGTGACGCCGGCCAATGGAAATGAGGGGCGGGGCTTAAAGCCCTCTTCTCAAAGTCCTCTCTTACAAAATCTCTCGCGGAGGCTGCAACGCACGTGAGACCTAAAAAAAGAGGAAGGGAACTTAAAAGCAACTCTTCCATAGGAAATGCAACTACTTTATGGACCTGTTTCTATTTATTCAAATATAAGAGACAGAACTTGTACAATATGTTAATCGTGTAGTATCTCCCTGATCAAAGAAGTAGTGCCCCTATTTTAGGTAAAAGAACCCTCACCCACTAGTTATACCGACTCATTACGCTCCAGGATACTGATGCCAAATTATTTGCAGGTGTACTGTTATCTAACTTAACTGATTGGGTAAGAGAAAAGCAGATAATCCCTCCGAACCAAACTGGATTTACACAAGGCTTAGGTACTACAACTAATATCCTTGTATTATCTGTCCTAATGGACAAATACATTGCAAAGAAACAACCACTATACTTTTGCTTTGTAGATTTTAAGTCGGCTTTCGACTGTGTGCATAGAGATCTTTTATGGCAGAAGTTAAGAGATCAAGGTATACCACTCTCCCTTTTAAAATGAATCCAACTTCTTTACACTGACACATGGGTCAGGGTCCGGATGGGTGATGGACAAACAGTATCAGAAAAAATACCAACAGCGTCAGGTTTGAAACAAGGATGTGTTCTGGCTCCACTGCTTTTTAACTTATTTTTAGCTGATCTTATGCAAGCATTAGATGAGGTGAATGCTTGTCCACCTAAATTAGTCAATACTCCAATATCAAACCTGCTATATGCAGATGATGTTATCCTACTAAGTCAAACGAGGGTTGGACTACAACGCCTGCTAAATAAGATCTCTAACTACTCTAAAGAAAATAGAATGGTGATCAACGAAACTAAGACAAAAATTATGGAGGTTAATAAATACTCAAGGTCAAAACATAAGTATAAATGGACTTTGGATAACTCACAATTAGAACAAGTGAGTACATATAGATACTTTGGAGTACTATTTGATGACCGAGGATCATTTCAACCACACAAGATTGATATTCAACGGAGAGCAAAAATATTACTAGCGGCTTTCAGAATTATACAGAAATCGATAGGATGGCAGAGTTATGGACCGCTGTTGAAAATAATATCAGCAAAACTTTTGCCAACTCTGACATATGGAAGTGAAGCATTGTGTGGAAAAGACTCACTCATAATCAACAATTCAGTTCCGAACATCTATAAAGCTCTCTTTTTAATTCCACATAATGCATCACCCGCGCAGATACGAATGGAATTTGGGTTGACTAATCAGGTATTTGCGCGGAAAGGCCAATTTATTAAAGCCTGGAAAAGGATAAAAACGGATACTACAAATCAATTGTCCAAATTATTGTGGCAGGAAATAAATTTAAACCGGAAAGCCCAGGCGTGGAAATATCTATTTACATCATTAGAAGAATATTCAGTAAACTCGGTCTGGGAAATGCCAATTACTGCGAACTCATTTGAATGAATGAATGAATGAATGGACACATGTAAAGCGCATGGCTACCCGGAAGCATCCCAGTGCTGAAGCAGTAACCAGAGAACCGAAAAAACTAAGGGAAGAGCCACGTCTTGAGTTGTTTTCGGAATGCCAGATGGTTAAGTTCACTCCGAAGGTCCAACGGAATGGAGTTCCATAGTCTGGAGGCATTAAACGAAAAAAGCCGTCCGCCACTTCTGGCCTTCTTAATCCTGGGGACTACTGCCAGATGGAGTCTATCTGAGCGGAGTTTCCTATTCGCCCTGTAGGGGCGAATCATGCCGTTGTTGATAAGGGGTCCGCTCCCACAAGCGCCTTGTGGGCTATGCAGAGTGCCTTGAAATTAATTCTCTGTTCCACCGGAAGCCAGTGGAGAGAGCGCAACGCAGGCTTTGCTGAGCACCTGATGGGAGTCTCCGTAAGAAGCCTAGCTGCGCAATTTTGAATAACTTGAAGCTTTGCGGTTACTGACTTTGGGGCTCCCAGGTAAAGGGCATTTCCGTAGTCAATCCTCGATAAAATCAGCGCCTGGATCAGTATCTTTTTGCTGGGAGGGGTAAGAGGGGAGAATTTTCCGAGTTGTTCTGAGTAGGCCGTAGCAGGCAGCGACGGTCTTCCTCGCCTGAACTTTGAACGTGAGTTCCTGATCTAACCATATTCCCAGACTTTTGATCTCGGTTTTGGGGACTGGCACCTGGCCCATAGTGGTAGGCCACAAGGTGCCGGATAACGCACTCCCCGGATTGCCAAGAATCATGAGTTCGGTTTTATCCCCGTTAAGCTTCAAATAAGATGCTCTCATCCACTTGGACACGGCCTCAAGACAAGACCGAAGGTCGTTAGTTTGATGGTTGGAATGGTTCAATGAAATGACCAGCTGCGTATCGTCAGCATATGTCACCATGTGGATCCCAAAGGGAGATACAACATCTGCCAGAGGGGCCATATAAACATTAAAAAGGGTAGGACTCAGGGAGGAGCCCTGCGGGACTCCGCACTGCAGGGGAATAGGCTTTGAATGCATATCGCCTTCCCAGACCTGGAAGGACCTGCCCTCCAGGAAGGATTGTAGCCATTGCAGGGCTAGTCCCATCACTCCTGCTTTCCTGAGGCGGCTGGCCAGGACACGGTGATTCACCGTGTCGAAGGCTGCACTCAGGTCGAGGAGGATTATTGCTGATGACCCTCCTGAGTCAAGAATTTTCCTGGTTTCTTCCACTACAGATAGTATAGCGGTTTCCGTCCCTTGTCCGGGGCGGAACCCCGTTTGAGAGTGGTGGAGGACATGATTAGTTTCTAGGAACATGGAAAGGGTACGGTTAGCAATTTTCTCCGCTATCTTACTGATTCCCGGTAGAAGCGAGATTGGACGGTAGTTACCCAGGTCGGCTGGGTCTAGCGTAGGCTTTTTCAACAAAGCTTTTACCATCGCCCTTTTCCATTCCAAGGGGACCATGCCCTCCTTGAATGAGGCATTGATCAAACTGATGGCTATGGGGGCGATTGTTGGACCCACCAATTCTAAGATGTTGGGGGTGCAGGGTCCAGCGGGGACCCACTTTTTATAGCTGATAGGGTGGCTAAGAATAGTGCCTGGGTCAGCATGGGAAAAGAATCCAGGTTATTTCCCACTGACTGCCTGCCGACATTACGTATTCTCAGTGGAAATATTTAAATCACTTTGCGGAAAATGGTTAAGTATATTTTGAACTTTAGTCGAAAAATATTCGGCTAGTTCATTGCAGCGGAGACCGGAGGGGTCAGGTGGGACCGAGGGGCAAGGTGCTTTGAGTAATTTTTTGGCGATTCGGAAGATTTCTCTAGGGCAGCCCGCGACGGACTCGATTTTTCTTGATAAAAGGCAGTTTGCGCACTTTTTATTTCCGCCTTGTACCGCCCAACGGCCGCCCTATATTCCTGTTTCTTCTCAGGGGCAAAGTCTTTCCTCCATGCTCTTTCCAGTTTTTTACAGTGCTGTTTTAAAGAACGTAATTTGGGGAGAACCAAGCAGCCTTTTTAGATCCCACTTTCTTCTGAAAAGAGACTTTGGGGAGTACCACATTAAGTGAGAACTCGATCCAGATGCCAAAATTTGCATTGGCTATGGTAGGATCAGAGGCGGGAATTGGTAAGGTCCTTTTAAGTTCTGATGTCCACTTCTCCAGAGGAAGTTTGGACCAGGGTCGGATTAGTGTTCGTATCGCAGGAGCCAGAGGCGTAGTGCTCGGAGGCGACCAAAGAAGGGGAATCATAAAATGGTCCGACCATGGAAGGGGAATGGGTTCTTTCCCCTCCAAGTTTCCTAAGTTGGAGAAAATGGGGTCAAGGGGGTGTCCTTTGACATGAGTTGCTTGGGAGACCTTCTGGGTTAGTTGATAGGCCGAGAGATCTTGGGTTAGTTCTGTTGCGGGTAAAGCCGAAGGGTCGTCAAAGTGCAAATTAAAATCTCCTAGCAAAGTAAAATTAGCCGCGAGACTGGCGAGATTGACCGTTGTTTCTAACAAGGATTTACAAAAATCCCCGTTGTCCCAGGCGGCCGGTAAATTAGAATACCTGAGAATGAAAGAGAAGGTGTAAATTCAATGGAGAAGTGGAGGTTCTCGCAATCGAGCAGCGGACTGCCTAACAAGCGGCAGGTTAAGAAATCTTTATAAATGATGGCGATGCCTCCGCCCTTGCCTGTCTCTCTGTCCAGCCTCTGAATCAGATAGCCCGGCTGGAGTGCTTGAACAATATCCGGCTCAGAATAGGAATTGAGCCAGGTTTCTGTAATAAATAAGACTTCTGGGTCGACGTCTTTTAGAAACATAGATATTTCCGTCGAGTGTTTGGGAAGAGATCTGCAATTGCAGAGGAACAACTTGTATACTCTCTCCCTTGGTGGAGGGGTGGTCATGCATGCCGAGGGTGCAAACTGACAGTGGAAGCACTTGTCCTGACGTGACTGAATCGATATTGAATGTGCACATTTAGGCCCTAGTGTATGATTAAGCTGTTTAAGTTGTGTGCTGGTATAATAGAAATTACCTGGGGGGGGGGAAAGCAGGGTTCCCAGTCCCTGGACCCGTTCGGGCGCGGACGGGCGCAGACAGGCTTGCCTTAGGCGCGCCCGCTGCGCGCGTCCGCTGCGCGGTCGCGTCATCTGGCGCTTTTATTACGTGTGTAGTGCGCCGAGTATCAGCTGCTAGAATGCTGACCCGGCGCCTAAGCAATGTGGATGATGCCAACCCCTCTACCCTCGAGCCTTAACACAGCTCTCCCCGAACACAGAGCAGCAAGAAAACGATCGCAGCAACATTAAAACAGCAGCAGTGAATTAAAAGAAGCAACAGTGAGTTGTTGGCCTAATTACATAAAAGATTGCAGCATATCAAAAATAGCAACAACGGTTTGGGAGATAACAGCGAGTTTCCGGTCAAGTTAAAAAGCAGCTTCTACCTCTGAGCAGGTCAGTGCCTCTAATTACCGCTGCGCGGTCGCGTCATCTGGCGCTTTTATTACGTGTGTAGTGCGCCGAGTATCAGCTGCTAGAATGCTGACCCGGCGCCTAAGCAATGTGGATGATGCCAACCCCTCTACCCTCGAGCCTTAACACAGCTCTCCCCGAACACAGAGCAGCAAGAAAACGATCGCAGCAACATTAAAACAGCAGCAGTGAATTAAAAGAAGTAACAGTGAGTTGTTGGCCTAATTACATAAAAGATTGCAGCATATCAAAAATAGCAACAACGGTTTGGGAGATAACAGCGAGTTTCCGGTCAAGTTAAAAAGCAGCTTCTACCTCTGAGCAGGTCAGTGCCTCTAATTACCGCATTTAAAAAAGTTATCAATAGTACAACTAAGCATCTATCATTACTCTTGGATAAAGAGACCTTCTCAAAAGAAAGCATGCGTGGCCTCTAATGAATGGATATACCAAGGTAAAAGTGCAAACGTATCTCGAAATTCCTTGGTCTGTTAAGTATAAGCAAATATTCATAAATGCTCGTTTTGGAGTGTTCCCGGGCGTATGTCATCTAATGCCATGGTTGCGCACAGAGGCACCAACGACTTGTAACTTATGCAAACTTGGTGAAGAGAACATCATGCACCTCCTCTGTATTTGTCCTGAACTGAAGGTTGAGAGAGTATCCATTCTTAAAAGACATTTTAATGTTCGTGGAATAAGGAGCTGCAGGCAAGCTCTGATAAGATGCCTTCATACTGACGATATAATTTTAACTTCAGCTTTTGTAAAGTTCTTAACGCAACTGAGAATTAAGTTAGAACATCAAAAACTAAAAGAAAGTAATGTAGGATGTACATAATATGTAAATAGTATGATGAATTTGATGCCCAAATGTTTTTATAATCAATTTTTATAATTGGATTTTATTATCAAGAATTATTGCATATATATTGTAAGGTTTTAATTAATCAAACAATAAACTTTCATTCATTCATTCACTAGTTATACTAGTGGCATGCTTCATCATAGGGTTCCCACACAGCATACCTAATGTATCTGGGTGTGCTTCGATGCTTAAGTTCTAGCGGAGTGAGTTATTATCCAGGGATCTAATGTTTTAAAATTACATGCAGGTATCCCTTCTTAGATTGACATTTTTATTTGTGGGACCCTTGGGTAAGGTTAAAAACAGCAAAGTTTGATGTGAATGGTGATGTTATGAGCTCCTACATCAGCATCTAGGTCTACATGTTTCACCATATCGTAAATGCTACTTACGGTCAAATAGCTTTCTTCAGGACCAGCAATGTAACAAGATCCCTAACACATTATAATATCTGGTGTGGAACACAAATTTGTGCACCCGTGATCAATTTGCATTGTGTCAAACTATTTTTCTTATTTCTTACTGTCTCGATTCCCTCATCACAATATACTGTCCTGTTAGGGAGTATGTTTTTAGTGATCCACCTCCCCATAGAGCCTTAGAGTCGGGCGGACCCTATTGTCACACTTTCGTCACGGTGTCTTGCCCGCCGAGGACCTAAACATCACAAAGCAGTGTTCGCTCACCGAACTATCAAACAGCCCTGAAACAAATAGAAAATAGTATCTCATACGAGGCGGGCTAGGTTATAGCAAAAGCAGAGATAAAGTAAGCCATTCCACTCTCTTTGCACACAATTTATCATATGCATGCAATAAACTAAGGGGATTAAAATACAGTGAAAAATAAATGTAGATGCCTGGTTTGGTGTCTGAACCCTTGCTGATACCAAGACTTAATACTCCCAAATACCCACAGTAATCCCTTGCTTTTACATTATCCTTAGACTACCCCATTTAGGTTTTTATTTTTTAAATTCTGAAGCATTGTATTTTCTGTTTCATCCCCACAGGACAAACATTCTTCTAACTAGAATTTTTTTTTCCCCAAAATTGAACCGCTCCCTGTATAACATATTTGGCCTTCTGCATATTAACTGTTTCAGAGTCTCCATGCCAGATTCCATAGCACATTTTGACAGTAACACATGATGGGAAAATCTGTAGGTATTGTACCAGAAACAAGACCTACACTCGTAGAACAGCCATAGACTTGGGCACAGGTGCAAGGATCAGCGGCAAACTCTGTTGGTTTGCTTGCATTAGCCATAGTGGGTGAGTATTCCCTGCTTTTCTGGTCCCATTTTGGATAGACTAACAGACTAATTCCAGTGATGTGCCGAGCAGCCAACCTCTATTTGAGGTCAGCTGCACCACTGCTGCACTAAACACATTGGAATGTTAATTGTGACGATTTGGGTGTACGTTATGATATGGCAGCAAAGACCTGGAACAGCCTCCCTACGCACCTCCGAAGCATCACCTAACTTCCGGAATTCTGAATAGCCCTCAAGACCTGGCTGTTCAAATAAGCCTTCAGGGCCTATAAGCGCCTGGATACCCTATCTGGTGATTAACCACGCTTTATAAATCCTGATTGATTGATTGATATGGCTGTGGGGCCTTATCGTGGAGTACAATTGCAAAAACCATCCTGGATCCAGTCTGTAGTGTTTGCGTAACCTTAGCTCAACCCTGGGTAGCTGTGGCTGTGAGCAGTAAGGCTTGGCAGAGGAACGTATCGTGAAATATTTAACAGCACCAAACAACGAAATCGGAATGACACACACCAAGAGACATATCAACAATTTAGAAAAATATAGCATATTTTTGTATTTTTATGAATTTTTACAGCTCTTGAGCCTCAAAATCCATTGGAGGGTTCCTGAGACACAGATTTGGGTGACTTTTATCACTTTTAAATGCAACCGCAAACAAGCATTGGTCACCACAAAGTTTGTAAATTTTTGAAAAGTTTGAAAGAGTTAGTGCGAGTACTCTGACCTGGGTTGGGTGAACAAATCTGGCAGAAAAACAGTCTGGGGAGCCAGAGAGGAAACATTGGACAGTTATCTGGCCACCAGAGCATTTTTGAAGCAAGTTCCAAACTTTACAGGACAACCACCATTGACTTCAATGGAGTGTTCCTGATGCTGGGGATGCAGGCAAAGGATGCTCCTGATGCTGTGCGATCGACGAGGGTGAGTTGTGGTCGAGTCCTCGGTGCACGGGTGAAGGGAGGCCCCTATGTCTCTGAAGCTCGGGGCCACACAGCATACTCTCGGCGACAGCAAAGGGCCAGTTGCAGCTGGTTTACCGTTCTCGCAGTACAGCAGTCAAAGCATAAATACTTGGTGGGGGCTTGTGTCCCTTGGGTGCATCAAATCCAAACTTTGATAGTACTCCCACGTTTGACAGACACAGGTGCAACTTCTGGCTATCTCGGATTGGTTGTCTTGGCGACTGGTAGTGGCAAAACCTTTGCTGTTGCTACCAACTTGTCGGTGTGGGCTTTTTCAGCTCTTGTATCCCTGCAGCTGCTTCCAGGAGATCAGCTGACTGATCTTTGGAGTCACTGCTGTAGGTGAAGGTGGAAAACCAACTTTTACCAGAGTCAGGAGCTGTAGGCACAGTCCAAATCTCACTAGCCCAAAGGTGCAGCAGGTGTAGTCCTCTCGGCGGTGCAGCCAATTTGTGTGGGTTAAGGGCAGCAGGGTAGTCGTTCTTCGATCCTCTCTTCGATTCCAGCGTGATCTGAGGGGCAGGGTGCCAGGGGTGCCATATTTATCCCAGGAACGTGTCCAGAGGGGACCACGCTGCCACTAGCCAATGGGCTGATGGTTCCCCTCTTATCTAGTGACGTGTCATCCTGCTCAGGGGTGTTGTCGCAAGCGGCCCTTCAAAGGTGGCCTCTCCTTTGATGCTCGCCTATTGGGCTAACGCCCTGAGTTGCCATCTTGGGAGATGAAGTGACACCTCACTCTGTGGAAACTGCCTTTGTTACTGGGCCTGCAAGTCATTCACGTCTCCCCAGGTGGCCAGAAATCTGTCTGCATGCCAGGACCTTTGTGAGGCCTCTGGACTCGCTGGAGTGTAAAGTGGTAACTTTCTAAAGTTGCTTAACTTTATTAGTGACTTTAAATTCGATCTGGGCATCAGGTCAGGTTTAATGCCACGATTAGTCTGATACTACACATGGCTTTGTTAGGTAGTCTTATTCAGAGATTAGCAAGGCTGGGGTGCCAGTTAGTAATCCTGTGTTAGCCAATGGGGCTACTAACCTTGCCACAGGAAACAACAATTTGGATGTGTTGCTGTTAGGACACACAAAGAAAAATATATGTCTGTCTTAATAATCTATAACTCCCTGCCATAGGGCTCTTTAAGCCTTCCTTAGGGGAGACTTGCATATATTAGTTAAGGGAGTGGTGGCTTTGCCATTAGGTTAAATGACAAAGTCGAACTAGCAGTGCAAACGCTGCCCTTCCAGTCTGCAGTGGCAGGCTGGGAGCCATTTTGTCCTTTGTTACCCTCAGAGTGGCACAAACAGTGCTGCAGCCCTGGGGTGACACTCTGCCTTACATGCCCTTGGGACCCTGGTACCATATACTAGGGGCTTATAAGTAAGTCCGTACTTGCCACTTGGGTAAAACCACTTCACATATACTTTTGTAATGTGTCAGAACGCTGGCATTGAAGTGCAGCCCTGGGGTGACACTGCCCTTTTTTTTTTGGGAGTTTTATATAGCGCAAACTAGACCCGAGACATCGGGTATCAGAGCGCTTTACATGAGCACCAGTTTCGTTACAGAAGGACACATTCATTTTTGTTAGACACTGGGAGATTAAGTGATTTGCCCAGAATCACAGGATGTTGAGCGTCGTTGCCGAGACTCGAACCCGGTTCCCCAGGTCCGAAGTGGACCGCTCTAGCCGTAAGGCTTCATCCTCTCCCCAAATCCTCTTACATGCCCTTGGTACCCTGGTACCATATACCAGGGACTTATAAGTAAGTCAGTACTTGCCACTTGGGTACAACCATTTCACATATACTTTTGTAATGTGTCAGAACACTGGCCCTGAGGTCTGGTTAGCAATCCTCTGTGCACTCTGAGTTGAAAAACCAGCAGCTAGTAGTCCAAAGGAGGCAAAAAGTGGGGGGAAACGTGCAAAAAGCCTGTTTCCTTACAGTGATCTTATTATTTATGTGCGACACGAAGTTGTTTGTACTGTGTTTAATATTTTATATTCTTTATTTTTGCTGAGGTATATACTCCCCATTGCTTAGTTGGGGCACTGCAGACCCACGTGTTCCTTTGATTTTGCACTTTTTCTGTTAATCTATTTGTTGTGCCTCACAAGCTCTTTAGGAAGGCACACTGAATGATTATTCACTGTTAGTCTTATCAATATTATTTGCTGTGCACACGCCCTAGGTTCATTGGGGCACCAAGTTGAGTGAGTATCTCCTGGCAGGCTGTCATTGACCGAGTAGTTGGTGGAGGCATTGAGGTACGGCTGCATTTTACAGTCGATATGGAAACTAGGCTGTATTTTAAGGAAGAGAGGGTGGCAATTTAAAATGTGGGTGCCCGCATTATGGTCTGCCAAGTTGAGAAAAGCCGTGATGCGGAGGGAGTATCGAAAAATTGACCTGATATGCCCCCTTGGGACAATGCCATGAGAACGTTATTTTAGTAAGAGCGGATGTGGGAAGTAATGCCATTTTTTACATAATTGTAGGGGACGTGACCTTTGGCAGTCACCTTGTGGGCACGTGATCGGTTGGCGCGTGCGTCACTATAAGACGGTTGCAGGTATGAGGAGTCTCCGCAACCAGCTGGTAAAGAAGTATTTGTTTTACTTTTCAGAGTAAATTATGACTGCATCATATGCTCTGAGTAGTCGGATGGTTTTTACAAGTGGCACGTTCTTTCTTCTTTTTTATTGTCATACCATGACAGCTTTGATGTGAATCTCGAATGAAGTTTATAATTGGAACCCCAACAGCCCTGAAGAAGTTGCATGACTTTATAGCAACGAAACATGTTGGCTTAAGGAAATTGATTATGGTTTGATTAAAACCATTTTTAATTGGAAAGCTTACAGCACTCAATAAAGTTACGTCGAGCCAGTAAGCTTTGCCGGTTTTTAATAGGTGAGAATTATACCTTTGTATTCTCACAGGGGTCCAATGGGCACTTGCAATGACACTATGCACTGACAGTTTATTTTTCACTTAGGTTTTACTGTCCTCCTTTTCTTCATTGGGTTTGAGATTCTCACGATAGAATACACACTTTTCCTTTTTCCATATGGAGAGAAAGTAACCTATGATGAGAAGTGGGTGTGCGGGTGAGTACCAGCCAGCAACCCCCTTGGTGTTACGACCGTGAGGTGCTTCCTCTCCTTTCCCACACTTTTTCTTTGGTATTTGTGGGTGGGAATGGTCCGATGATGGTTATTTGACGTTTTTGTTGTAAATTGATACACCACGACACTTTGACTAGCGGTAGGGAACACGTTTATGAGGGAGTTGAAAAGTATTGGAAACCCCTCCAGTGTCGAACTTGTAGTACTAGGTGTATACTTTTGGTCAGGCCAGTTGTTGTTTATAATGTGTTGAGTGGGGGGCGGCCTGGTTTTTTTCTCCCCCTGTAGCTCCTATTGTGTTGATGATAGGCTGTCATTTTTGCCAGCAATTTTGAACCAGTTGTTGGTCTGGCCTCCTCACTTCAGCAGTGTGCCTGGCAGGTGTACCACAGCCACAGAGCAGTAGGTCAGCAACAGCACAGCCGGTAGCAGATGCCTAGAATCAAGATGCACGTGTTTGTTCTCCTCTACTCTACAGTTCGCACTAAGCTTTTGGAGACCTTTTCTTTGTTTCCCATTTCTGGTTCCCCACGATTAGGAGTTGACTTACTCATTACTTTTTGCCTACGTTTTCTCCCTTCTGTTTGATTAGGAGTTGACTTACTCTACTTTTTGCCTACGTTTTCTCCTTTCTGTTTTTTACTTGATGTCTTCGTGGAGGCGTGGATTACATTGGCGTAAAGAAACTTGTGGGGGCCTCCCTGCAAAGTACATGGAGGGGGTCCCCCACGCTCCAGACCCAGTCAGGAGTTCTCAGGCCAGGGGCCTGCTGCCCATGCACAGTGCTGGTGGGGGCCCCCGCACCTCGGGGGTTAGTGTTACGCTACTGTTGGGTTACCTGTGACTGCTGTTCCAGTTTATTGTCTTGCCATCTGGGGCTTTTGGACTGGATTCCTAGTCAGTCCTGGGCTTGTTATAGCAGTTATCCACTAAGAGACTGGTAAGCCAAGATCTGAATTAACCAATGTGTAAAATCAAGATAATGTTATACTTGCTTTTGATGTCATATTTTTACCTTTATAGTAAATTTCTGTTTGTAAGCGATTGAGAACATAGTTCGCGGTTGGTATCAATACCAAGCAGGAGAAGAAAGACTCCAGTGCAGTGCACAGTTGACTCCAGTCCAACATTTCACTCCTCCTTTCCTCTTCCCTCTTGTCCCCTTGATTTCTGGTGTGGGTGCGCATTGTACCCCTTCCTCCCACAGAGGGAATTAGGGATAATAGGGGTTTTCCCTGACAGTTTGCCAGGGCACAACATGAACCGGCCGAGGATTCCCTTACAAGCTATGGCCCAAGCGATACAGAAGATCCAAGAAAATGTGGACACTGCCCGACTGAGAACTACGTGTTAACCTCTATTAATCCGCTCTATAGGGGCTGGTACCTAAAGAACCCCGGACACTGCCCCCTTGGTCGAGCAATGTCTGGCCGTACTTCACCCTCCTGCTGCAAATCCAGCTAAAGGAGTTTGTTTCTGAAAAACAAAATAAACCACAACTATATGGCGGCCCATTCAATGCTCTTGCATCTGTGCACAGGTGGAGGCCCTTTTAGCAAAGATATCCCTGCGGGTATGGCAGGGGTCTCTTAAAAATCTGGGTGGTCCTCCACCAGGGTTAGATAAAGGACATCTACGCACCTGGTAGGGCTCCACCATAGTCTAAAATGTAATGATTCGAGCCTCAACCACCCAGAAGGCATGGTATTCACACCCAGTTCTTTACTTACTATGCGTGAGTTGTAGTTCTTTAGTAGCTGTGATCCATTCATCTTCTGCAAGTTTGAGATCCAATAACTTCTCACTAGAGCTTGAAAAAATGGTGATTATAGACTGATTAGCCAGGCTTACAAACCTTTCCAAACGTGCACTTTCCTCCTCCCAGACCACTCCATTCATGCTCCACGTAGAACATTCATAGATCATCCCAGGTAAGGACAATATCTCATCTATCTCACTGCTAGTACCAGGTAACATAGCAGGAGCATGCTTTTCTAATAATAATGAATTATTAGCACTTATGGCAATTATTGACCGTCTCTAACAGATTGGCTGCACACACTATCCTTGCAGTCTCAAATAGGATTAAAGAAAGGCTGTGGAAACACAGTGGGTGTCTGAAATGAAGTGAGATGTTCTGATGTATATGTGAAAATGTATGCATTAACACTGGAAGTGAAAGGGGCGTGCATTGCAGGGGCAACGTGCTCACAGCTAGGGTAGTATACCACTCCATACTTTATTTCCTTTTTGATATTTCATTACAGACAGTTTCAGCTGTCTGTTGATAAACAACATTGTATACCATACTTCAAAGAGCCCATCCATGCTTGGATGATTTTCATGTCAATCTCAGTTGTCATGCTCCTATTTGTTGCTTTCTTCCCTTTCTGTGTTTGACCCGCCCACAGGAGCTTTTTGGTTTTGCCACTTGTAGATTTATCATTCTTCCTGCTTTGAACGCAGCATTGCAAACAGAGCCCCGTTTAAACAACACCAGTTTGCTGCCATTCAGTGTCACCTAGTGGTCACTAAAAAAAACTGCAACAGATACAAGAATAGAAGGTACACCATCTAGCTTGATAGACTACTAAAACAAGCATTAGCAATGCCAATCATTCCTGCTTGCATGTAAAGATAAGCGAGACAGATTGCCAATGCTTTCTATATATGGCCACTTACTACACATGTGTGATTATTAGTCAGGTCAAAAGACTGAAAGTAGAAGTATATGTTGTTATGATTAAAGACTTAAAATTAAAGACTTTTTGGAATGGATTCCAGTGCTTAATTTGAGCTGGGGGTGGGGGGCGCCACCGTCAGTCATTTCTGGGGACTGGCACTTACTTTTAGGCATCAGACATTCACCAAGAGCAAGAGAGAGGTAAAACCAGATAGATGGAGGAAGGAGGAGACAGAAAAAAAGTCAGAAAGAGTGAAAGCAGGGACCTGCAGAATTAAGAAACAAGCATTTACAATGCAGTAGGTCTCGCAACTGTGAGTTTTGGAAGTATTGGCATTGTAAATGGCAATGCCTTTTGGCATTGTTATTTACCAAAAGCAACACCTATTGCTGTGCATAGCGCGGTGTCCGTGAAGACGGCGCCGCGCTCATTAAAGTAAAAACTAGTGAGAATAATATGACATGGCAGGATGCTGGTAGCGGACTACATTGAATTAAGATGGCACGGACCCTGGACCAGCTTTTAAAATGGCGGATGAGAGCCGAGGGACCCGTTGTTCGGTTCGGGTTTAAGACTCCCCACTTCCCTGTTGCTCCAAAGGAAAAGCTGTACACCTGGTTCACTAAATTCCCAAATGTACCACAATATTACGTGGAAGTTGACAAAAATTAAACAAGTAAATATACGTATGGCGTCTTTCAGTGTTTGTGTACCCTTCCTTTTAAGTCTCCTGTTTATCTCTGTAATGTTCTATTGTGTAACACTTTTCTCTTTTAACGTAACTGGTTCTATTGTACAGCGCTCTGACACCTTCGGGTAATGTCCGCGCTTTATAAAAATGCACAAAATAAATAAAAAAAATTAAAAATCACAGGGCAGCCAGACGGCCTGATCTCGGACCCTCGCCCTCCCTTTCCTGCTCGGGACACGTAGCTCTTGGCTTCCTGTTCTTAGCCCGTGGCGGATAAAGAGTTAAAAGAATTTAAAAATATAGATATAAGGGCAACACATTTTGTCCAAATGGGTGCCAATGAGATCCAGATGTTAGAAGCTGCGCTCCCAACCCCTGGCTGCTCCTAAATAAAGGAAAGTATTCCTGCAATTGAGCTGCGCCGCTGCCAAGGACAACTCCCAGATAGGGTGGCGAGCAGTAGAGCACCATCTGGAGAGTGTTAGGGAACACGGGGGGGCGAATTGCAGAGACCCGTCTGTGAGGGGAGACAGTGAGAGAACGAGACAGCGGGCAGAAAGAGAGTGGAGATAGGCAGAGAAGCAGAAGGGGTGGGGGGTTTAGGAGTGAGGTTGAAAATTACGTGAGAGAGGTGTGAACCCCTGAAGAAGCGGAAAAACAAAAGAAGGGGCTAGGGTTGCAGGGTGTTCTGGGGATATCCGGGGATGAGGGGTCCCTAGGGCGTAAAGTTGAAACTGCATAGCTGTGTGTGTGCAGGAGGGGGTTGAAGGGTAGAGAGAAGTATGGAGTAAGAGGGGGGGCGTCAGATCTATGGGATAGTGGAGAAGGGAGCGTGAGAAACGGAGGAGAGACCCAAGAGGATAAGGGGTGAGAAGCATTGCAGGTGATAAGTTATGGGAAACACAGGCGGGGGGAGGGAAGTGAACTGCAGGGCCCGAGAGTGCAAGAGGGGTCACATCACATGAGTGTGAGAAACAATGGAAAGCTAGAGACAAGCCTGTGTGTGTGAGAGGGGCGGTATGTAGTGACGAGGTTACAGAAGCAGAGGGAGGGAAAAACGAGAGAAGCAGAAGCGAGAACATGAAGCAGATTGGAGAGAAACAGGTGACACAATAAGACGGGTGAGAGACCGGAGAGAAAGATGTTTAACTACCTCGTGTGCGAAGCGGAGTAAAATTGCACTTCTCTATGTTACGTATAAATAAAAATGACATTCACACAACTCCTGCTGTAAAGTGAACCCATTATCCGCTTGACTTGTGCGTCCTGCCCTTGCTCGGCTGATGTGCACGGTTTATATCAGGCACCATTTGAGAGGCCAGCCCAGAAGTTAAAGGAAGGGCCCAGCTCCGCAGCGGTTCGGCGATTACACCTGGGCTGGGTGACCTGAAGCATAGCCCCGAGCTCGGTGCTTTGGTGTCCCTGTGCAGCTGGCGCTTCACTTGGAGGGGGTACAAAACATAACATCCAAGGTCGCAGCATTTCCGCAAATAACCCTTCAACCCAGCAACGGGATTTACCCTCTTACATTGGCAGTTTTACAAATTACATGTTACCATTCCTTAGTGATCCGTGGTGCTAAAAAAAATATATTTTCCCGCTGCAGCGCCGGACCCTGGCACCCAACAACCCGCTCGGCCAGTGCAGCTCTGTCTGGAGCACCGCTGTGGAGCCGGACCCACGCACCCGACAATCCGCTCGGCCAGTGCACCTCTGCCTGGAGCACCGCTGTGGAGCTGGACCTACACACCTGACAATCTGCTCCGCCAGTGCGCCTCTGCCTGGAGCACCGCTGTGGAGCCGGACCCACGCACCCGACAATCCGCTCTGCCTGGAGCACTGCTGTGGAGACGGACCCATGCACCCGACAATCCGCTCTGCCTGGAGTACCGCTGTGGAGACGGACCCATGCACCCGACAATCCGCTCCACTGGAATCCATGATAGAAAAATAAACACGTGGCTGCCTTTGGCAAAGCGTAAAGCCTAATGAGCGCGTGGGGGAAGCCACGCAGTTAAAGCAATGCACACGTTGGAAGGACGCCCAAAAATGCGGGAGTCCTACCAAAACAAGCCTGTTAACACAGGAAGAGCGTTCTCAGAGCGCCCAATGACAGAGCCGGACTGGCGCGTGCAAGGCAGCGTGACGAAGCTTCTGATAAGAAACTTCGTCACGACAGCCGTAATGCAGGCGAGCCAGTCCAGGTGGGCCGGCACAAAAGCCAAAGGGAGGCAACACAGATAGCTCGTTTCCAATGGCTGGCCACCGTTTAGCATAAACGGTGATGCCAGCCAATGGAAATGAGGGGCGGGGCTCGAGTCCCCTTCTCGAAACTGACTTGTTTACTATAGCTCTCGCAGGCGAGGAGAGCATGCGCGCTCCAACGCCAGGCGAGACCTAAAAAGGACTGGGTTGGTCTGGTAGTGAATTAAAGAGGCAAGAGGTGGAATCGAGCCTACGCATCTTTTGTACCTGGTGCACCAACATTCAATTGCACCGGCAGCTGCTTCTGAGTAAAGCTTTGGGCACCGCACTCATTCTTTTACAAATTAAGCACTGGAGGGGTCACTAGGCCCCAACCATGCACTTACCACTTAATGAGAATGTTTACTTTCAAGGGACAGACCGGCTTATCTGGCTAATCACAAAACTATACGTTTGTAAAAAAATGTTAATGTAGCCGCAGCTTTTCTTGAGAAAGTTATGAAAAATAGCCTATCCTGCTATTAAGTGTGGTGTGAGCTGCCGCCAAGGCTGAAGAGGAAGTAGTACAAAAGAGGTGGGCAGTACCTTCTCAGTCAGTATGTAGGAACAGCAGGACAAGCAAGGCAATGGAGTGATGGGTTGGGGAAGTGAATGTGTGAGGGTAGGTTTCGGTGAAAGCCACCTGGAGGAAGATGCCTTCGGACTCTCTAGGGCCTGTGACCACATTGGTAATTGGCTTGCCGTGTGTATAACTGGCCTCACATCCACACCTCTCACTGCCTTTCATTTGTTATGTGGCTTCCTGGTGAATAGCGGTGAAAAGGCCGTCCCCCTGCCACATAATCCCCTTCAGCCACTGTATTGGTTGCTCAAAGGCGGAAAAAAGCTTGCCACTTGCTCCTGATGGCATAGCTCACAGTGGGCTTCGGGGAGCTTTGTGCTTGAGACGGTGAATTGTTATGAAGTAGTGGCCCTTCTCTTGCTTCAGTGTATGTTTCTTCATACCCGTCTGTGCTTAGTTGGGTCCAAATAAAGATTTTGATTGGATAGAAAACCCAGTAAACCTCTTTTAATGTAACCTCACTGTACCCCACCAGATAGAGGTATGACGTAATGTGATGTTATGATGTGCACTATTATATCAAATGTTTTTTTTTAAACTGTACTATTTACTAAACTTTTTTGTTAATCCCGTTTTTCAATGCACTGTAGTAAATGCAACCGCTTCTGGAAACAGAATGTTCACATGCAGTACATTAGTTCCCTTTACACATCGCACAGCAAATAAGCATTGGCAAAGCCAATAGGTTTCACCTATACATGATCAATTGGCTTTGTACATTTTTTTGATACATGTTGCAGAACAGTGTGATTTGCTGTGCAGCATAGCTTAAAGTAAAGAAAAAAAGCACTATGACGCGGCCAGTGTTGTGTGTCATAGGGCCTGATTCACGAGGGTAAACTTACACGTTTGTGTAAATTTACGCTTTTAGGCCTAGGCCTATCCTATCTTTTTGCGTGTGAAATTCTCCGCCCAACTGTGGAGTCTCCGCACTCATAAACTTACTATTAAAGTGCAGTTTTGGGAATATTGAAAAAGCATAAACTTACACAAATGTGTAAGTTTAGCTTTGTGAATTAGGCGTATAGTGTTTTTTTTTCTTTACGCCATGTTTAACAGCAGACCACACTGCTGTGCAATATGTTTCAAAAAAAGTGCGGGGGGAAGCAACATAAGGTAGGTGCATACGAAGAGATAGGGAGCACCAATAATGGACAGCGGGAGGAGGGGGAGATCAACACAAGGGAGGTGCAGGAGTGGAAGGAGGGAGCAGCAACAATAGACAATGGGATGGTGGGGGAAAGAAACACGAGGGAGGTGCGGGGGAGGAGGGAGTGTCAATAGTGGGTGGAGGGAAGGAGTAAAACAACATGAGGGAGGTGCAGGGGAGGAGGGAGGAAGCAGCAGCAACAGACAGTAGGAGGAGGGCGGAGGGGAGAAGGTAGGGGGGTCGCAGCAATGGACAGCAGGAGGTGGGTGGGGAAAAGAAACACAAGGGAGGTGCGGGGGAGGAAGGAGCATCAACAGTGGGTTGAGGGCAGGAGTAAAACAACATGAGGGAGGTACAGGGGAGGAGAGAGGAGGGAGGAAGCAGCAGCAACAGAGTGGGAGGAGGGCGTAGGGGAGAAGCAACACGAGAGGTGCGGGGAGGAGCTAGGAGGTCGCAGCAATGGACAGCAGGAGGAGGGTGGGGAAAGAAACACGAGGGAGGTGGGGGCGAGGAGGGAGCATCAACAGTGTGTGGAGGGCAGGAGTAAAACAACATGAGAGAGGTGTAGGGGAGGAGAGAGGAGGGAGGAAGCAGCAGCAACAGAGTGGGAGGAGGGCGTAGGGGAGAAGGTAGGGGGTCGCAGCAATGGACAGCGGGAGGAGGGTGGGGAAAAGAAACACAAGGGAGGTGTGGGGGAGGAAGGAGCATCAACAGTGGGTTGAGGCCAGGAATAAAACAACATGAGGGAGGTACAGGGGAGGAGGGCAGAGGTTAGAAGCAACACAAGAAGGGTGCGGGGGAGGATGGAAGGGGTATCAGCAGTGGACAGCGGGAGATGGGTGGAGGGAGACAAGCAACATGAGGGAGGGGAGGGATCAGCACAACGGACAGCGGGAGGAGGGTGAGGGGTTAAGCAGCATGAGGGAGTGGCGGGGCAGGGAGATGCACTGAAGACAGATCTTATAGAGTGCATGGCAAAAGGTGAACAAAAAATAGCTGCAGGAGCGCGTGGAAGGACACTAGCTGCAGACAGTAAACCGTACTTGGTCCCTGATCCATGGTATGGATAAACACTGAAGCCACAGGAGGAAGCAGGAGATGCTGACCAATAAAACACAAGGAAACAAGAATGACATTGAAGCCTACCAATGGTAAGTATTTGGCAGACTCTAAGCCTGTTTTAAGCTTTTGTGTTTGTTAAAAGAGTTTGCAGACAGCACTTGCGATGTCTCAGGCAGAACCTAAATATTATGCATTTAAATCAACAGAATTGACAAGTATGTGATCTACTCTGAACCCAGAAGGGAAAAAGCCTTCTTGGTGAAGCCGGAACTAAGGGCTTGATGCTTATTCTTGTACATGTGGCACTGTGGCCTTGCAAGGTGCATGCGTGAGTCTCAGAGTGAGACTGTAGAGGTAGTGTTGGAGGGGGATATGGACATCAATTAGGAGTAGCAGGGAGACCGACTGCTGCTCCTTGACCTCTCTTTTGGTAGCACCGGCCCTATCCGTGCTCGCCATGTGGTCAACGGTCATGAACGCAGAGACAGAAAATAAAAGTAAACAAGGCTCTAAGAACACTATTTACTTTCTGTAGCCTGGACTCTTCTCCTTGCCCACCAAGTTGTAGCAAATGGGAGACTAATGCAGAGCTAAGGAAGCGATCAGAGAGCAAACCACTGTGGTAAATGGAGGCCAAGTGGCTTCTGATGTCACTTCCTTTCCTATTTTAGAGAATCAGCATCCATGTGACGAACATTTGACGCCCACTAAAAACAGAGTTTGACGTGATTTCTATTACATCCCTGCTTACATGAAAATGGCAGTAGTATGTTTATATATGAAGCAGCATAGAGTAGAAAAACATTGCTCATCTGTTTCACTACTGGTTATGCCAGGTAAATAAACCATGCGTGCTTGCATCTGTAATTATTTGTTGTTGACTCGCGTTTTGTCACTGTCGTTTGCTTATGTGTCTTTGTTCCTAATTAAAGTGCTAATTTATTATTTTAGGGTAAAGAGATGATTCATTTAATAGGAGGCTTGGATGAAGCTGTGTATATATAAAATATTAAAGGATCACTTTAGTTAAGGACAAAGACAAGTATATGACAGAGGGAAAAAAGGCAAAACACAGGTCCTAATCACAATCAAAGATCTATCTATCTGTCTATCTATCTATCTATCTATCTATCTGGAATTATCAGGAATCACTGGGTGACATGTATTTGCTTTTGCAATAAGGTGGAAGCCACAATATATATTATAAACCAAAACTCATCAAGGAGGCTGGAAAGGTTGAGCTGCCCCAGGAAGAGGCTGGGAAGTGCTAAGGTAACGTAGGAGGAGGCTAGAGGAGTTGAGATACCCACAAGAGCCTCCTCATGGGGTTACTGTACCCGAGGGGAGGCTCGAAAGGCTGAGATGCCCCAATAGGAGTCTAGAACGATTGAGCTACCCCAAGAGGAGAATGGAAAAGTTGAGATAACCAAAGAGGAGGCTGGGAGTATTGTTTAATTCAGTGCGGAAGCAGAAGCGCAGTGTTTTATCCTTTGGCACAGAGAGAAGCAGTCCATTATGTCTCGGCGTCGCAAGTGATGCTCCAGCAGCCAGCAGGTTCAGATAGTGTTACCTGGCCCATGCTGCTCTCATAGTAGCTGCTTCACCTCACCATAAAGAACGAACAGTGCAAACACATAGCTTTTTTCATTAAAAATATGTTTATCTTTCCCTATTGTTGTTCAGGAAAATTGTAAACATCCAAGTCTTTTGTTTGTCATGCAAACTCAGTACAAAGCAATCTTAAGCAATCTTCTGGCGGTGTTGTCACAAGGGAAGACCGTAGCATGGGGTAACTTGTAAGCTTGCTGACAAAATAGCTCCAGTAAAATCCATAGAACCCCAGTTCTGTACAATTGCAGCAGATGGGAGGAGGCGAATATGGTCACGACACAAGATAGCAAAGGAGAGGCGTCCAGTTTTCAACACAATAGTCCACCGCACACACGAGTCACCTTATACCCTTCCGGCCCAGGCTGATATGGGAGCAGCCTGCCGCCAAGTCCTTCTTTTTTGGAAAAGACTTCCCATCTGCTTGTTAGAGAATCACTCTTAATTATTCAAACAAGACAGTACTGTAGGTGTAACAAATTTACAATGTGTGCTCAAAATGCAAGAGGAACAGGCCTGATGGTGTCAGGCAGATACCAAGGGAATTTAAAGGCTCTGGATTTAAAAGCCAAAGTCCAACCCAGTCTCCCTCTGGCCCTTGATATGTTGTTGGGAGAAGAAGGCATAACATTCCATGCTTAAATGAATTGGAAATCCTATCTTTTTTAAAGACTGAATACTTCAGTCTTCCTTTTGGAGAGGAAATGTTGTCTATGACCGAGCCAATGCACCTCAGTAGCTGGATGAGTTTCCTGGTGCAATTCTCGCGCTTTTGATTTTCAAGTCTTATGAAAAAAATGCAGATCAACCAATAAGGTGCTGGATTAGGGGTGGGTGAAAGTTTCCTCCTAAATGCGGTTATTTGATTATCTGCCTTTTTCTTTTATAATCAGCAAAGCAAATGTTCTCCTCCGGGCTAGAAAAACACATCCCCCCAAAAAAAGTGTTGACAGAATTTGAATGCAAAAGAGCCCAGGAAGCTACAGAGTACCCTTGTTATGAGTTAATGCCCAGCAGCCAATCAGAATGTTATAAATACAAAGAACAATTCTGATTGGCTTAATGTACCAGTCGTTTTGATTGGACACTTCGTGAACAATCATAATTTTTTTAGTGTAGACCATCCTGATTAGTTGCTTGTCAGACAGACAGAACAGCTGTCGTAGGCGACAGCTTCTCTGCTCTCCTTGCAGTTCAGGAAGTTCTAGGTGATTCTGCAGGATTCCAGGCTTATCTGGGTCACAGCACACCAGGATTTCTGCATCATTTTGAGTCCTACTATAGAAATGTGATCACTATTTGCATTGTTTTCCAGATCCACCTGGTAATCTGCTTTTGTCGTCCGTGGAGAGGGAAACCTGCCCTTTGCCAGGATTACATAAACCTCTCTGTCATAGGTAATAAGAAATTTAGTGCTTGTTGTTTGTTTTCACCTACGTGAAAATCAGGGCGAAAAATATCTAGAATATGTGTGGAACAAAGGTATGCAAGTTTTCCATTTTGAATGAGCATCCTTGCGTCATGTACACATGTATATTCTAAAATAAAAGATCCCCAATCGCCCCAATGTAAGTTACAGCAGACGTTTTCTACCCCATTCACAATACCTGCACAAGCAAGAACAAACAGCACCGATGCTCTTCTAGCCGGTGATGGAGATGTGGATGCAGTCTGAACCCCAGACATGCAGAAGTCTCAGTTTGGGGAAGGGGAAGGAGCCGGGGAAAAGCCTGCTCAGCAGTTTAAGCAAAACTTCTGAGGCTCTACAAGTGGAAGTGATAATGTTGATTATATTTTTAAAGTGCTCTGACAGAGACAAGCCTTGGTGCTGATCAGGGATACAAAACATGATCAAGGTGCCGAGTGGCCTCCACTGGCGGAAGCCTGTGACCGGGCACCCAGCCCCTCCGGCCGCTGGATCAAAGCGGAAGAAGCTGCACCCTAACTAGTGCAGCGACTACACCACAGATGTTTCCTTCCTGCGACCCTCGTGCAAGAAAGGAAAATAGACAGCTGGCCATGGTGCTTAGGAAGAAAGCATCCTGGACATCACCAGCATTTGATGGAGATCCTTGCTAAGGGGCTTCTTTCAGCAGAACCTTGGCCTTCAGCTGAAAGTGCATCCACCGTTCAAGCAGACGAAGGGTCAAGGCAGGAATCACCACCAGGCAGGCTCAAATGGGGCGTTAAGTCTTCCGCCCGGGTGTGGAGGGCAGGTTTCTGCTGAAGCGGCAGTTCGGACAGTCTGCCCGTCCAGTTTGTAATGAGACCGTTATCTCTTACATTTAAAGGGTCATTTTTCACTGATAGCCTTATGGGCTGCTACCAGAAATTTGAATAGTATTATTTTCATGACTGTCAGCAGATGGAATGCTTGTAATGTGAAAAAAACATGGCCATACGTACAGAGGCCGCCTAACAACGCCGCAGCAGCATTTGGCGCTTGTTGTGGAAACACTACAATCTATGAGTGTTTTTACTTCCTGGTACCAATGTTGGTACTTTGTTTTACCTCATCAGTATTTTAAAACGTCCTAAAAGGCATTACCTAAAGGTAGTGCCCATCCCTGCTTCACAAGTCAGCCTGGTGGCACTATCAAGATACAGCGGCAATCAATCTGTGGGTCACTGCTTTTGAACTGAAAGCAAAAATAATCTCAGTCCCCCATAGACCCCCAGAAGAAATGCAGGTTTGTGTCACAAACATTATTGAGAGCAATATTGGGTGAGAATTTCATTGTGGTATGCCCCTTTTCAGCTTTAGTCTCAACTGGCGTCTTGGAGCACACTAGAGATTATGTTTCTGTTTAGACCAGGTAGGCACAGGTAACATGTTCGGGACTTTCACGCAAATGCAACATACTGTACAATCACCATGATCAGTCAATACAAAGTTCAACAAGCGAAGGGTAAGAATCATTCGAGTGAGCTGCTGCTTGCAAACTGGAAGAGATGTCGACACGTTGCGGCAGGCCCCCTGTGCACAAGTCGTGGAATAAACCTTTGCCGCTGAGGGAGGGCATTCAACTGTTTCAACATCCTTGTGGGCTGTGTCCAGTCCCCAGTGTCTGTCTCAGCAGGCGCGAATCAGCGAGATAACCAGGAAGATCAAACACAGTACAGACAGAGCAGTGAAAAAGAAGAGAAGTCCAGCAAACACTGAAGCACTCATGGGCATCTGGATAAGTTTGCTCTCCGCAGGGATCATGTTTGTGAGGTTCAGCATGTATCCCAGGGACCAAGCAATGCTGCTATCCCCAACCTGTAATAGGAAAGACAGAGCAAATTAGAGTAACCTCAGGGTTTCAAAGAACAACACAAAACCATTATCCAACATATGATAACACAATATTAGAAGAGGAGAGGGCACTGGATTAGAGGGTCCACATTGGAAGTCAATGGTCCTTCCCTGTAATATAGTTAACAACAAACTTGGAGTATCGGCTCACATTAGCAAGTGTTGCTATTGTAATCAGCTGCTGTTTCTGATAGTTACATGCATGGTCAATAAAACAGATCAGTTTGATCCATAACTAAAACTAGAAAAATGCATGAAAGCATTCTCTTTTAAAAGCAGGTGCGGGGAAGCAACATGGGGCGGAAGCAACACTGGGGGTTGGGCGGAAACATAAAGGGGGTGGAAGCAACACAGGGGACATGGGTGGGAGTGGGAGAAGCAACAGGTGAGATAGCAACTTGGAGTAGGTGGAGTAGAAGCAATAGGAGGAAGTACATGAAGGTGAGGGCAACATGAAGGGATACGAGGAGTAGCACATGGACGACAGAAAGCAACACAGAGTGCAGGAGGAGAGAAGTTCATGAGGGAGACAGCTGGAAAAAACGCAACTTTTTTGTGCTTAACAAAAAAAAGTATTGCTTGAAAAACAAACAGTGGAAGCACAGAAGCTAGGCAATTAAAAGTGATGTTAAAGAGTCAATGTGTCATGGGATGGACAAACACAAGATTGACAAGCTGGGACACGAATAACAAGCAGGCAAATGAGAGTGGCAGGAAAGCCAACCAATGATAAACAATGGTTGGACTCCAAGCCTCTGCATGTTCTTGGTAATCCCAAAATATGTCTCGTAACAGACAGCGCATGTGTGCCAAGAGACCTAACAAGAAGGCTTACAGGAGTTTTATTCAGGCATATTCTATGCACTGACAATTGAATAAAGTGTGATACGTTAGGGGATAGACATAAAGTATCCCCCACATATTATTGACTACGGTTATTGTAACAACATTAAAAAATTTCCCGTAGCTTAGGTAGCTGAAATGAGTGGTGGGAAAGTAGAAAATGATACAAACCTCTTTTTGAAACTGAATTTGAGACCAGGTTTCTGCATCAAACTTATAGCCATGCACGAGAAGGTAATAAATGTAGTTGGCCGAAAAACAGTACGATCGAGCGTATTTCTCCTCAAACTTGGCCACCATGAGTGGAATCTGAAAGACAAATCATAAATAATTTTTACATCAATTAATTAACCCATTTACAACACACAATCCCAATTTCATAAATATACAGTTTGATTTTTTAGACAAATGGGCTTGGCCCAAAAACATACAAAAATTAAAACATGATCAATCCCAATACTTCCTCCGCGGACTAAACTAAATATGTTTCTCAAAAACTGCACCAAACACTGAATGTAAACCGTATGTGGCAAATGGCATCTGAAAGACAATTGGTACAATCCAAAATGTAAGAGCAAAAGAGGGATATTAATAAATCAGAGACATATGTAGGCGTGTGAGGAGAACATCAACCGGACATGGGCGGGGATTAGGATACCTTTATATACGGAGGACCTTTCCAGTGGCGGCCGCCACAAACAAATGGTGGTGAGGCAGGTGGAGGGAGCGCGGGGGTGTTTCGCGGGAAGGGGGTAATAATATATATATTTTTTTTAAAGGAACTTACCTTAAGCTGCCGGCCGCCTCCCACTTGCGCCTCCGTGTTCTTCCTGGTCCCAGCAGACACTGGGACTGACTCCCTGTGCAATCCCGCGCTGCTCTTATTCTATGAGAGCAGCGCAGGGATTGGCCTTAGCGGGTTGAAAAGACACTCCGCTCAGGACAGGGAGTCTGTACTGTTTCTCCAGCCCGGCTGTTCAATACAGCCAGGTTGAAGAAACCTAAGTGCGCATGTGGGTTTGGCCAGACTGAGACGGGCGGCCAAACTCACATGCGCACTTAGAAGTGCACATAGCAGTCTCCCCTCTCCCAGGGCCCGGCCTGCCCCTCCCTACACGCGCTAGCTCAGAGCCGGAAAATGAATAATAAAACAATGATAGAACATTGTTTTATTTTTCAGCTGCTGGCACTGAGCCAGTGGGGTGACACTCCTCTGCCATTGCAGAGGAGCCGCCCTTGGACCTTTCCTCTTTCCTCTGTCCTGGTCTAGTACTTCTCTCCAGTTCCTGCTACCCTTTGGGGATGGCCTTAAGGTGTCATAAAGCACTATACAAATAACCAACACACAATAACGCATGGCACTTCGCTGTAGAACCTGTTGTCTTACCTGATAGCTTGGTAAATTGCAGAGATTTCCAGTTTTCCATCTGAAACCCCTAGAGCAACTCGACCCAAGGTCAACTCAGTAGATGTCTTTTCCCCTCTAGCCCCCTGCTTAATACGCTGGACCACCTCCCTCCTCCTGTGAAGCCCTCCATAGCACGCTAGGCAGGCTTCTTGTAAAAAACAATGGGTGCATAAACCATGATGCCAGCAGCATGGCTGAGTGAATTCAATGCTCACCACTGACATCTGCGTTGGCACTGAAGGTCAGAAGTATGAAAGTGTGAATCACATGACGGCCAACTTAGCCTTCCATCCTAAAGAGGAAGGTAAATTAACTATCATTAAATTGGAATATAGTAACACCTGGTATTTACAGCACTTGGAGACTGCAAATACTGCGGTATGGAGCGCAATATATAACATGTTTTTATTATTATTGGTATTAATACATAAAGGGTAATGGTAATGACAATAACAAATTAAAGGAACTTATTAACCCTCAGACGATACTTAAAGAATTTCAATGAAGCCTCTTTCCGAACAGAGTCACTGAATCTAATCTATTGCTTTATTTAGATGCTAAGGTAGCTCCCCGAAGTTAGTGGACTACCGGTTGAGACCCTGATAAGCATCTAATACCGTCCCAGTAAAATATATGCAGGGGTCCCTCCCCCTTTAGAGAGTGAAAGGGCATACTAGCAATGTGACTCGGTGACAGGAGAGAAAGTGGTATTACACAGGTGAGTCTACTGTGCTCCGGTTGGTCCCAGACACGCAATGCTAACATGGCCTAGTGGAGTGGGATAACTTCAGGTATCCGCTGGCATAAGGAGGGCAGATTGATGGACTGTTTGGGTGGGGCCAGGCTAGGAAGGTGCACAGAGTTGGAGTGTGATTGGCCAGGTGCATGGATGGGTGTGTCTAAAGAATGCCTAAGCCTGAATGATAAGGGTTGGTTGAGAGACTCTGTTTGAGAGCCAGAGGAGGTGTCCGTCTCCTAAGATATCATCAAACAAATAGTTGACAAGGGCATTTGGAGCGCTTGGTGCTGCTAGACTTGTGTGTGGCATTTAATACAATGGACAACAACATTATCTTGGGCAATGGTCTAGAACAGCAAGGGGCCTATGGGTCTTAAACAAAGTGCTTCCAGTCCTCTTAGAGCAACAGGCTCACCGCTGTGTGCCGGGGCCATTTTTTAAATCTCTTACAACAAGGCTGGAGCCTGGGCTACCCCAGGGCCCCTCTCATGCAGTATTTAATATCTACATCAGGCCTTTATGCAACATTATTCACAAAGGATGCTCTGCCGACACTCAGAATGTGGTTGATCTTAGGGCTGCACTGAATCGATTGCCGTAATGAATATCGAAGCCAAAATATCGACTGGTCACAATCTCATGACCATCATATCAAGGGACAAAATATGGAATAGTTAAGGTATGGATTTACTATACAGAACTCCACATGTACGTACCTTGAAGATATTTATATCACCACGTTAAGTATGTGGAGGTGAGTATATAAAATATACATAAACTTACCTTTTGATCTTTTGTCCCTCCATATTCTGGTCATGATATTGTGACCCATCGATAGCCTGGCTTCGATATTCCCAGCCTACACCCATCGGATCAGTTTCAGGAGCTACAGAGATGAATGATTCTCCAGTGTCGGCTCCTTCGCTAAGGCGCAGGAGCATCGCCCCACTGCTATTTGAACAATGCAAAAATAACAATAAAATGATAATAACAAGACATTATTATCATTTTACTTTTCTGTGCAGGACTGGAGCCAGGTCGGGGTGGGGAGAGGCTGAGCTTGCCAGAGCAGAGTGAGGAGTGGTTTGCACTCCCTAAGTATGCATGAACTTTTGGCCGGCCCTCTTGGGCCGCCCTAACAGTCATGCGCACTTAGCTTGTTCTCCACCTGGCTGTGTTGCACAGCCCGATGGAGAACATACCCAGGCTCCCAGGCACTGCGTGAATGACCGAACAGGCCGCTCAGACCAATCACGAGGCTGCTCATGCAGCATCGTGATTGGCTGGGAGAGTCTGCTTCCGGTGCTGCCAGTTCAGACAAAGAGGATGGAGGAGAGGCGTGCCAGGGCGGTGAAGGTGAAGGGAAGGTAAGTTTATTTTTTTATCCATCCCCCCTGCCCAACCACCCCGTTCCGAGGCAGCCACCACTGTAATTCTCCAAAAACACTCAAACCAAAGACATTTCCATCGAATCCTCCTTCAGTGGGGCATACGTTAAAACCCCACAAATGCCTTAATGATTATATTGGATATGCTAAAACTCCTCTCTAAGATGACATCATTAGGGATTATATAGGATCCTGAGTTCAGCATGACCTTGCATGTCAGCTTAGAGTTCACTAATATTCTCTTCTTTCTAGCATCTCGGAAGCAGATGCTTCATTATTGTTATTACTGCATCTTGTAGAGTGCACGGCTATCCCTAATGGCTTCCCGGCGCTGAACCAAGGTAGGATAAATCAAGCCCACACTTTAAAACAGACAGGTCTTCAAGTTCTTACGGAACACGGTGAGTGAGGGGCAGCTACGCAGAGAGTCCGGGAGGGCATTCCCCACCTGCGGGCCTAAGAACGCACAGGACCGACCTCCCATGCACGCCAAGCGGATTCTGGGCACTTTTCAGAGGGACTGGTTGAGTGATCGAAGCATGCAAGCGGACTGGTAAGGTACCACCAGATCTTGAATGTAGCGTGGGCCTATGACGGATCTGGCCTTGTACGTGTCGCACAAGGCTTTAAACTGAATTTGTTTTTCTACGGCCAGCTAGTGGACCTCGTGGAGAATATTCGACGCAGAAGCAGAAGGTGATAGAAGAGCCTGGCTGCAGCATTTTGGACTACTTGTAGGCGCAGAATGGCTGCCTTATCTGCTCCCAGATATAAGATGCTCCCATAGTCAATTCTCGAAAGAATCAGGGCTTGGATCACTGTTTTTGGGCTGACGGTGGAATCAAGCCAATGATATTTTTTATCCACTTCAGCACTGTAAAGCACTTTGAGGCCACCTTCGCTACCTGTGGATACATTGATAGGCTCTCATTCAGCCAGAAGCCAAGGCTCTTTACCTTGGGGGTCTGTTCCAGAAGTGTCCGAAAGCCTTTCGGCCAGTACGGAGGGCCCCAAAGTCAAGGGTTCTTGTCCATGACTATAAACTCGCTCTTCTCGCCCTTAAGCTTGAGAGCATTGTTACTCATCCAGGTAGAAATCCTGCTCAAGCACACGTTCAGGGCTACAGTAGTGTGCCCCTGTGCAGATGACAGGGAAACGATGATTTGCATGTCATCTGCATATGAGAACAGGGTTAATTCGCAGCTTTCTACCACATCTACGAGAGGGCGTACATATATGTTGAAAAGTGCTGAGCTCTGGGGAACACCAGATGTAAGAGCACACTGCTCTGATCTGGCACTGGCTGAGAAATCCTGGAATTATCAATTTTCCATGAACAAGGTCATCCAGGCTAAGGCTGTAGCCTAGAGACCCAGTGTCATCAACCTTTCCAGGAGGATGGAATGGGACACAGTATTGAAGGCCACGCTGAGATCTAATAAAATCAGCGCGGTTGTGCCACCCTCATCCAGGAGTCATCTCAGGTGTTTCCGTGACTTCTAGGGGTGCAGATTCAGACTGTGAAGAGTGGAGAACATTTTGAGCTTCCACAAAGATGGTGAGCTCCAAATGCACCTGCTTCTCTAATATTTGTGAGAAGATGGGCAGCATGGAAATCGGTCTAAAATTAACCTAATTAGTGAGATCAAGATTAGGTTTTTTTGTAAAAGCGGTAGGACCATGGCATGTTTCCATGCTGGTGGACCACATCCTCTTGAAGTGAGAAGTTGAGCAATCCGTCCACTATTTGAAGTGTGTCCGGTTCCAAGAGATTAAGTTTGATCAGGGAAGAGGATCAAGCGGTGAGCCCGATTTGATTGACCGAAGTAGGGTCAAAATCTGAGGAATGCCCAACAGAGACAGCGACTCCATCTTGGGGGCAGCTGCAGGCATTAGTAGAGAATGTTCGCAGCTGCAGGCATTAGTAGAGAATGTTCGCAGCTGCAGGCATTAGTAGAGAATGTTCTTCCCTTCTTGGGACAGGGTCGTGAGTGTTGATGTTGGGTGTAATGTTGGCGGCCTGCCCACCAGCCTTGTGTGCTTCATTTTCTGGTATTTTTCAGCTGTATCTTGGGGGGAGTGTTAGTTAACTCAATGCCCAATTAGGCACATTTATTTCAACCGGACTGTAACAAAAGCATTGTTACACAAACTTTAGGTGGCACAAAATACCACCGACTGTCTACTACACAGCTTCAACAGGTTCAACAAAGTGTCAACAAGAGAAGGATACTTCACTGGTTAAGCACCTGGAAGATAGGGTTCTCTTTAAAATCCTGAGCATCCATAGGGTCTCATCTGTTTGATCTGACCCTGCCTCCCTTCCTACTATGCATGGATAGAGACTCGGGTGAATGCATGGAATACGCTGCCAACACACTTAGGACTACAGCATCTATTATCAGAATCTAAGCCTTTGATTAATCTAGATTGTTCACATAAATCGTCCTTTACAGCGTGCCACCATGAATAATCCGACGAGAGCCTACAGACACCTCGGCATACTGCAAGCTTCATAAATGCCATTCAGTTCAATTCAATTCAATTTGTCTCAATTCAATTTAATTTAATTAATTTCACTTCAATTCTAACCAAAATCTAGGACTGTATATCTAATACCAGTTTTTGAATGATGTATAGCTATTAAGTCATAAATATTATTATAAGGTGGGCAAACCCCATGACCAACATTATCAACAAGTTATCCTAAGCCACTCATTTTTAATGTTTGGGATATTTACAGAGAGCAATGTTCCCCACTTGATTCATGAATTTGATTAAAAGTTACACATTTACTAAACGTGGTCGCCCAGCACGGGTCGGAAGATTACCAACCATAAATGCATTTTTTTAGGCTTTTTGAATGAGTCTAGCGAAGTGATGTCTGATGTTGTTCAGTGGGGAATTCCAGAATGATAAGCCCTGATAAGGAAACTGGGTCAACTAGGTAGGGGCACGTGCATCTGGACACAAGCGCCCAATTTTGGAAGAAATGCAATGTTTGTCCATCAGTCAATGGAGAGAGTGTCTGGCCTGGATGCTGAATCTCGACTTGAGGGATGTGGGAGTAACAGAGGGGCAGGTGATGGGAGGGGGGGCAAGAAGCAATGGGTGGTGGGATCCTGTAGAAACTGATGAGCTTTATGACAGGGATTACGACGAAAATAAAACAAATGTTTTTTGTTTTTTTTAAAGCGCTTGTGGGAGAAAGAATGGACAGGGTGGGAGAAGAAAGGAACAACACGAAGTGCCTGTGGTGGTGGGTGAATGCTGAAAGGGAGAAATGGCACATGAGGGAAAGGAGAAGTGAGAAAAAGAAAGAGCAACACGAAGTGCCCAGGGGTGGGTATTTGAAGAAGGGAGCAGCAAAGAAGAGAGCAAGAAACACACGCACACTCATGAAGTGCTTATAGAAAACGTATGAGTCACTGAATGTGATGATAAAGAAGCTATGTTCCCGGAGAGGGACAAGCACAAGAAGAGGGAGGGAAGCCATTGAATGAGTAGAAAGTAAGTGATAGTGAAATTGAAGCCTACCAATGGTCAGGGGTGGCTCCTCCGTTATAGTGGAGGAGCATCGCCTCCCTGAAATGCCCTCAGAGACAAAAAATAAAATGGTAATGAAGCTAATTCATTACCATTTTATTGGAATGGAGAATCAGGACGGGGCGGGCCTGCTGACTGGGAGCAGGGAAGAGGGTGGGCTGCCTTTTGCACTTGTTTAAAGTGCACGTCCCTTTGGCCGGCCGTCTTGCGACGGCCAGCCAGACATGCACTCTTTAAACCTCTCAACCCATCTGTCTTAAGACAGTTGGGTTGAGAGTAAGTCCAGGCCTCCAGTGCGCTGTGGAGCGCAGAGACAGGCCACTCCCTCCAATCAGGGCAATGCTCTCAGGAGCATGAGAGCAGCGCCAGGATTGGCTTGGGAGCCTTGCTCGAGGACAGAAGATGACGGATGACTTGAAGGTGCTTGTTTTATTTTATTAATGTATTTTTTTTACCACCCACCCTACCACCCTCGGGACATGCCAGCCGCTACTGCCAATGGTATGCAATGGTCAGGCTTAAAGCACACTAAGTTTTTGGTGTGGTCCACAAAAAGTCTTTCGCATCTCCTTTTTTAAATCTCACCGATGGATAGCTTTTTGCTATACATAGGGGAGATTTAAAAAAAGATTGTCAAGTCCGTAGAAGTTCAAATGGGCTGGAGGCCACCCACGGGACTCGGAGCCCCTAAGCAGGTGAAAAAGGCTGACAGGTCGGAAAAGTTGAGAAGGGGCAAAGATGAGGATGTTAGAGATAAATATGTGGATTAATTTACTTTAGAAGAAGGTGAAGGGAAGGGGATTTATAAAAATACCTATGTATTAGTTGATTGACTATCTATCTGTTTCTAGCTATTTATTTATTTATAGAATGCACGGTAACTCCAAGAAGCATTATAGCTCTAGGGACAGTTATACCTTAACCCCTTGCGTGCTGCGCACATTTTCGCGCTGTGCGGGCGATTTAAATAGTGGGCGGGATTCGGACGGCCCCCAGCCGTCCTCCGCACACGCCCACCGTGACGTATGACGGCCGGGGGCCGTCCGAAGCATGCAAGGGGTTAAAGATCTCACACTGGAGACAACTACTGCCAGGAGCTTGCAGGACTAAGGCTGTAGCCTAGAGACCCAGTGTCATCAACCTTTCCAGGAGGATGGAATGGGACACAGTATTGAAGGCCACGCTGAGATCTAATAAAATCAGCGCGGTTGTGCCACCCTCATCCAGGAGTCATCTCAGGTGTTTCCGTGACTTCTAGGGGTGCAGATTCAGACTGTGAAGAGTGGAGAACATTTTGAGCTTCCACAAAGATGGTGAGCTCCAAATGCACCTGCTTCTCTAATATTTGTGAGAAGATGGGCAGCATGGAAATCGGTCTAAAATTAACCTAATTAGTGAGATCAAGATTAGGTTTTTTTGTAAAAGCGGTAGGACCATGGCATGTTTCCATGCTGGTGGACCACATCCTCTTGAAGTGAGAAGTTGAGCAATCCGTCCACTATTTGAAGTGTGTCCGGTTCCAAGAGATTAAGTTTGATCAGGGAAGAGGATCAAGCGGTGAGCCCGATTTGATTGACCGAAGTAGGGTCAAAATCTGAGGAATGCCCAACAGAGACAGCGACTCCATCTTGGGGGCAGCTGCAGGCATTAGTAGAGAATGTTCGCAGCTGCAGGCATTAGTAGAGAATGTTCGCAGCTGCAGGCATTAGTAGAGAATGTTCTTCCCTTGTTGGGACAGGGTCGTGAGTGTTGATGTTGGGTGTAATGTTGGCGGCCTGCCCACCAGCCTTGTGTGCTTCATTTTCTGGTATTTTTCAGCTGTATCTTGGGGGGAGTGTTAGTTAACTCAATGCCCAATTAGGCACATTTATTTCAACCGGACTGTAACAAAAGCATTGTTACACAAACTTTAGGTGGCACAAAATACCACCGACTGTCTACTACACAGCTTCAACAGGTTCAACAAAGTGTCAACAAGAGAAGGATACTTCACTGGTTAAGCACCTGGAAGATAGGGTTCTCTTTAAAATCCTGAGCATACCACACCATTGCTACCTCAGATCATTCCTCGCTACCAAAGGTACAAAGTTTTATTTCCTTAAACAACTTGAGGGCCTTCCTAAAAAGGATGTGACTTTCCTATTGCAATGTCAATATAGGGAATGAATTCCAGAGTCTGGGGCCCAGATGACAGAGTGCATGCCCGCGGGATGGACTTTTATTTATTTTAGGCACCTGAAAGAGTAACTGATTACTGGTCCTGAGTGTAACATGAAAGAAAGTATTTGTTGGAACGAGCTTTAAAAAATGGATTGTCCATCTCATAGAAAGCTTTGTCCATAAAACATGCAGCTATAACCCACTGAATACTTTGATTCGCCTGAAGCCAGTGCATTTTCTTGTAGCGTCACTGACATTATCAAACTTTCTTAACTGAGAAGCCGCTCTAACTGCAAAGTTTTGGATGAACTGCATCTTCTCGTGTGCTTTCCTGGGAGGGCTGGATAAAGACCATTATAGTAGTTGATGTGCCTGAGCATACAGCAGTGGCTACGTGCTTGTGCATACGTTTAGGTATAATAGGCAGTATTTTCTTCAAGGAGCACAGGATACAGTGGCATAGCTGGTGGGGTTTGGAGGGGGCGGTCTGCCCCTGGCGTTCACCTTTTTGGGGGCGGTGGCGAACCGCGATCACAAGGTAAGTTTTGTTATTTCTTTATTCTTCCTCGTCGGCGTCTCTAAATGCTCCCCCTGCTCATTGTCGTCTGTCAAAAGCACTATCCGTGGTCTTTCACCAGCACCCCCCCCCCCAGGGCTCGCCGTGGTCTTTCACCAGCACCCCGTGCTCACCAGCACTGGGCGGAAAACTAAGGGATCGCCCCGGGCGTCAAAAGCTCTAGCTATGCCACTGACAGGATAGCAAAGCAGCTGGTATAAATGGCACTTGGGTGGTCGTTAAGAGACAGAATGTCATCAGGCCATACCCTGAGGGTTTTCACCTTGACCGGGGTGGAGTGGAAGAATCTTGCCAGTGTCTGGGGTCATGGCCTATCAGGAGTAGCTTGGTTTGCTACACTTCAACTTTAAAATGCTATGATCCATCCAAGCTTTTGTGCATGGTTTATTTACTGGGTAAGACGACACAGGAAGAGAATGTGACATGAGACTCCTTCATGATCAATGTTAAAGCGACCTTTTTCCACCTTAAAGATGTATGTGAAGGTTCCTTTGCTATATCCCCCAGGGGGCACAGAGAGAATGACAGCCTCCATCTCCATACTAGGCAATTGGGGGGGGAGGTGAGGGGGTGCAAGAGTTGGAAGTGATAGCGCTGACAGCCGGATAGTTCATTGACAACAATATCTGCCAATAATAAAGTTCCGCCTGTGTAGAATGATCAATTGATCAATCAATCAATATGGGTACTTATAGAGCGCGGCTAATCACCCGTTAGGGTCTCAAGATGCGGGGGGTGTTTTGCAGTTCAGGAGAAGAGCCAGGTCTTGAGGTCCTTCCTGAATTGAGGCTGTGAAGGTGATTGCCTTAGATGTGGAGGTAGAGAGTTCCAGGTCAAGCATGAAAGCTAGTCTTTCCTCCATACTGCACCATGGGTGTTGGTGAAAACATTGCTACTCAGAAAGGATAAGGACTGAAAATTCAACATATGAGGAAAAGTGTCATGATGCTGTGGAATCCCAGTGTGGTGACATATAGATGTGCATGCATCGTGATGCCTGACCTGCATGATGTGGCTGCCATTTAGTTTTTTTCCCAATCCAAGATGCAAACTCATTGAGTATAGTTTATTTAGCGTGTATGGTGATGTAGATAGTAGATTTAAGGCAAAGTCTTGTCTGGATCCCTTTGCCGTATTTCCTAATGCGCTACAGTGCTGGGCTGTATCAGGATTATACTCTGGGCTACTGGAATTATGCGGCAGGGGAGGGCCAAATTATGCGGCAGAGTTGAGTAAATTATACCTCAAGAGAAGGCAAATTATGCGATGTAATGCGGCACATTTTTTGATAGTAGTAGTAGTAAATATCTTTATTCGATTTTGCATTAAAACCATAAAAGCACATCGTATACAGTTCATAAAAAGGAAACACATTTTAAGAAGAACGATTGATTGAGGAAAACGAGACTGTCTGAGTTAAGTTGCTGAAGTACACGTGGTGACTAGCATTTTTTGATAGTATTACTGGATTATTTTGTACTTTTTACACTGTCTGGGCATTGGGTGCACCTCATTAGTACCAGTTTAATACCCAAATATAGCAATAAGCAACAGAAAGGTGACTAGTCAACCTTTGCAAAAGTCCTTTCACTTCACGTCAACTCGTGTCGCTGCATTTTTTGGTAACTTCTTACCCGTTTGAGCTAGAAACATTTTTTTTTTTGTTGCAAACATCTGCAGATTACGCAGCAGATGATGGAGTATGTGCCAAATGCGGAAATCTATAATTATGCGAAAATCGCCGCGGCCGCACAATCGCATAATTCCAGTGGTCCTGATAACACTCTTGGCTGTCAATCTCTTGACCACTGCACCATGCAAGACTGTCTGTGTTTGACGGACGGACATGGAGAGCAGAGAGAATAAATAGATACAATATTGTAACAACAGCGACATCTGGTGGACATTGAGGAGCATGCACGGCAACAAAACACACCTACCTCTTTCCAATTGTGCATGCAGAAAGACCACACGCTTGTGTTGAACTCATCAAGAGAGAAGTAGCCAGTTAGGTTTAAAGCATGGGCCGTGTAGTAGAACCCTGAGAAAGCCTGTGGGGGGAAACAACATGGTTGACAAATGGGGCCAGAGGTAGTAAGGTCAGACAAAAGGAGACATGTTTACATCCTTTTATAAAACAATCGTTTTGATTGCAGCCTTACCGAGAACTTGCCTTTCACTTTGGGCTGGTAAACGCCATCAAAGGAACAGTCCTCTCTGTCCCCGCAGGCGGAAAAGTTGAAGAGCGACGCCATCTTCTCCCGACACAAGGCCGGGTCGCCAGTGCCTTTGAAGAGGATGTAGTTGTCGGGGTGATAGTTTGCTGGGCGGAGGGAGGCCGAGCACAAGCTCCCGAACGTGTGCTTCATTGTGAAGTTGCCCGTGTAGTTTCGATGGTAGCAGGGGTTCTCCACCACGGAGGTGCTCGTCGAGGTCTGAGGGGGAAGACACAGCAGAAAATGGTTTCAGGAGATGCACACGGCACGTGTCTTATGAAAAGTGAGCACATCTTTACAGTCAGGGAAACTCTCGTTTTTTCTTAGTTCTCTCACAAGAAGTAAAACATGCTTCTACGCAGCGCTTTAAGTGGGATGAAAAAACTAGGGGGGAGGGGGGTATCTCAAAGCGGCGTGGCCAATGTAAAAAAAGGGCGTGAATTAAAAAAACATAAGCTAAAAACCTGTGCTTAGCATAGTGTGCGCCCGACTGGTATTTTGTTGCTTCTGTTACTGCATACAGATATTTAATACAACAAGTAACATTACACCTACAGCAAGCCAGGAGTATTGGCTTTGCCAATGGTTGTTAGTTGCATAAGATAAAGAAGCACCAATTACGACTTCGTTGTATATAACATTGAAAATGCTTCGGTTCTGAAATGATGAGACTGTGAAAGAACTATAACGAGTCTCTTTGAAGTTACATTAAAGCAGTGAAGGGCGGCACTGCTGCAGAGTTAAGATTTTTTTTCACCCTGAGGGTGAGGGCAAAAATGGAGAGCCCGATAGGGACTCGTCTCAGCCCCTGGTTTTTAGAAATGCCAGTGCTGAGCACTGGCAGGACCCGGCCCACTTAAAACCCTGCCTGTACGCTATACTTCCTGTTGAAGGCCAATGCAAAAACAGCATGTGAAACTATGAAACCTGATGATCGTGCAGAGAAATCATATTCTATTACTACTCTCACACCAGGCGCATTATTGATGCGGTCGACAACCTGAGCGCATTGAAAGTGTGTATGCTTGATGAAGGCTGGGCCTGTGCGTCCTATTGACATAAAACACCGCTGGCTACAGAGCATGTGGGAATTCAGAGGTAGCCCAGAATGAGACCATAGTGCCCACGGCACAGAGATATTAATAAATGTGTACCCGCGGTTTTACACTCTCACATCGGTGCAGCTAGGCTTACAAATAACAGGAATTCGCAAACCGTAAAAATGTTTTTTTTTGCGTTTATGTGTAATTGTGCAGCCTGTACAACTGTTCATGGGGAAATGTCACCGCAGTCGTGCAACAGACCTTTTTTGTATTCCCGGGAGTTGCTCTCTTCCCCTACCCCTCTCCCCCAACAGTTGAGGGGTGCTCCCTTCCCATTCCCTATCTGCAGCGGTATTTGCCTTTCACTTTGGGCTGGTAAACGCCATCAAAGGAACAGTCCTCTCTGTCCCTGCAGGCGGAAAAGTTGAAGATACCTCGGCTCTGGAATAGTCTCCCGGGAAATTTACGCAAGGAACTGAACCTCCTCCCCTTTAGAAAGAAGCTGAAGACAGTACTTTTCTTAGAAGCATGGGGCAAAACTTAACCTCTGCTATTCCCCTACTAACTAGGATAGGTGTCCCTCTGGTAGCGCTTAGAGACCTGTTGGTGATAACGCGCTCGATAAATGTAAATTACAATTACAATTACAATTTACTCTTCCTGTTGACTGGAGCAAATTTCCAACCATTTCCATGGTGGGCATGGAACGCAAGTAACTTTGCAAAGTCGAGGGCATTGATTCGTGATTCTATGCGCCTGGATATAACGTCATCTATCCCTCGGCTCCTATACATTAAAAGTGCTTTTGAGTTCTCTGGAATATCGTATTGATGCTCCAACAAAAGAAATTGTAAAAGGCCTGTTCTTTAATCACTATGAGCATGTGTAAGAGCCAGGAAGGAAGCAGTTCAACCCCCAGTGAGAAGTAAAAACTGTTTAGTGACACCACTCAGAGTGGAGCCCAATTCAATCTTTCATGAGGAATTTGCAACACAGATTATTTTTGAATCTCCTGACATTAAATACTCTTTACTTTTGTGTCTCCTTTCCTACATGTGGGACTTAGTTTGAAGACCTACCAAAGTGTTATTGTGATGATGAATTGACTCAATACATCTTGCACCTTATGGGGTTCTGTAAACTTTACTCTGCCCCAAGGAAACTGTTTTTATGTTTAAATTGTTTTATTGAGTCGCTTAAAGACATCAAAATATATTCCTGACTCGGCATCAACATTCCCCCTTGTCAGGCGCATTGCAACATTTTCATATAACCAAATGAACTTATGCAAAATAAAGAACCCCCACCCCCCCTGGCTCCCCCCTCCATCTCACCCCCCCCCCCCAGCCCTCCCCTGGGTGCCTGCTCACTTCGGGTTCAAAGAAGATTTAAGTATCGTCTGCTGCTTTTGATTCACTGGGGTTGAGTCCGGACTGAGGAGTTCCCGTCAGCCTCAACACTCTAAGGTATCGGGGGCATGTGATCTCAGTGAATTCTTGTGATAGAAGGGCAAAGAACGGTCCCCACATGTCCCTAAATGTATCATCCCCTGGGCTCAATGCTGAGGACAGGCGTTCCATACCCAGTAGACTCTAGATCCTATGCAGCCAGTCTGACCTGTGTGGTAGTCTATCAGTGCCCCAGCACGCTAGAATTGCTTGATGTGCCGCTCGGAGTGCTAATGTAATTTGCCTACCTTGTCGGGATCGGAGTGGATATGTGAGTGGATTCGGGAGTCCCAACACCGTGTATGATGGAAATCTAGGTAACTGTGTGGAGAAGTACGTATCAATGTCTGTAAGTACCTCCTCTCAGAATCGTGACAACTTCGTACAATCCCACAGTATATGTGTGAGTGTTCCACTTTCTGTGAGGCATCTCCAGCATTTGCCTTCTCTTGAAGGATCTATTTGATGGAGGCGGGCTGGAGTCAAGTACCAGTATGTGGCTATGTTCACTGCCGTTTCTGCGCTTGCTGTGTTAGGTGTTGTACGCCTAGCCCTGTGGTAGATATCTCCCCACTCCTTTGAAGTTAGTTCTCTCTGTTGAGACGCAGACTTGCCCCCCGGCCCTGGGCCTAGTAGCATTTTGTAAAGCTCTGACACTAATCGTTTGTCCGAGGTTCTGCTAAGGAGCCACTTCTCATATGTAGTGAGATGCCTTTGCGCTACTTCTCTAATCCCGCGGCTTAGTACCCAGTGCCTGATTTGGGCATATCGGAATCTCTCGGTTTCCGGTAGTATCCCCTCCATCCTCAGGGAGCTAAACGGAATGGGCCCGTTCACGTCAAAAAGATGTCCTATGGATCTGCACCCCTCCTGTTGCCAGGCCCTGAATTCCTGTTGCTGCATCCCGGTGTAAAAGCTAAGTTCCCCACAATAGGGGTCAGTGGAGACGGCTGCGTCGTTAGTCCCTTCTTCACCCCCACTAAGTCCCAAACCCTGAGCGTAGGAGCAGCCAGTGCAGAGGAATATAGACTATGCGCGCAGCTCATTTTATCCAGAAAGGGGACTTTCCACAAAGAGGTACCTACCCAAGCCCTGTCCATAAACAGCCAAGTCTTCTCCGATTCCGGTCTAGACCATTCGACCAAGAATCGTAGCTGCGCTGCTTGAAAGTAAGTGGCTATGGATGGAATCCCCAGCCCTCCCTCCTTGGGTCCCTGATACTAAGCTCCCTCCTCATTCAGGGCTTTTTATACGCCCACACGAAGGAGTGGAATGCCCTCTGGAGCTCCTGCAGCACCCCAGGTGGGGGCCAGAGCAGTAAAGTTAGGAATACATACATTATCTTGGGAAGAGCAGTCATTTTCAGCGCTGCAATCCGCCCCAGCCATGAGAGCGCATAGGGGTGCCATCGGGCCAGGTCCGCTTTAATGCAACTTACTAAAATGGCATAATTCATTTTCGTGGTTTCTAGTATGGTTGGAGCTAAGTGGATCCCTAAATATGTAATGTCAGGCCGCCATGCAATGGAGAATGCATGAGACAGATATGCCTGAGTCTCTGGGGTAACCGTTAAGCTTAGTGCCTGAGATTTGGAAATATTAAAGCGAAAGTCCGATACCTCGCTGAACTGCTCGATTTCCGCTAAAAGGTGGGCCAGTGTTGTCTTCGGGTCGGCAAACGAAGCAATTACATCATCTGGGTATAGGGTAATGCTGTGATCTTCTCCCCCCAAAGCGCATACCCCTCACCGCTGGATTATCGCGGATGCGCTGAGCAAATGGCTCCATATACAAGGCGAATAGCAGCGGGGAGAGGGGGGGCATCCCTGCCTTGTACCTCTCCTGATGGGGAAAGTGTTCGATGACCTGCCATTAACCCTGACCGAAGCTGTAGATAGCTCATAGCCACTCAGCACCCATGAACAGAACCTGTCCCCAAACCCAAAGGGCTTGAGCACTGCTGTAAGGTACGGCCAGTGCACCCTGTCGAATGCCTTCTCGGCATCGATAGGTAATAACATCCATTCCTGCTTCGTGCGTGTGGCCTTGTCAATCAAATGGAGGAGGCGTTTGGTATTATATGCGCATTGTCGATTGGGGACGAAGCCAGACTGGTCCGGTTCGATTAAACCTGGCATGAGAGGGGCGAGGCGTGTCGCTAGAATCCCAGTGAGTAACTTAGCGTCTACGTTTAACAATGAAATGGGTCTATAAGACCTGCATGCCGTTTTATCTTTACCCGGTTTCGGTATAACCGTGATAGAGGCCTGTAGCATAGAAGGTGGGAGTGTGGCAGCGCTCACTACTGCGTTAAAGACTTTGGTCAGGAGAGGAGCCAGAACTGAGCAGTATGTTTTATAAAATAATGCAGAAAACCCATCTGGACCCGGGGACTTATTGAGTTTCAGCTTAAAAATAGCAGTGATTACCTCTTCTATTTGAATCGGATGATCCAAAGAGGCCGCCTGATGTGATCGTAGCCGTGTTAACGGCTTCCAAATAGGAGTCTATAGAATGGAAAGAGACATCCTGGGCCGTTTATAAATTCCTGTAAAAGGTTCCAAATCTATGTGCAATGTCTTCGTCTTTGGTAACTGTTCCCCCCCGTCCACCTTCAGCTCTTCAACGGTGTTGGCTTGTCGCTGTCCCCTTAATTTGGAGGCTAGGAGCCGCCCGCATCTATTCCCCCCAGGTAGTAAGCATACTTAAGCCTCAATAGAGAGTACTCCGCGTAGTCCATGTCTAGACCTGCTAATTGCTTCCTTGCTATTTCCAGTTGTCTCCACACCCGGGGCGCTTCAGTGCGGTGGTGAATGCGCTCCAATTCCCTGACTCTAGTCTGTAATTCCTCGCGCTTCTCCCGTCTAATCTTATTGTCTGCCGCTGAGATACCTATGAGGACCCCCCCTAATAACAGCCTTTAGAGCATCCAAGACAACTGAAGGGGCCATATCTGGGTGATCATTAAACTCTAAATAGTCTGCAATGGCTTTCCCCACTTGCTGAACTGTCTCTGAGCGACGGAGCATGGATTCCCTAAGTCGCCAGACCCCCGGGGGTTTCCGGGTGGGGAGGAGTGTCAGGTCCACCTGCACCACCGAATGATCCGACAACGACCGAGGGTCTATGATTATCGCCTTTACCGCCTGTTGTGTCTCCCTGGTGCCTAAAAAATGATCCAGCCTTGCATAGGTTTTGTGCGCATGCGCGTAAAAGGTATAGTCCCTCGACCTAGGGTGGGCCTCGCGCCACAGATCCCGAATGCCTACGTCTCCTAACCACCGAGCCCCCTCTTCGCTAATCGACCCCGCCCCTCCCTGTCTCTGCACCGACCGATCCAATGCATTATCAAATACTATATTCAGGTCCCCTCCAATAAGTATCCGGTTACCTTGGGTCTCCAACACCCCCTGCACAGCCTCAACAAGAAAGCGTTCCTGCCCTTCATTAGTAGCATAGATGGACCCAAGAAGGAAGGTGTCTGCGCCCATATGAATGTGGTATCCAAGAAGACGGCCCTTGACTTTTATTGCTTTCATGCCAACCTTCCCCTGAAAGGACCTAGAGAACAAAATGGCTACCCCAGTAGTCTTCGTGGTTAGGGAGGAAAAGAACTGTTGAGGAAAGGCTCTGCTCTTTAGCCTGTGCGAATCCCCCCGCAGTAGGTGTGTTTCCTCAAAAGGCATACATCAGCTCCTGTACTCTCCAAGTAAGAAAGGATCGCCTTCCTCTTAGTGGGGTTGTTCAGCCCTTTAACATTTAGAGTAACAACCCGTAAGGTTCGTGGGTCCCCCATTGTAAGTGTATGTATCTTAGGACAGTCCAAACCCCATGCATAGGCCTCCCGGGCGTCGTCCCCCTCCTCCCGCAGACATGATTAGATGAATTTGAGAGCTGTGGAATAATGCAGTTAGCAGGCACCCGAAAACTAACCCCAAAATATACCCCGTAGAAAACCAAAGTCTCTGGGTTGGAAACAGCGTCCAAGTGGTCATCCCTACCCAACAGAAAAATTTAACACCAGGGGACATTGTGGAACCAGTGAAAGTACTCCGCTCCGCCCCAGCCCCCTCCCACCATGTTACCCGTATGCCCAGTTGCCTCATGCTGGGTCTGAACTGTTCGTGTCTTCTGAGAGCTTATTTAGCAGTGCTTTCCGTTCTGTCGCGATGGTGGCTGGGTCCGGTCCCGCCTCCTTGCCACTCGTAGGCACCGTCTTCCACTTCTCTCTGATGCTGCGTCTCTGGGAGTCGAACCTGGGGCCCTCTCGGGGACCCTCCTGCAATTCGATGTGAAGGAGTTCCACAGCCGTCGCTAGTGAGCAAATTTGCTGGAGTTGGCCTTGCCATTTAAAGATTAAGCGAAAGGGGTGGCCCCAGGAGTAGGGGACCTTTTGATCTCGTAGAAAGCTGGTGATTGGCTGGAACTCTCTGCGTTTTAACAGTGTCGATACCGCAAGATCCTGATACAGACGGATGGTATGACCCCTAAATTGAATATCCGCTTGGTCACGGGCCTTCTTCAGGATTGTTTCTTTAAGTTGAAAGCTATGCACACATGTGAGAATGTCCAAGGTCCGTGCCTTCCCCGAACCCCAGCTCCCCACTCTTTGCGTTCTGTTGAGTTGAATGGGTGTAGTCGGGGGGCCCCCCAACACGTGCATGAACAGGTCGATCACAAAGGCCTCTATATCCTCACCCTCCGCATTCCTGGGGACCCCCCTAATACGGATGTTATTCCTCCGGGAGCGTTTTTCCAAATCCTCCGCATGGGCCTGGAGGTCTAGTTGTTGTTCCGAGAGCCTGATAACTTCCTGCTGCAGTTGTTGGATCTCTCCATCTCGCAATGAGCCCTGTTCCTCCAGATCGTCCACCCTCTGACCGATGTCCGTCATGTCTTTACGGATTCCCTGGAGGTCACTGGCGAGGTCCCGTTTAAGCGCCTGGAGATCGTCCTTGAGTCCCATAAAGAGAGCCTCCAGATCGAGTAACCGGTCCCTCCGGATCTTCATGAGAAGGGGAGGAAGCCCTGCTCCATTCTCCTTTGGACTCCCCATCTTGCGTACCCCCGGTCTTAGCAAATAGGTCCTTTATTGAGCCTCCCTTTTTCCCTCTACCAGACGCCATCTTGCCCTCCTTCGGCCTCCTCCCCGTGTCCCAGGCGGCCTGCGATGCTGGTTCTCTCGCCAAAGGGGGACCAGCGCTGGAAGTGAAAGTGATCCTGCCCTCCTCCGCCAGTTGAGTTGCTGCCATGTTCTAGTAAGGCCAGTCCACTCCCTGTTACCCCCTTCAACACGTCAAGAGGTGCTGAGTAGTTCAAATGTGCCCGTAGCCGCTGACCCACAAGCCGCTGTATTCCTGCGGGTATCGTAGTGGTGACCCCTCTTCTACTTATCTGGGGGGAGTCTCTACAGTCTCTGCTTGTCTCTCACCAATCTCCTAGGGGGGGAGGGGACGAATGCAGACCTTCTAGGCCTGGTAGGCCCCGCTGTGTCTCCCCACACACCTCACCATGCCGCACTCTGGGCAGGGCTTACCACTCCACTGCTCCCCTGTCGATCTACGTGTCCGTGCCGTGCGTCTTCAGGGCTAGGCACCGGCCTCTGTATCTTGGCCGCTAAGGTTCAGTGGCCTTGTTTGCTGCAGCAGATGGCGTATGCCGGGATAGGAGCCCCGGAGGCTCGCCGTTCTCTTCGAGTGCTGGAGCTGCTCAGTGTCTCATGTGTAGCAGCACCGGGAGCCACGCTCCGTCTCCGCTGCACTTGCCGCTCTCGTCTCTGACTGGCGACCGCGCCGCTTCAGATCCGGCAGCTCCTCGCTGGTAACCTCGGAGGCGGGCTCCACCCAGGACCCGATAGCTAATTACGGCCGCGGAGACCCGACCAGGCCGTCACCTCACCGTCCAGTCTTCCTCCACGGGGCCCGGACCCCCTCCGTGACTCGGGTGCCTCGGTTGGGGGCACAACACTCCGCTGACGTCCAGCTTCAGGTGGCGTCAGTACCCGCTAGGCCGCGTCTCTAGCCCGGCCCGTCTCCGCCACTCCGTCGGGTGCTTCAGACCACCAGATCAACAATGCCGGTCGCGGGCGCTGCACCCAGCACTCGCTTTTCGCCGGTCGGACCCAGTGCAGTGCCGAGGCCGCGCTCAATATGCGGCGGGAGGTAAGTTTGGGCTCGGCGGGACGGAGCAGAGGAAAAAGGCGACTCACTCCGTCGCCATATTGGCCACGCCCCCAAAGAAACTGTTTTTAATTCCCCTACTTGGTACTTTTTCTGTTTCTCAGTGCATGCCTGCTTTGATTCTTTTACAGCACCCAGCAACTAATTTTGTTCGAAGAGCTCTGAAAATTAGAGAACGTGTTGCTGATTTATTGATAATAATGATGCTGTCTTGCTGTACATTGGAACTTTGTTTTTATACTGTATTTTAATAATTTGAGATTTTTATGTATCAATTATTTTATACTTTTATGGTTGTTACTTAGCAGAATAAAGATTATTTGATTGATTTACTTTGTAAATACTCTTAAACTTTCAAGTTTGTGGATGTTTTCAAACTTTACAAGGCCTCTCAGTTAATGATCTCCCAAGCCCTGGAGTAATATTTACCCATTTACCATGAGGTGTTAATAACAGATGTGGGTAAACTGATTTTGATTGCATGTCCCATGGGCAAATAGCTGTGGGATTCTGGCCCATGGGGTGGGGGTTTAACCACCTCTAATCGTTTATATACATGTGCTCCCCAAACCCTTTAGGCGGCCCTGTAAGAATCCCACAGACTGCACCTCATGGATGCCACCGATTTATTCTATCTCTAAGGGACTCTGGGCCTGGACACGGTGCAATAATATACTTAGGGTATGAAATAGTATGCATATTAAAGGAGGGGCAGTGAATGCATGTATGTCCCACCTGAAATACTAAAGTGTAAATACTAGTCTAGTTTGTGCATGCACATTCTACAGGAGATGCTCCCTCACTTGCATGGAGACCTGCTCCATGCAGGGATGGCCTTAGCTTCAGTGCGTGCTCCCATTATAGGAAGTTTGTGTAGGGAAAAACTGGCAAGCCATGAGTGGTAAGGCACGCACTGCACTGCCCATTAGAGTTTGATAGTCAATCTCCTGTGATCCCAGGAGGCATAAGGCTTAGGTGAGTCACAGTTACTGCCCCTTCCATAGTCAGCCTGGGTACCTACGTGGAGGCTCTGTCTGCATTGTTGCATGTACATTCAACATCTTTGGCACCATAAAGGTAGGACTGCATCCACCATTTTTAAACCATGATGCTCACCCAACAGGTTGTATGTCCGAATATTGAGCACAGAAATATCATGCTACAAGAATATGGTAGCCAAAATATTGTCAACCAGAATTTTGTGGAGGTACGGATATATAGGTAAGGATAGATTTAGTATACTTAACTGCACATCTCCACATCTAGATATAGGTATCTTGTCAAGGTAGCTAGATGTGGCGTTAAGATCAGCAAATCTGTACTTACCTATATATATCCTTGCGTTTACAATAGCAGACCTGCCAACTTGTAAATAAATGTCATCGTGTGAGGAGGGGGCGGGACCTTGGAGGTGACAGGCCTTCATGCCGAGACCTACCCAAGAGACAACCTGTCCTCCACCAAAACCACCACCCGCTCCCACCTCCAAAGTAACAAAGGGTCACTGAAGCTGTTAATGGACATTGGCTGCTTAAATCCTCCAAACGCAAGCTGCTAAGCCACTATATGCAGTGGTTTCCAGATCTTCTTTCCTGCCACCGTGTGATTTCGGCTCCACACTGGCTGATCGTGTGAAGGGAGTCGAAACTGTGTGACGCACGGTGGCAGTGTGTGAGTTGGCAGGTCTGCTTACCGTGTGTAGTGATTCGAAACTGTGTGACAAGCAGTGGCAGTGTGTGAGTTGGCAGCAGGGCACGAGTCGGGGGTCCACGCGGGTGGACGGTGTCCCCCCACTTCTTTCACAGGGTGGATGCCGTCCACCCTGCCAAGAAGTTGGGCCCCACTAAAAAAGATGCTGAATTCGTCCCGGTGTAATTTCCAAACACCGGGACACATTCAGCAGCGCCTTCACGTTGTTGTCTGCTTTCGATCACAACAACGTGCAGGCGGGGACGGGATGGGGCTCTCTTATTTCTGACTCCTGCTGGGATACTCGGCCATAACAAAGGCCGCGTCTCAGGGGTCATCAAGCCTCCTTTTGTTGGAGTTTCCTGGCTGGCAGCAGTCAGGAGCCTCACACCTGATGCAAATGCAGCAGAGGAGAAACAAAGGCTCGCACCTTGTTAGCACTTCACACATACTTAGAGAGGCAGCTTTTCACTTTGTTCAGGCTCTGTTTAGGAGATATGCATGCACTGTAAGAACGTCAGATGTGTTGATCTTTCCCAGTATTTGCACAAAATAAATTGCATTTATATACGCTTATTACCCTTGAGGAGGTTTGTAATAATTTAAATATCACTATTTCTTTTAAAGCACTATGGCTATAGAAAGCTTAACGCTGACAAAAGGTAACATTGCTTTATATGTAGCTACAAAAGTGTGAATCTTCTGCCTAAATCAGGAGGGTTTGCAAGTATACTCGAAATGTGCTCAAATGTACTCATGATACACCTGCTAAACATATATGTGAGGGCTTAAGATCTGATATCACTTCTTGTGATGCCAGTTCCTGTGATGTCACGCGCTGTGATGTCACGCGCTGTGATGTCACACGCCGCAATGTCACACGCCGCTATGCCACTTGCATACTGATTAACTAGGTTAGTCCCCCCACTTCTTTTTTTAGGACTTGTGACCTGGTTGGCAGGTCTGCTGACCGTGTGTAGGGAGTCGAAACTGTGTGACACGTGGTGGCAGCGTGTGAGTTGGCAGGTCTGCAATAGTCTGGTTATTGATGTTTTGGGTACACAATTTTTTTAATATTTAAAATTCGATATTCCGGTACTGACCCACAGAACTCCGTAAGGTTGCAGTGACTGTTCTGTTAATGGTTTGGTTAATATGCTAATAGGAGTGGGCCAAGATTTTCTTCATCCTCCTAGTCCGGTGAAGACCGGAAACCTTACTAACTTCTCACAGCTGTGTGTAACATGGCGTAAAAGTAGGGAGCATGACACATGTGGCGTTAAACGGTGTTATATGTTCAGGTGGTCTTTGGGCACGAGTGGACCGGGCACCTGCCAGGCACTGGCAGGAGGACCTAGGCACATATGTGGTAGCAAATAATGCATTTGTAGGTACACTCTGATTATAACTTTGTTAAAAACGTGCCACGATTTAAAGACACCTTTACAGGGTTACAGGAGTTGTGGTTTCTCCTTCAAAGTTTTATGGTGAACTGTAGTAGCATTGGGTGCCTTTTAGGAGTCTCATGCTACTGATGGCTTATTTTATGGCTGCACTGTTATCCCTACAGACTTTTTTTTTAAAACAAGATTTTCTAAATGAGCACAAACTGTGTTCAGTGCAATCTAATATCATTCATGGTAATCTGGTAGATTGTTGTGTTAAACTATTATTGCCGGGTGTTTTTGTTAAGAGTTCTCACATGCTGCATAAACATCTAAGTCCTTCATTGTGTGCATCCGGGAACTCACTGGTCCCAGTACAAGACTGTGGGAAGCAGCCCACGACCAGCACAGACGAGTGCCACTCCCATGCCACCTGCTAAACTGCTTATTTCATTGATGAACATATTAGATAGAAGGAGGTGCTGGGATACGGCTGATAAAAAGGTGGATTTGCACTTGGAAGGGGCACACCCACTCTCACCCCTATTCTCTGGCACACTGTGTGATCTTGGGTCAGTGACTTGTTGTCCGTTAACATTAGTTGGTGAGATTTTCCAACCCTGAAATACGTTATGATCTATATACAATACAACAATTATTTTTAGAAGATATGGGATTCATAGAGTGGTTCTCCAAAACCTACTTTTTGACCTGTTTTATTATTGTGCACCAAGACCAAGTTAGTATTACAGAAGGGCCCCAATGTACTTATGCACATGCAGTGAGTGCACCAGTGGGCTTGGAGCAGCAGGTGCACTAACCGTGCACTTACGCTGTTACCAGCAGACTGTATGTAATGTACACAGCAGTGGCATTAGGTTCTGGGTTTTTGCCAGCCTAGGCGTCTGCATTGAGTACTGCTGGCACTTCAAGTGAACTGATGACAGTAAAACTTGACATGAACGATATATACAATCCCACCCAAAGACATAGGGTCCACATGAAAGTTAAGCTGGGTATGAATTTATGCATATATGTATATGGTATTTCTATCGCGCGGTCCTAGCCAAGAGGCAGCGGAGAGCTGTGCATGGTCAAAGGCAAGTTTAAAGTCAGCGTTTTGATGTCGTGTTCTTTAAAGAGGTGAGCCTTAAACTCTTTTCTAAATTGGAGGAGCGTTGGGGCGAAGTGCCGCTTCACTTGGTGGCACATTTACCACCCCTGCCCAGCGGTTAGTGAAAAACTTGGCCCATGTGGCGTTCTCTGATGCTTCAGCGTAGTGAAGAGGACGCAGCAGGTTCGCCTTCACCTTTTTCAGAGGATTCACGCCCACTTACAGACAGGAATTATGGTGGACACAACAGGGTCCGCTATTTTTGTTTTCTTAGGGCCTGATTGCCAGTATGGGTGTTATTATTACACCTGATAAGTAACAATACCACAGGGTACGTTATTTGTCAGGTGCGATAAATAGTACCTATTACAAGTTTGCACAGAATGACATTTTGGGATTTAATGCATCAAAATTCGCATGATACCGTAAATACCGTATGCTTCGACCCCGTTAAATTTCGGCAGGTTTGAACTGCTGAAATGTAATGAAGATTGAGGTATTTAACGCATCCGATAATTATCGATACATTAAATGCCAACCAACTCGTACTTCCGCCCCGTGCGTAAAGAGGGGTTTAATCACGGGTCAGAATACACTGACCAAGTTTGTAATCAGGCCCGTAGTGTTTTTTTCTGCTCCCTGTGCAACTACTGCATCTGCAGTGTTTTCAGCTGGTTTACAATCCTCCCTTAAGTCTGTTTTATATCCTTTTTTGAAATTAATGATTTTACTTGATTTCCAATGCCCCGAGGGGCACGTTTCCCACTAAAGAATAGAAATTGGCTATCCCTGTAGCCCAGAGAGTAATGAAAAATAAGCAGAAGAAAAATATATAAGACAAATATTTACATTAAAGTTTTTCAATATGTTTTCAGTCATTTTATTTTGTATGTTAGTTTTGGATACAACCATTTTAGAAAACATGAATTACCACTGTATTTTCTCATATCTACATTTAGCAATGTATTTTCAACTCCACTTCTTTATAAAAGTTGACGTGTCGCTTGGAAGAACAAATGTTGATGCGTTTGTGACTTTAACTATTGCAAAAAAAAAGTAGATGAGTTTGTGACTTCAGAGACAGACCCTTCAACTACCTCATAAAACCCCCAAAATCCATTATTGATGTCAGAAAGAAAAGAGGAGACCACTTCTGGTGATCTGGGCGATGGCCATGTCAGAGCAGAAGTACTTGGGGGCATATTAACAAGGGCCTTATCTCCGTTTTTTTGGCTTTAAAAGCCAAAAAAGCGGAAATAATATTATCGCCCTATCTACAAGGGGATGCTAACATGCATTAGCGCATGTTAGCACCCGTTTCCCGACGCCTCGCTTTGCATCTCTAATGAGATGCAAAGTGGGCGTCACTGGGCAGTACTCCCTGTAAATCATCGCTGATGTGCACATCGCGATATTTACAAGGAGGCCCACGTATTTTAGCAGACGTTAGTTTTGGGCGAAAACCGCTGTTTTCGCCAAAAACTAACGTCTGCTAAAATCCTGACCCATGTATGTTTAACATGGGGGTGGATTCTTGTGTTACGACCACAGGGTCGTATCATCAAGCATATTGCCGTTTGCAGGGAACATCGCTGGAAAACCAGCGATGTTCCCTGCAAAACAGCGATTTCCCCGCTATCGCTGGAATTTACATCGCCCTGGAGAAACGCGTTGTTAATAACGCGCTAACAGGGCGATTAATTCCAGCGATAGACGGCGATAAATACAAAAGCGCTAAGCGCGCTTTGCGTTATTTATCGCCGTCCGTTGCTGATATGCCCCTTAGTTGGGCTCAGTGGTCAACCATGACGAGAGCCGATGACAGCTCTAGTAGTGCAGTGTGGCTGCATTTCCTATGTCAGTGACGTAAAGTACTTCATCGACTAAACAAATCCATGCAATTTCTGTGCTGCTTTTGGGACTGGACAGAGTGCAGGAGGTTGATGTTCTCAAAGTGATTTTGCAGTTCAAATATTTTGAGAAGAATGTGCAGATGACCTGAGAGTCCATCAGGGTTGTTTATGTATTTGCAGTTTTATAAAGCATGAATCAGACCCGTCAGAGTAACAGAGTGCTTTACATAAACACTGACTGGCCCTACAACAGTTAAGGAATGGATTACAAATAGAAAGTTATCAAGTCATATAGATTAGGAAAGATAAAAAGGGTTGGCGGAAAAAGCCCATTGAGCATCAGAGTCAATAGGTAGAAGGACAGGCTGATGGGTAACATGATTATGAGGGGTCAAAGCCTCATCCATATGAGGAAGCATCAGTGGGGTTCCCAACAGTAAGCATGGGGTAGAGCCATCCATATTATGAAACCTCACGCAGCGAAACGTCCTATTTGTGGCTAATTATCAACGTGGCATATCTGGAAGTGTCTTTGTAACATCAGGACTTAAGGGTCTTTCTTGAATACTGCGTAAGACGGGGTTGTTCTTAAAACTGAAGATAAGGCACTCCTTGGGTACACCTCCTGAAAAGGATTGCTTCAGAATATGTGATTTTATGGGGGATGGAGTAAGTCGGTGAAGAAGAGGAAAGTTATGTTTGGTAAGGGGGAACATAGATGCAGTTTTTAACACTGCACAAGGTTTCTTTAAAATTGACGATGTGAACAATGTTAAGGGGTGGGTTGTACTCAAAAATGATTTAATGATGGACGTGGGTGGCATGTTGTCTTCACTAAGGTGACATTGAGCAATGACAGCATACTGAAGTGGTTATCAAGGATGCGAGGAGTGCAGATATGCCATGTGGGGGTGTTTCTTTGGGGTAAAGTGTGACTATCCGAGTCAATGTTTTCTTTAGAAATAAATAGTTCATACCAGCCAATTTCTGCACTGGGTAGGGAATGATGGGCGACGAAAGAGTTTGACACAAAGTGTTGTGACTTTGAAGACTGTTTTTCACTCATCGTGGGCCTGGTGGTGGTTTCAAATGGTAGTCTCACATTTTTCTGTTGTGATTCCTTGCTTGTGTGGTTTGGTTGCTACTGCTGATGTCTTGGTGATCATGTCTTATGCCAGAGTCCTGTTAGCATGTGCCATTGATGAGTTGGGGGTGCATCCACCACACAGGGCTGGACACAAGAATCAATATATCTGATGTATGCTGCCATTTTGACCAAACTCCAGGAATTATATTTTCTCTACCATCATTACCTTATGAATTATACTTTTAAATAGTCTTTATTGCCTTTGTGAAAAGGCCCCAAAACATTTAAAATGGGAATAACATGGAAATAAAATAGGAATATTAATATGGAATTACAACAAACTGAAAGATCTTTGCCCTTTTGGGCTTTTGCTAATAGAGAGTTGGGACATTTCAAGGTCAATACACAAAGCAACATTAGAGTATTGTAAAAGAGTACTCCTCTAGCATTACTTCCTGCACTCATAAATGCTTTTGTGAATAGACAACAGGCAGTAGCACTACCCCCTTTTCAATCAGACTTCACTAACATTCAGCATGGTGTACCTCAGGGCTCGGCAATTAGTCCAATACTATTCAATATTTACATGAGCCCCCTGATCTCTGTCATCAAGTCCCATAATGTCAGCCTGGTGAATTACGCAGATGACACTCAGCTTATCCTATCCTTGGAAGGGGACCAATCACTATCACTGGAAAATTTTCACACATGCATGCAGGATGTTGCACGCTGGCTTAAAAATAACTCTCTACAATTTAACAGTGATAAGACAGAGATCTTATGCTGTGCAGCCCAGCAAATTCCACGCCAGCTTCCGGCCAATTCCAGTGGATAAGCCACTGATACCATCTGAGGCGGTACGAAACCTGGGAGTAACAATTGATGAGAGGCTGAGTTTAGAGACTCATGTAAATAAGACAGTGGGGACCAGTTTCTCCCTCATAGGAGTACTAAGGAAGATCCTCCCAATGCCAACTAGGGCACAGATAGCAAGAAGCGTTGTTCTGAGCCGGCTGGATTACTGCAATGCCCTTCTTCTGGAGGCCCCAAAATACCTGATTGAGAGACTCCAGAGAAGTCAGACAATTACGGCCAAATTAGCAGTTATGAAACCTCGACGATCATCATCCTCCCTGGCCCTTAAGGAACTTCACTGGCTCCCAGTATTACAGAGGATTCATTTTAAATCTCTCTGTATTGTTATTAAGGTCTTACACAGTCTGGGACCCAAACCACTGCAGAGCAAATTTCAATGGTATGCCCCCATCAGAAGCCTGCGATCATCCTCAGCCAGACTTGTAAAGGCGCCTAGGTTTAAGAGAGTAAAACTGGGAGGAAGAGCATTTAGCTGTGGATTCCGACTGTGAATGCACTTCCAACCAGTCTCAGACAGGTGGAAGATCTTCTGCAGTTTAGAAAGAAATTAAAGACCTGGCTCTACCCTAATGATGCTGCCTAGGCCCCTCTTTGGGTGGGACCCCAACTGCAATATGGGTGTATGGTTTGAGTAAATGTACACTAGCGCCAGGATGCCCGTGGGGTGATGGTGCGCTCTATAAGTATGCTTAACATTTAACATCGGTCCCTATGTTCTCCACTCATCCTAACTTTGGACCACTTGACTGAAACCTTGCCCAGATTTGCATTCCTCCGAAGGCCTTGAATAATTTCTTTCAACAAATATACTGAGGGCTTGTTATAACTTTGTTTGCTCACAGTAGAAAACAGTAATTTCCGATAATCCTCCGTCTGCACAGTACTAGACCTGGGCGGAGTTCGCGGAGTTTTACTCTGCGGAACTCCGCAAAGTGCTAGAAAAACTCCGCCACGCTCCGCGGAGTTCCGCCAGCGGTGGAGTCTGTTAAGTCACTCTGCTCGCACTGATTTTTAGTGCCGGGAGTTTGTTCCATGCTGTAAAATCAGCGCAAATGGCACTATGTGTCGCACCAGAGGGCGCTGCTGCTTTCTGCCGCTCAAGTAGACATTCTACTTGAGCGGCCGCTTCCTCAGTGCAAGAGGCAGTTTTCTCAATGCGAACGGTCCTACCTGCCGCGACCACCTACAATGAGAAATCTCGCCGGGAGCAGGTCTAGCGTGCGATGTTTTCTCGCGAGCGCTCGCCAACTTAAAGTTCGCAGAGATTTTTGGGACTCCGCGCTCCGCATGGAGTGGGAATTCTTTGCCCACCCCTACACACTATGAGGTTCTTAGAAGAGGCTTACTGATGCCCAAAACTGCAAAACACCAAAAGCCAAACTGAGGCAACCATTCTCATTTCAGATATAATGCAGCTCAATTACCTATGACCGAGCATTCTCCGGAGCAGCACCAAGAATATGGAACTCGCTTCCCGCATACATCAGAAAAATCTCTTCTATTCCCCTATTCAAAAGGGAATCAAAATCATTCCTGATGTGTAAATTCCTCCCATAAACTCTCACATGGACCATTCCAGTTCTACACTCCAGTTCCACATCTTCAAACTCGCCTCCTCTATCCCAATAAGGATACCCTTGCCTCTCGACCTGTGCCTAGGGCTCAGAACTATGCTACGACCCTCCGAACTTTATCAAAACATGTTATGTTGATTCTTTGTATGCTATGCTTTGCTAACTGTATCATTCGTACTGTGCTCTCATTGTAAAGCGCTCTGATACCCTACCCTGGGTCAGGTCCGCGCTTTAGAAAAATCTAAAAATAAAATAAAAAAATAAAATAAAAAAATTACAAAACTGTGAGTTTAACCCTGTTTAGCTAGTGGTAAACAGTTTGTCACATAGTCAGTGGATGTCAACTTGCTGTGGAACTTGAAATTGGTTGGTATTTATTTTAACCATGAATTCAGTATTAACAATGCTATTAACTAATACACAATTTTTTTATATCACAAAAGTTGGGATAAACAGTTTTATTCGTAAAGTATGCTTATCTTGCCATACATACCCTAACCAGTGATGCCAGGAAGCGTTTTTCTGCCTCGTCTCTTCCGTAGCACTGGAAGCTGTGAGTGTAGACGTTGTACTGGTACCCGTAGAGTACCACCTCTGTGCTTACATTTGGGTTCTGCTCGGATTCCTCAGGAATGAATGATATTTGGGTGGATGCTCCTCCTAGGTCCATTGCCCCAGTTGTCTCAGCTCCATGGGGATGGACCCATGCCCTCCAGATGTTTTTCTGGTCAAAAATAATAAAGATCAGAAATTATGTTAGCTTTTCTTTGACCTATGAATTAATGGTCACAACGAATTCAAAAAGCTACCACATTACCCACTAAAACCATAAATGCGCACAAACACACACAAAGAAACCTACGTCTTGATGATTGTTCTACTGAATATCAACCCCCAGTATATCATGGTACAAGAATATCGAGGACAGAATATCATGGTACAAGAATATCGAGGACAGAATATCATGGTACAAGGATATTGAGGACAGAATATTATGGTACAAGAATATCGAGGACAGAATATCATGGTACAAGAATATCGAGGACAGAATATCATGGTACAAGAATATCGAGGACAGAATATCGAGGGACGAAATATTGGAAGGTGCATACAGGGAGGTATACATTTACGTTTGCTAACTCCACATCTACATACCTTGAAGCTATATGTACATTGTAGAGACGTATATTTGGAATTGTGTATAAAAAATCTAGACATTTTATTTTCTCAATATTTTATCCTTGATATTGTGCCCCATTGATAGTCTGGGGTCGTCGATATTTAGGACGCACTCCACCCTGACCCATCAGAACATACGCCCTCACAAAGAGCCACCCTGCATGGGACTTCCTTACATAAGAAGACACCTACCAAGAACCCCAGAACTCTGGATTTGGGCAGACAGTCCCCAATACAGGGCAACAGGGTAGGGGCATTGGCATGCTTTTGTGAAGAGGCCCACACAACACTGGAGCTTGGGCTCTAACATGCTTTCACTAAAGAGCAGAGGCATGCTTAGGATAGAGGCATTCACCATGGGATATCATGGTACTCGAATGATGGTCAACTCCCATGAACTCATTGTAAGTCATGAAAAAGAATACTTAGGCCATCGTTACAAGCAGATCAGTAAATGGTGTGATATTTATCGCACCTGATAAAATTCAACTCCGCTGAGTCCGAATTTATTGGGTGTGATAAATACCACCCAATTACAAGTTTTTGGAGAATAACATGAGGATTTTGGTTCTCACCGCACCAATGCCCGCATGTTCTAGTACATGGGTACTCACAAACATTTTCCCGGGGGCTGCAAAGTTTGGTCTTTGGTGTGACCGAGGGCCGCACTGACGCCAGCGGTGGGTGGAAAGTCGGTGTAGGGGAAGCAAAGCATGTAAATTTAGAGGCTGAACTCAATTGCGCAATGTGAAACCAGAAAACCTGGGATGAATCCCGGCTTCTCCACTTGACCAAATTGTGTGCCCGTGGACAATTGTTTAATTTCAATTTCCCTGCTTTTTCTTCATTATTGCATATCAGAGGAACTCGAAATTCATGACTTCAGGACGCTTGCTGTTCAAAACCATCTCCTGTGCTTGGATGTAATCACTAATGGCATGGTTGTCAGGGTGGCGGGGGGGGGGAGCATGAACGTTTCTAAATTCATGTTTTAAAAACATCACTTTAAGAAAAATACTTCTGAATGCACTGCTATAATTTGTTTTACTAGGGTGAAATAGTTCTACCGGTCAATGAAATACACTTTTTGAATTTTGGAAAGACTATTGTATTTGTACACATTTGCTGTCTTTAAAAATGAAGGTGTTTCTAAAGTTAAGGGCCTAGTTACTTCCTTTACCTAACTGCAATTACCCTTTAATTTACCTGCTTGTTGTATATTTAACATTTATTTTCATGTTAGTGCTGAGTCGAGTAAACAGCAGCGTAGTGCTGCTGCTGCCCAGGGGGCTGAATGCAAAGGTCCTGAGGGCCACATGCGGCCCCCGGGCCATACTTTGAGTATCACTGACACAGTAAATACTAGGCATTTTTGCCAGATAAAAAAGGGGTCACAACTGTGACGTATGGTGAGTCTGAAATAAAAAAGGGACTGAGAGAGTTATAAATAGAAGCAAGAGCAAAATTGTGAGATGGGCGATAACGAATGAATATGAATATGTGTGTTAGCATAGAGTAAAAGTGATTCTGTGAAGAACATGATGAAAGAGAAGTTGAAGCAGTAATTAAGGGAATGAACAACAGAGGGTGGAAAGAACTATGGAAATGGGGATGAAAAATGTAAACAAAAGTGAGCAAATGAAGCAGTAAATCTTGCAGTGTGTGATGATTGGAATCTTCAGGCTTTGAGTGGAGATTTAGGATAGCGCAGAGGGGAGGGGGACCCACCGTGGATCCCCTCTCTAGAGATCTGTACGTAACCTTCAGGTCACAAATTCCCGCATGGGCAAGTAAATAGGGCTTAGCGAGTGAATTGCTCACTGCTGACATCTAGCATGAGCTGCAAGTCACAGAGTGTGAATTCTGTGTAGGCAAATACAGTCTTTCACACTTATAAGGTTAATACATTAGATAAAAGTAACACATGTTATTCACAGCACTTGCAAATGAACACTATAATAGAACTTGATTGTTTGTGGGCAATATGCACCCTCCAAAGCTACTGAGACTGATAGATTGCTTTCTCTACTCGGCTGAGTGAAGGTGATAAGGAAGAATTGTGTTACTTTCTTCTCAGCAGTGGAGACATTAAAAAGGGGGTGCGGGTCATTTGGGATGAATCCCAATCATATTTTCCTGTTTGTTAAATTACCTACAATTTTAACTAATTTAATGGAGCATCTTCATGGATTTACTTTTAGGGTCTTATTACGATGTCGGTCAGACGAGGAGTCTGTAGTCCTGCTCCCATTATTACGATGCAATCGCCTTCACGGCGGTCGTAAAGTGTATTTTTTCTATTGCGGCTTGTGCTGCGGGCTGCAGCACAAGCCGCAATAGAAAAAAGACACTTTTAAAACCTCCATGCCTGCCACACGATGCAGGGATTTTTGGGGAGGCACCACAGGTGCCCCGCAGTCTCATAGCAAAGGTCGCTGGGGGACGGGGCCCTGCTAAGGGCCCCAAAAGTCACTTTCCAACAGCCTTTCCATGTGGGAAAGGCCATCATGGAAGGGCTTAATTAAGGTGATAAGGAAGAACTGTGTTACTTTCTTCTCAGCAGTGGAGACTATGGTAAGTTCTAAAACTCTCCAATTGGCAGAAGGGCCTCCATTGACTTTCAATGCTGTCCTACAGACAAAGAAGGGAGTATGATGGCATTCACTACTCTTTCTAGAGTTGAAGTATATTCCTATTTCACTCACTTAGGTTTGGAAAACACTGAAAGAGCTTGGGACCCATAAGTAGATATTACCAGGAGCACGGACACATTGAAAGACAATATGAGGTGGTAGGATGCATTAAACAACAGAGTGGGGCGCTGTGAATTCTTTGACACTGGACTTTCATTAAAAAGGGGGTGCGGGTCATTTGGGATGCATCCCAATCATATTTTCCTGTTTGTTAAATCACCTGCAATTTGAACTAATTTAATGGAGCATCTTCATGGATTTACTTTTAGGGGCTTATTACAATGTCGGTCAGATGAGGAGTCTGTAGTCCCGCTCCCAATATTATGATGCAATTGCCTTCACGGCGGTCGTAAATTGTATTTTTTCTATTGCGGCTTTTGCTGTGGGCTGCAGCACAAGCCAGAATAGAAAAAATACACTTTTAAAACCTCCATGCCTGCCACACGATGCAGGGAATTTTGGGGAGGCACCGCAGGTGCCCCCCAGTCTCATAGCAAAGGCCGCTGGGGGATGCGGCCCTGCTATGGGCCCCAAAAGTCACTTTCCAACACCTTTCCATGTCGGAAAGGCCGTCATGGAAAGGCTGTCGGAAACGGCCATCATAATCCTGATGCCGGTGCCTGAGCCGGCACCGCCGCCATTTGGTGATTATCTATCCGACCGATGCCCCGACGGGATCTCCAAGGCGTTGGTCTTTCCCCCAGGCTGCAGCGGTCTGACCAACTGCATCGTAATACGGAGGTCGGACCGCTGAATCCGATTGTTGGACGGACCGCCACTGACAGCCTGTCGTGGCGATCCGCCCGACATCGTAATAGGCCCCTTAGAGTCAACTTTCATATTACAATGAAATACATCCAAATAACATCACTAAAATATCTAAAAGCAAGTAAGTAATAAACATATGCCAAAATATTTAATTAGAGTTATCTTTGAGGTTGTGGTTTGCGTTATGTTTTTAATTAAATACTTTCTGTTCATTTAATATGTGGGTAAAAGTCAATGTAAATAAATGCATTTAATCCAGGCATTCAATAAAATGTACTAAATGCCATGGATAATGTCTAGTGTTTGATTGGAGTTAGGTTTAAGAGTAATGTAATTTAATATCAATAAAAAATACACTATTTTAATGTAACAGAGTGTGCATTTGAGTGAAAAAGATTGTGTGCTCAGAGTGATGGAAGGTAGTAGTGTGGGGGTCAAAGAAATGGTCATTTGAAAACTGAAGGCAGGGGATGAATGCAATGGTGTCTGGAAGTAAAGGGGGTAAAGGAATAGCAGAAAGAAGCTATGGTGGAAGAATCAGTGAATATTCCCTGGGACCACTGATATAGCTTGACTAATGCTTTGCCTGGTTGTCTCGGTCAGAGTCCGCAGTGCCTAGAAGCACAAGGAGAGCACGTGAGCCAAAGACTGAGGTTCACAACCCTGGAAGCTTGAGAGCGCCTGTTTGCCCTCAGTGTGTTTTCTGACTGGGTACATGGGGAATAATAAAATTTAGGCATAACATCTATACTTGATTTGAGGAAAAACCATTCACAAAATCTTCAATTGCAGATTTCCAGAGCATGAGATTCAGTATGTGGAAGGCGTGAAATATGTTTGATATCCATTAGAGGATTGGTGTTAAAAGTGTTGCATTCATTCGGGGACCTGGTCTGAGTGTTTTTTTTCTCTCCACAAAACTCTACACCCCAAGCTCGTACAAAACCTACACAATGCAGTAAAGGCCTATTTAGCCTTAGTCTGCTGGCCTTGCCTGCTGGAGACAGAGAATAGCTTTAGAACTCTTGCGAAAGAAGAACCAAGCCCGGCACCTCTGGAATCCTCACACAAAGCATTAGCTAATAAGAGGCACTTTTAACCACCCGCAACTTCTCAACTTTCTTCTTGTTCACTGTGTAGATCTAACAGGCTTATCGGATGCTGTGTAGCCTAAGTCGCATAAAATATTTAGACCAGTGATATGTTATAATATTACCCATCACCCTACCACTACATTGCCACCACCACATCTTCTATCACTACATAGTCCAATTATGTTTTATTAGTATTGTACAATTACATCTACCCCAACTACTTCAACCCTATCGTAAAGCTACTTTTAACATTGACTTTTTTAACTTAATTATTTTTCTTAATTGTACTACCTTTCTCATTCGTGCCTTTCAAATGTTTTCTTATTTTGCAGTCTAACCCTAACCTCTAAATAAATTAATTATTTGTTATTTGCATTAAAGTAATCTGCTGACATTTAAATGTATGTAATTCATTTGTAATGTATTTTATTTAATCGTCTAACCATATTTTTTTGTTTATTTTACAAGGATATAGTTAAATTAAATGAGCATTCTCACACATCCTGTTACTGTATTTAACTGTTTCAAAAATGTTTCATATCAATAAACCTGTTTTTAATGCAAACATTGTATTTTCCCCTTTATTATTATGTTAATATAAAAAGCAGAGCTCACTTTTAAAGGTGTTAGGTAAATTGCTAATATTTTTAAAAATAATCTATTGATAAGCTTTGTATCTATATTTTTTTTTAATTTGCATTAATAACTCAACCTTTACTTTCCTATGTATTTTTATTTGTTTATTCATTGGTTATTTATTAAAATTATTTTAACATTTGTTTTGAAATATTTATTTAATATAATATGTAACTTATATGAATAACACATGCACCAAAATAAATGATTTTACTGTGACAATGTAGTTTGCCATGTCATCCATAGTCTAATTGTTCTATCAATGTATTGGGGCTATGTAAAGGTCAAGTTATGTAGTCGAGGTGAGGCAGTGGGGTTATGGTTTCAGACCCTGTGCATTGCTGACTTTTTTCCATTGCCTTAAATTAATTTGTGGAGGAGCCATACTGATGGAGAATCTCTTGCCACTTTCAGTCTACTCGGAGGAACCTTTACAGAAACTTTCACATAGCATTCTCATTTGATCTTTGGCCTCTCACAGACGTCCACCAAGGGCGCTGATCAGTGCTGGTAGTGGTTTTAGCTAAATCGATACTTGTCCTGGATGAGTTGGACCACTGGCCCCACGTTATCCACATATCACTGCCCATATTTTAACATGCATCCCCACCTTAAATAAAAAAAATCATTGGTGGAGGTGAATACACCCAAAAGATGATAAAACATGCAGATTCTTCACAAACCTCCAGGAAGTTCCCCATTAAATAGTTGGCTGTAATCCATCCGTACACACCTTCCTCCTGCCCAGTAATAATCTGTGCTCCCCTAAAGTCAAAGGGTTGGTTGTTGAAGAAGGAGTGGATGCTGGAGAGGACTCCATCAGCAGCACTCCAGTTCTGTGACCTAAGCAGAAACAGAGGAGAGACAGACGAATATTCACACCTTCATATCTCCTCTAAACCTTCCTCATAATGGGGCTGATTACAGAAGAAGCATAACCGTGGACAATTGTAAATTACATCTACACTGGTTCTTTCTCCTTACGCAATTCATGAAATAGGATTGCAATGAATCATAATAAGAAAATCATAAGTTAGAAACATAGGTAGATGCCATTCACAAAAAAGAGGAACGTATATCAATGACAAAGAATGAAATGTAGAGTAACTTACGGCATGTGCAACTTACACCTTCAGCTGTTGATCACACAATTGACTAGAGTGTTGAAATGTGACTAAACCATTTGTACATATATATTAGAATCAGAACTGTTTCCCAAGTGATTAAACCCATTTCTAAAGTAAATACAAATAGGGGACTTCACACAAAAACACACATTATTGTTGGTTCTGTAGGAAGAAGTGGCAGAAGGATATGTCTGAATGTCCTATCGGCAGAAGAAAGAGTTATGAAAGAATTCCATTGGGTAATAGAATCTTTATCCCCTCTATGGCACATCTCCAAATCTGAGAAGAAGGGATTATGTAGGTGCGGGTGGAAATATGTGTTCTCTTCCTACAGGAATATCCTAATTATTGAATTTACATCATGTTTTTATAGCAAAGAGAAAGTTTTACACTTCCTATTCTTTATTCCCAATGAAGAATATTTTTTTCATTTTATTGCATTTTTTTGATTGCATTTTATTTAAAAAGCTCAATTGTCATGAGAATGTGATTAATTCATAAAAGAGATACATACATGAGCATATACATGTCTATATCAGGTGCAACATTAGCCATAGTTTAGGCAAATGTTTATATTAGTCAAATTCCTCTAATAATGTCATAATAGAAGCATTTTAGATTATTATCCTAAGTATTTAGGTCCTAAAAACATTTAACATACTAAACTTTCCAGATTAATGCATTTTACATCGTTATTGAAATTAAATAATTTGAAACCGTTCTCTTTAAAGTCAATTGCTTTTTAGGGACACCTGATCTATATCTCAGAATTCAATCAGATCTGACTCACTCTCTACTCACCCCTTGAGTTCTAGCCCCTTGCAGACACGTTACTGTAATATGAGTGGTCTAAGAACACATATTGGGTTAAGGGGGATTGGGCTGTCCTAGTGATACTGACACATTTGTGCATTAGAGCACCAGAGAGTGGGACCTGAGTAGACAGGGGATGGCTCTGCGGAAGCTACGCTATGCCTGTTATTGGCCCAGAGTTAGTCACATCACCTTAGATGTATGAGACATGGGACATGGAACATGCAGCATGTTCCTGATGCCAGGAAGAATGTGTTATCCTAAACCTCCTGACCCATCATCGGTACTGGACCTACAAGTGGTATTTATAGCAGAAAGGCTTCCATTTTGCCTTTTAGATACTGAATTAAGGTCCTCTGAAGTACTGATATAAGTTCCTGTTGTTGGATTCTATAGTTATAGTTGGGTGTTCTGGTAGATTTTCTTGTTTTCTGTTAGGGACTTCCTTGTGTAGTCCTATAAACACTCAAGTGAGGTCTAGGGACCCAAAGGATTGCTAATGCTCTTAGAATGCTACAAGAGGCTCCAGGGATGCTTTATCACATCCTTACGTGCTCCTTTATGCAGTCACAGACATACATCTCCAGCAGCCTTCCAGAGCCAGGTCACAAACAGCAGCTTGTTATGTTATTTTATGCGTGTATTTGTAAAGCACACTATCACCCGCGGAGGCATCCTGGTGCTGAGCAGTGTGTGTGCCTAGCCGTGCCTATGGTAGGTTGGTTAATGAAAAATATAACGTGTAGTCTTTTTGCCATTGTTTTTTTCCTTCAGTCATCTAGCGATTATTTAAGGTCTATTTAAGGTACATATCAATTAGGTTTGTTACATTATTTGAGTTACCCTTTTAATGTTTTTACGTTAAACTAATTAAGTTAACTTAGACTTTTTTGGTGGTGCTTACCTAAGGCGATTTAGAGCTTGCAATGTAGTTTTCATCTAAAAGTAGTGTTGTTGATTTATTGAACCATTGATATGATGGCCATATAGTAGGAATATGCCGAACACTTATTTTCTATTAATGTTAGAGCTCTTTCTGTAAATAGCATATGTCAACAAATGCATTACCAGTTCATCAGTCACAAGGAATAAAGAAATATTTCTAGAGTAACCACACCAGGGGGCAGATTTACGAGGACTGGCGCATCTCTGCATATTAGCAGGGAAGCGCCAGTAAAGATGCGACACGCAGATATAGCCTTGCGCCACCATGGATGCGTCGCATTTACAATGCGGCGCACCGTGGCGCAACGATAGTCAGATGCGTGTCGCATCTTCTGGCGTAAGGGCAGCGCATTGCTGGAGTCGTGTCGCAAGCGCGATGCAACTCCAGCAATGCTCAGGGGCGCCCTATGCCTAACATGCTGCGTCACTCCTTACGCCTGCTTCAAGCAGGCGTAAGGTTTTGACGCAGCATGGACGTAAAAGTGACTCAGTGAAATCTTGTAGCTTTCACTGCGTCACTTTTACGGGGCTTCCATGCGACGGAACGCCCACCCTGCATACATTATACCTGACGCAGGTATAATGTAGCGCAGGGCTTCACAACGTGACGCATCTCACTAGATGCGTCACGTTGTAAATCTGTTGCATGGTGGCGCATTGTTTACGACGACGCTGCGTCACAGAAGTGACGCAACGGTGTCATAAACATGTCGCACGGGGCTTGTAAATCTGCCCCCAGGTATGTAAGTGCAGTGGGACAGTGGTTTCCTGTCTGCACATGTTTTAATACTAGAGTGGCTTCATCAGGTGTATGGGTGAAGTGGGACAGCAGCTTAGTATCTGCCCCCGTTTTCATACGGGAGTAACCACACTAGGTGTATAGGTGCAGTGGGACAGAGGCTTAGTATCTGCAACTATTTTAATACTAGAGTAACCGCACAGGTGTATAAGTACGGTGGCACAGAAGCTTGCTGTCTGCACATGTTTTAATACTACAGTAGCTGCACCATGTGTATGGGTGCTGTGGAACAGTGGCTTACTATCCACACTCAGTTTAATACTAGAGTAACCACACCAGATGTATAGGTGCAGTGGGACCGAGGCTTACTAGCTGCCAGTAGCGGCCCATCCCCTGCCAAAGTAGGGGGGCGGGCCGGGCCAGAGGAGGGAGGTGGGGGGCAAAAAAAACAAAAAACAAAAAAAACAAAATAAACTTACCTTGCGGCCGCAGCCATCTCCCGCAAATCGCTTCATTCTTCTTCTGTTCCTGGGCACAGGCTCCCAGTCTGCCCTGCGGCCAATCTTGAAGCTGCTCTCGCATGACAGCAGCTTCAGGATTGGCCGGAGCGCCGGCAACTTGCGCTCCCAGGCAGACTGGGAGCCTGTGCCTGCTCTCTCCAGCCCCAGCAATACAGCTGGGACTGGAGAGAGCTTCACTGCGCATGAGGGGTTTGGCCGGCCTGAGACGGCCGGCCAAACACCTCATGCTGCAGTGAAGGGAGTGCCCACCACTCGTCGTCTTGGGGGCGGGTCCAGGGGATGACACTGCTGGTGGGGGAGTGGCGGGCACTCCCTTCACTGCGCATGAGGTGTTTGGCCGGCCGTCTCAGCGGGTCCAGGGGATTAAAATAAAACGATAATAAAACGGGTTTAAAACCCATTTAATTATCGTTTTATTTTCTGCTGGAGGCAGGGGGGCGGCGCTCCTTCGCCCTAATGGAGCAGCCGCCCCTGCTAGCTGCATATATTTTAAGACTAGAGTAACTGCTCTGGGTGTATAGGTACAATGGGACAGCAGCCTTATCTCTACAAGTTTTAATACTAGGCTAACTACACCCAGTGTATAGGTGCAATGGGACAGCAGCTTACTATCTGCATATGTTTTAATACTGGACTAACTACACCCCATTTACAGGTGCAGTGGGATATCAACTTTATTATCTGCACATGTTTCAGTACTAGAGTAACTGCACCTTGCAGCGGGACAGCAGCATTACCATCTGCACAAGTTTTAATGCTCGATAGTTACGGCCATTGTAAGGTTGCAGTGGGACAGCACAGCGGTTTTGCTATCTGCATGCATTTTAATACTAGAGTAATTGAGGTAGGTTTCACTTTGCTATCTGCATGTGTTTTAATACTAGAAAGACTGCACCAAGTGTTCAGTGGGCAGCAGAACAGCAGCATTACTATCTGCACAAGGTTTAATACTAGAGTAACTGCACCAAGTGTACAGATGCAGTGAGACAGCAGCATTACTATCGGCACAAGTTTTCATAGTAGAGTGACAGTACCAGAGGTACCGGTGCACAGAGGTAGAGGCATTATTATCTCCACAAGTTTTAATATGAGTATCTGCACCAGATATAAGCTGCTGTAAGAGACAGCAGAATTACTATCTCCACAAGTTTTAATACCAGAGTAACTGAACCAGGGGTACTGGTGCAGCGAGACAGCGCCATTACTATCTCTTTAAGTTTCAATATGAGTATCTGCACTAGATGTACAGGTGCAGTAGGTCAGTGGCATTACTATCTGCACAAGTTTTAATACTAGAGTAACTGAACAAAGTGTACAGATGCAGTAAGACTGTGGCATTACTATTCACACCCGTTTTAATACGAGTATCTGCACCAGGTGTACAGTTGCAGTGAGACAGTGGCATCACTACCTGCACAAGTGTTAGTTTTAGAGTGTCTGCACCAGGTGTAGTGAGACAGCAGCATTACTATTTGCACAAGTGTTAATACTAGAGTAACTGCACCAGGTGTGCAGATGCAGTGAGACAGCGGCATTACTATCTGCACAAGTGTTTGTATTAGAATGTCTGCACCAAGTGTACAAGTGCATTTAAAAAGCAACATTACTATCGGCAATAGTGTTAATTCTAGAGTAACTGCACCAGGTGTTTTGGGTTGCAGTGAGACAGCGGCATTACCGCACATTTTACAGAAACACTGTAACAGCAGTATCACTACTCATTTTCCAGAAACAATGTGACTTCTGCTTGACAGTACTCTGGTGTGAACAAACGGTGTGGCAGCAGCACCAGCACTGCCTTCATTGACATGACTTGTTAAATAATATGGGGCGACTTGGTATTCCCGGGAACAACAAGACAACAATGGTTCCCCTCAGGGGGAGTTTTTAAGCCTATGCCCTCTTGGCCTGACAAATGTGTCTACATCCACAAACGAGAAATTGGTTATTTTATTCAATTTATAGCATTAGGGCATGTACACACAAAGCCAAATTTGATAGGTCCTCTAAAGATGGTGCAGTGAGTAGTGGCAATGGTGAATGATAGTGTGCTGATGCTGTTTGTAAAAGCAACAAACAACACCTTTGACTTGGTAGCAATTCAATTTAAGAAAGCACTCAAATATTGATTCAAATTTACAAACACTGCAATATATGCCAGTCAACAGGTAAGTACATCGACGTTTCGACCTCCTAATATTTCCACAGGGTCTTCATTAAGACAATTTTGGTAGCAAACCAACATTAGTAAAAGTAATCAGGAAAAGCCTGACAAAAAACCCCTCAAAATTAGGACATGTCATAAATTTGCATTACGGGTCAAGAATATTCCGAACGCTGTCACTACTTTGTAAAGAAATCCAGACACTGTCTTAGATCAGTGTGATAAATCCACCCGTAACAGCGATGTGAATGGAGAAGCTGTCAAAGTACAAAAGCAGTTCCTGTGATGTGACAGCAAAGTGAAAGCAGCAGTACTATCTGCCTCTTGTGCACAAAACAATTCATGAACATACATCCATAATCCCTGAACATATGAAATCAAATCACAGAACTGTGTGTACTGGTGAATTAACTCGTAAAGCCAGTTCAGATATTTTCTATATAGTGCTCTGTTGTTTCTCTGGATTTTAATTAGATAGATGTCTATCATTGGCTGGTCTCCATTAGGTCACCAAGGGCCTGATTCACCCACAAAGAAGAGACATACTCCCGCTAAATGGTGTAAATGCATAGGTTTGCCAAATTCACAAACATTGTCATTGGTATACCCAGAAGGCTCTGCACATCACAGCTTTCTAACTGTCATACTGCGAATATTAGGTGACATCTGCTATTTCTGCATTGTGGAGTTATAGGCAGGGTGTAACTCTACAGTGGGAAAATGACGTTCCAATGTACATTTTTGTTTTCCTTCTCTCTTTTTCTCCACAGAGAACTCCCTTCTCCTACACCACCACCAGCGTGCAGATTTTTCATTCCTGTTCCCACCATGGAAGGCAAGTTGCTCTAGTTCTTTACTAGACTCTCCAACATATCTAGGGTGAGAGGGAGTCAAAGAGGTATTTGAGAATGGCAACAAACAAATTAACACACCTGGAAACACACCTTGCTTCATGTCCCAGGCTCCCTGCTGTATACCACTATGCTTCTTATCCTATAGTTACCCAAAATGAAGGTGCAGGTCAGAGTTACCTCAGTAGCCTCATTCCAGCTGTTGCCCCCAGGTAAGCTGGAGTGCTGTTGTGCTGCCGATAAGGGATTTTATCCTTGACTTTATTGGTGCAGTCTTCCAGAGATTTGGCAGCTCCATCAGGGTTACTTGCGTAGTTGGCTATTCCAGGACCTGAAAGAACAGAGACAGTCGTTATTGCTCTTATGTGTAGAGTCCGGACGGACAGGCCTTTGATGGAGCAGGATAAATGAATTTTTTTTAACCTCCTACTAATTTTTGTAAAATAATTAATAAACATGTTCGTTTAAGTAAATAACCAACAATGTATGTTACATGTAAAGGGTTAAGGGTAACACGCTATTTTGTGTGCAAATTAATCTACTTATAATTGTTGACGTGGTTAACATAAACGTAATATTTGCGTACTAATAAAATAATAAACGCATGATTTGTGCTTTGAAAATAAAACGTGTGGTGGCAAAATAAAGCGATGGTAAGTAAGGGACGGCTTTATATGTTGCTTTTTGCTAGGTAATACCTAATTGGGGTACGTAGAAAGACGGGAGGGAAACGAAAGGGTTTATATTCTTTATTTTAACAATATTTTGTTTATCTTTGAAAATAGTGCGCTTAGGCCTGTTGAGCAGCGATATAAAATGGCCGCCATGAGCTAGAGTACGCATGTGCAAGAAGCCGTGTGGAAAAGGAGAAAGGCTGTGAAAAAGAATGACCACGTGTTCGTGCTGAGAGCCTAAGATGGAAGTATGGTCAAGGCTATTGTGACCTTACTGAGCAAATGTGTGCCAAGATGATCAGCAAGAAGCGTGAGAAGTCAAACTGAATAAATGGACGGAACTGTTGAACCTAAAAAGTATCAGAAAAAGATACAAATTGGACTGATCGAAACTGATGAGTAATGTCATGAACTGTGGGAAACGATGCAAGCATGGACATTCCACAAATAACTGGTTAAGACAAGGAAGTTTGATTAAAATGTATATGGACTCGAATGAACCAATGAGAGAGAATCACGCCATAAAGATGCAACATTTTTATTTAGTAAGCTAGAATTAGGGTATAAGAAGACCTACTCTTGGTGGGGAGGGGTTGGAATGCTGTAGACGGGAATGCTGGAGAGAGTTGATGCTGCAGATGGGTGAAGTTGCGGTTGCTGATGCTGACGAGCTGATGCTGCTGCTGCTATTTTATATTTTTAGTTGAGTATAAGATGCTGCTTTTGGAGAACCTTTTTACTCCTGATAGATTTTTCATTTAGAGCTATTAGATTTTTCCAAGACAGATAGATTGATCTTTTGGAGTTCTTGCTGTGACAAACTTTATCTTCCATCTAATAGGCATGCATTGTAATTTCAATTTATTCTTATAATGATGATAAATGTAATAATCTGATTAATAAGCTTAAACTTATTTCTTGCTTCGAAACTTTATATACACTTTATTATTCTTTAAACAAATGACTCAGTGATTCTTTAGCTCAATAATTAAGGTAAAATGTTAAAGAGTTTATTGTGATTGAGCTGGTCTTAATCACCATCAACTAATTCCTACTAGTTGGTCCATTGACCAATGAGCGGAATACCTTAAAAGCAAATGAGAAACATTATGTCATGTTAAAAGAGGTATCCCGTCTCCTTCCAGCGAATCGTTTTACTGTTTTTTCTCCTACGTTAAGGACGGAGGTAATCCAGGGAATAAATGAGTAAGTGAATGTATATGCGGTGTTATGGGCCCCACCGTCATATGGATATAGTTTGTGTGTTGGAGGGATAGTTGCACCTGGATTACCGAAGCATATAGGAGAAGAATTTTTATTGTTAGCGCTGGATCAGATTTCTTGGTAGCAGAGTTATGGTAACTATAGATTAGTTTGGTGATTATTGATTATTGATTATTGATAAGTTCATGTCTAACACTTTATGTTGAGTCGCGTTATGTTATATGTAAGTTTTCACGCTTCCGGGAAGTAGGAAGTGGAACACGTGTGGCAAGAGAAGTCACATGGAATAATGCATTGTCTGAGTTCATATTGGTGATAACACAGGTTGTGTTATGATAGGGACATTTTCCGCATAAAAGGTGTGTAAGAGAAATAGTGACCGGTTTTCTTGTGAAACTCTGGTTTAATTCTCAGGAGCAGTATAGTCTCCACATGTGTTTTATCCCCAGAGAAACGGGTTTACCGCTTGCTTGAAAGAAGGGTAAGGTAGAGGAAGTGCTACTTTATCGGCGAAACAGAAAATTCTGTGGTAGGGTAGAGGTAGCGCTGCCTACTGGAAAATACAGAATTCTTGTGTAAATGGACAAAGCTATCTCTTTGGTTTAGCGAATCAGACAATGGAAATGTGTTTTAAATGTTGTAACTAATGAAGAATTGTTGAAAAAGAAATTGCCGATAAATTTTGTAAAGGAGGGGTCAAGAGCAGAACTGACGTAGACAAAAGCCGCGCTGGGATTGGACAGTGCGCTGTAGACAGAAACCGCTCTGATTGGAGCCTTGGTGTGAGTCGCGCTAGGATTGGTCGAATAGCCTAGTGACGTGGAAGTTTAAGATTGGAGTGTTGGTGTGAGTCGCGCTAGTATTGGTTGGAATAACGCATAGAGAACAGTGTTGAATTGCGGATCGTTTGAGGAGAGAAAGCGATTGTGAATCATGTCGTATTATGAATATGGTAGAGAGAAAACGTCATGGATGTCGAAAGTTAAGAACTTTTTAAGAAAGATAAAAAGGTAGTGACTAGTGAGGGACAAGTAATTCCTCCGCCGAAATCACCAGCTTCGCATATGATGCTGAAATATGGATATCATACATGCATATGGTTAGAAAATTGGACAAAATATACCAAGAAGGATGGAGCATTGGCTTTCCCTGAGAATGGTTCATTTAATGTAGCTGTACTACGGAATTTGTGAGAGAAGATGGCATTGTTAGAACCTAGACCTAGACCGACACAGTTTGAAGCTTTAACTGAATGGGAAGATGAGATGTATGAACGAGAGAGATTCAGAGGATTAAAGAATCATGAGTTTGTGCCTGGAAGGTTATGGGGAGTAAATCATGAGGACAGAATAAAGCGTTGGAGATGTGCTAATATGACAGGAGGTTTGTTTCCAGCTTTTACAGTTGAGGAAGAGGCAAAGAAAAAGTGTACAGAGAAAAAGAAACATGTGGTTATGGAAAAATATGGGTATGGTGGTAGTGAGACGGAAGACGAATTGCTGGAAGATATTTTAAACAGAAACCCACCTCCATACCAACAGACTTCTGCGGTGGTGACACCTAATGCACCGCCAATGGAAACTGGGAGGAATAAAATTCCTGAACGAAGAGATGAGATAAATAGGTCACAAGATCAATTAAAAACTTCACAAAATGAAGAGATAGAAAGTGACAATGCAACTGAATTAGCAAAAACCACAAGAGAATTGACTGAGAAAATAAGAGAATTGACAAAGAATATGGAAGCTGTAACTGTACCAGTAACAATAGGTCCAGTAATGCCAATTTTTGAGAATCAGAAAATTGATGAACGTTCTTTAGTGATTCCCATGAATTCACATTTGCAAAGAAAAAGAGAAGGGATGGAACTGGACAATGAAGGTGCACACCATTTGGTTAGTACCTATAGACCAAGCCCACCTACTAATTTGACGATAAATGAGAATGAGTTCAGGAGAATACCTATGGTAACGGAGTCTGCATCAGGGACACCAGAAAGAAGTAACAATTGGATAGAATTAAATAGTACGCCTGTAGGTCCGACTCCAGATGAGTTAAATGAATGGATGAAAACGCTAAAAACGAAAGAAACAGAAGTAAAACCATTAGATGTAATTAGGTTAAAAATAGACATGGAAGAATTGATTTTAGGAACGATTGGTACAGAAAAATTGAAAAGTTATCAGGATGACGAGATTATGTTTTTGTGCAAAAGTCTTACATGGAGAGCTAGAAATTTACATGACAAATTAGAAGAGACAGCGATTGAACTAGGAGTAGAATTTGTAAAGGTGAGAACGTTGCAGAAACCATATAGAGTAGATTTTTGTGAGAAAGTTATAGAGAATCTGAACACATCAGGAAGATTGACCCAAATAAAAGAATTAATTGTTTTACTGAGAAAATGGGGTGATGTGGATAGATGGAGAAATAGATGGACGAAAAGGAATGAGAAGGTAACAAATAAAGCATCTTTGGCTTTTGCAGTAACAGATAAGGAACCAATTGTAAGGGAGTACCCGATGAGAGAAACTCCAGGAGGTAGTTATGTGCATGTCCCATGGTCTAGACAGGATATACTGTCATTTACAAATGATTTCCCAAAGTTGAGAGAGAAGCCAGTAGAATGGTACAGACAAGTGGAGAGATTTGTTAAGGTTTCAAAGGTGTTGTGGATAGACTTGGATGGATTGTTTGATATAGTAGTACCAGCTGATTTGTGGACAGAGTGTAAGATTACTATTGATTGGCCAACTGTAGAATATCCAAGAGATGCTAAAACAGGAGCGCCAGGACCAGAAGTGATGAGAAAGTACGATCAAGTAATTACCTTTTTGAAGAATAAGATTCCACCTAAAGAAACAAATTGGGTAAAAATAGACAGAACCACGCAGGAAAGTAAAGAATCAGTGCATGCTTACTATGAAAGACTGTTGTTAGTTTTCAAACAATATAGTGGTTATGAGACACTGAATGAGAAGGATATGAGTCATTTTGTATATAGATTTATATATGGGTTGAAACCAGAGATAAGTGAGATGATTAAACAGCATATGATTTGTTGGCAGAATAGCACAGTCGATGAAGTTTTGAGATATGCTAAATATTGTAGTGATGATATTGAGAGTAGACAGCGTAAATTGAAAGAAAAAGCCATGTGGGCACAGGTGAAAGTTGCAGAGAAACAAGAAGCTCAATTCAGTAATACAGGTAATGAAGCAGGACAGGCTAGATTTCGCCCAAATATAGGTAAAGGGAAAGGACAAATGAGCATAGATGAGGCAAAGAAAAAGTGGCCATGCCACAACTGTGGAAAGCTAGGGCATTGGAGAAACGAGTGTAAATTTCCTCCAAAACTTAATGTGGAAAATCAATCATTAAATTCACAGGTGCAGAGTGAGGTAGTTACTCAACAGAGTCAGGTGCCACAACCACCACTTCCCAAGAGTGTTAACCAACAGAAATACAGTGCAGAAACAGGATTCTACGGAGGAGAGCAGGTAACACAGTTGCCGCGTGCAGCTGCCATTTCTCAATATTGGTTACGACAGGATGAGGATGAAACGGATGAAAGCTTCTGACGGTGCCTAGGAGAGGGGAAGAGTGCGTGCTTGGCGCAACTCTAGAGGTAGATCAGTCTGGTCCATTTGTGGATGGAGAAGTGAATGGTGCAAATGTAACATTCCTTGTGGACACTGGAGCTACCCGTTCTACTGTTAGGTCAGTGGAAATTCCAAACCTTCCTCTCTCAGGTGAACATATCCAAGTAGTTGGAGTTTCGAATCAGCAAATTAAGACGCCTCTTACTAAATTAGTGGAGGTAAAGATTGGTCCATTTAGTGAAATGCACCGATTTGTGGTATGCAATTGTAGTCCTGTGAACCTATTAGGACGCGATTTATTGTGCAAAATGAATTGCACTATCTATTGTACTCCAGATGGAATTGCATTTCAGACCCCAGATGAAGATGTATTGTATAAAATGACACTGGTGAATTTAGAACCAGAAGTAAATGATTTGTTTCCTGTATTTGATGAAGAGAAAATCCCAATCGAACTGAAAAAGACAGTGAAAGAAGAAGTGAGGGACTTTACAGGAGAAGATATAGGATTAATGAAAGAAGTAGATCCCGTTAAAATCTCCGTAAAAGAGGGAACGAGTTACCCAAATACGCCCCAGTATAAATTGACACCAGAAATAATTGAAGGAATAACGCCAGTAATAAATAATATGATTGAACAAGGAATTCTAAAAGAAATCATGAGCAGTCCATGTAATTCGCCAATAATGGGACTGAAAAAGCCAAACGGAACATATAGGATTGTACAGGATTTGAGGAAGGTAAACAAAATTGTAGTACCTTGTTGCCCAATAGTACCGAACCCTGCTGTGATTCTATACCAGATTCCACGTGAAGCAGAATGGTATACAGTAATTGATTTATGTCATGCATTTTTCTCTATTCCATTGCATCCAGATAGCCAGCCATTATTTGCGTTCAGGTTTGGAGAGCGTATTTTGGCATGGTGCCGAATTCCTCAAGGGTACACAGAAAGCCCCTCAATCTTTAATCAGATTCTAAAAAATCCTTGGAAGATTTAAAAATGCCAGAAAAGTCAGTGATGGTTCAGTATATTGATGACCTACTGGTGGCATCAAAAACGAAGGAAGCATGTGTCAATGATACAATTGCTTTGCTGAATCATTTAGCAAAAAGAGGACATAAAGTGTCCCCATCAAAATTGCAGTTTTGTCAACAAGAAGTCCAATATTTAGGGCATAAAATTGAGAAAGGAGTGCGAAAGGTAACGACTGAAAGAATAAAGATGATTCAAGGAATGAGAGCTCCAATGACGCAAAGAGAGGTAAGAATGTTTCTGGGAATGGTTGGATATTGTCGACAATGGATAAGCGGTTTTTCGTTGATCGCCAAACCGTTGCAAAAACTTACAAAGAAGGATGTTAAAGATCCTTTTGAAATGAATGATGAGGAAATGAAAGCGTTCAGAGAGCTGAAAAAGAAATTGTGTGAAGCTCCAGCATTGGGAATGCCTGACTATGAGAAAGACTTTGAGTTGTATTGCAGTGAAAGAGATGGATGTGCATTTTCAGTCTTGGTACAGAGACATGGAACCATGAAAAGACCCATTGCATATTTTTCAGCTGTTTTAGACCCTGTAGCGAAAGCGTTGCCTGGATGTTTGAAAGCAGTTGCTGCTACTTGCGTAAGTCTGGAACAGAGTGAAGGCATAGTGATGGGATATCCACTGAGAGTATATGTTCCCCATTCTGTGGAAATTCTCTTGACAAGAACGAAAACCCAATACATGACACATAGTCTGCTGACTAGGTATGAAAAAGTAATTTTGAGTGCAGATAATGTGACCATTGACAGATGTATGAATGTGAATCCTTCGACATCATTACCAGACGAAGAGAGTGTGATTGAAATGGATGAAGTGGATCATGACTGTCTGAATGTGCTTGAATATTGTACAAAACCGAGACCCGATATAAGAGATGAGCCCTTAAAAGAATCAGATTATATTCTGTTCTTGGATGGCTCATGTTTGAGAACAAATGATGGAGTTCTAAGTGCAGCGTATGCAGTTTGCACAGTAGCAACTGTAATTGAAGCATCTTGTCTGAAAGGGATACGGTCTGCCCAAGTCGCAGAACTAGTAGCTCTGATTCAAGCCTGCAAGTTGGGAAGAAATGTACGGGTTACGATTGTGACAGATAGCCAATACGGTTTTGGAATTGTGCACGACTTCGGTCAGATTTGGTCACAAAGAGGTTTCTTGACGTCTGCAGGAACGCCAATTAGAAATGGAGATTTTGTGAAAAAGTTGCTTGAGGCGATACAGCTGCCTAAACAGATTGCTGTTGTGAAGTGCAATGCACATAAAAATGGGGAAGACTACATAACTGTCGGCAATAAGTATGCTGATGAAATTGCACAGTACTGTGCAAAGAATGTGGTCTCTTTGAACAGGAACCGAGAGAGAGAGCATATTTCTTGTCCTTTGCTTTTTACTAACCCTGTTGAGACATGGGATGAGGTGAGACAGTTACAGGAAGCAGCAGATGATGAGGAAAAAGATACATGGATAAAAGCAGGATGTAGAAAACATGAGGAAAATGATGTTTGGGTTTACAGAGATGAGAGACCAGTTATGCCTGATAGCATGATTTCTGACATGGCACGGATGTACCATGGACAAGCCCATATTGGGAGAGATTCAATGATCAGACTTTTTAGACAAACATGGTATAATCCAAAATTCAGAGCCATAGCTGAGAGTCTTTGTCAAAGATGTCTTACTTGTCAACAGTTAAATCCAGGAAGGAAGACAGTAGTGAGTCTAGGAACAATAGGACGAGAAGGAGGTCCGTTCACTAGAATGCAAATGGATTTTATAGAAATGCCCCCGAGCAACAGACTAAGGTATGTCCTCGTAGTCGTCTGTTTGTTTTCCCGTTGGGTGGAAGCATACCCGACCAGAAGGAATGATGGAATCACGGTAGCAAAACTTATGCTGCGAGAATTCATTCCGAGGTATGGTTTTCCAGTCACGATTGAAACAGATAGAGGAACACATTTCCAAAACGAATTAATTAAACTGATTTGTGAAGCACTTAGTATAAAACAGAAACTGCATTGTGCATACAGACCAGAGGCTTCTGGAATAGTAGAGCAAGTGAATGGAACAATTAAGAACAGGTTAGGAAAAATGTGTCAAGCCACAGGACTCAAATGGCCAGATGCCTTGCCATTAGTTTTAATGACAATCAGAAGTATTCCGGAAAGGAAAACTGGACTCAGTCCCCATGAGATAATTATGGGACGAGCAATGAGACAAGCACATGTACCTGTCAACAAACTACTGACTATAACTGATGATCTGGTGCTGGATTATTGCAAAGGATTGGCTGATGTGGTGCGTTCTGTGTTTCATCAGGTTGGACCGGATGCGACCACTCTTGAAAGAAAACCAGCTCACGACTTGAATCCAGGAGATTGGGTCCGCATAAAAGTCCACAGGAGAAGAAACTGTTTGGTTCCTCGCTGGGACGAACCACGACAGGTGATCCTGGTGACAACCACTGCAGTCAAATGTGCAGGAGTGAAACATTGGGTGCATGCCAGTCACACCATCAGAGTTCCAGAACCTGAAGATCGACATGTGAGTCGACATCTGGAAGTGTTGGATAACAGTTCAGCATCAGAAGCAGAAGAAGAAACGAACAGGGTGCCAGAATCTGAAGATCGACCTGTAAGTCGACATCTGGAAGACCCAACTACAAGTGCAACGACAGAAGAAGTAGAGGAAATAGCTGAAGTTCCAGAACTTGAAGATCGACATGTGAGTCGACATCTGGAAATATCAGATACCAGTTCAGAATCTGATACAGATCATTCGGATTGTGAGGAAATTATGAAAAGAAATTGGAAATTTGAAAGCATAAGAGAAGAAAATGAACACGAAGACAGTAACAGTGAACAACCAAGTACAAGTTGTGGTAAAAATCCTTTGGAGATAATATTAATAGATGAAGAAGGGAGAGTTTCAAACAGAAAGTTAGAAAAATCGGAAGATCCCCGAGGAGCAATAGGGACAGATAGCCAAACAAAAGAACAGGGAAATTTAGAAGCAGATAGAGAGATTGACACAAATTCGGAAGAACCTCGAGGAGGGACAGAAATAGGTGAACGAAGGAAGATAAGAAAAGAACCACAAGTAGAGGAAGAAAATGAAATTATAAGATTCAAAATAAGAGACAATAAAGAAAAAACTGAAACAGAGTCTGAAGAAAGTGGAGAAGAAAGAAACCAAAAACTAGAGTCAAGAAAAAGGAATTGGAAAACAGAAAGAGAGGAAAAAGAAAGTGAGGCAAAAAGGCCAAGAAAAGGAGACAATTGGCCCAACGAAGTAAGAAAATTAAGATACAGGATCATAAGGTTAGATGGAAAAAGTGCTGAACAAGTGAATGAAATAACAAGTCAGAAAGAGCAAGAAAAACAAGGTGGAAAACACTTGCAGAAAACGAAAAGAGTAAAGAAGGTAAATCCGAAGTATAGATCGCCTGAATGGTTGTACCTTGCTTTAACGGATAACAAAGAAGAAAAGAACACTCACGAGAACCCAGAACAAAGAAACCTAATGGGTGAAGGTGAAGTGCAACAAACTTGAAGAAATTTAAACGAATTTCTACCGGACTTGACAAAATACTGGATCTGACGAATTTCTACCGGATTTGACAAAATACTGGATTTGACAAAGAAAGAATTCTGAAAAGAATTAAAAGAAAGTACCAAGCAAAGACAAAAACATTGGAGTGCAAAGTGGCTAATAAGTCATTTCTGAGGTGTAGTGACACAATTTTCTTGAAAATAAATAAATAGGTTATAAAACAAAATGGAGGATACTAGAGATAGAAAATGTAGATGTGAGTTTTTAAGTAGATGGTGTAAGATGTGCTTCTTTTGTACAGGATTATTAATGACAGTATGGGTGGTTTTAGCAATCACTATTCCAATTAGTTTAGCTGTAGTAGAAACGTCTAATCACACAGAGAAAGAAAAAGGAGCTAACACTCAAGAAACAGTTATATTAAAAAGTAGTGCAGAATTACATAAGGACAAATCAATAACAGATTTTTCAAAGAATGTTTTTACTAAATTATTATATGAGTATGTAGAAACAATGGATGTAAGAGATTGCTATGTTTGTATGCAATTGCCTGCGTCTGTAGCAGAGGGTGTGACTTATCATCACCTTCCTTTGACGTATGGAATAACATGTAGTGTTTAAGCAAGTTTATTTTATAAAACAGGTAGATTAGAATATTATTACACTGACATAGATAAGATTTTTGCGAAAGTTTCTGTAGTTCCCGAACTAAACAAAATAAAAGAGGGAAAAACGTTTGGTGAATTTTTCATAGAAGATAAGATTTTAACATTAGATAATATAGTTAAAAACAACCTTACCTGTGAGTTAAAGAAGGAAGAAAAAGTATTTTTAGAGATGGTTGAAGAAAGAAGAGTGAAATTTCAAAGAAAAGTGATAGAAGAGACAAAAACACCTCTTTGGGCGTTTGAGGAAGACAATCATGACAAGAAAAAGACAAATGCAGCTATGACTCTGGATTGGCCCCAACAGGGAAGGTTGTGCATTAGAAGAAATAAAACAAGATATGACAATTATTTTGTGGGTTCCAGTATTTGCCATGACAATTATCAAATTTTAGGCGGATGGGGATTCAAAGGGGAAAAGATCCAATATTTCCAGGGATCTATTATGTTTGCGGTAATAGGGCTTATTACAGGTTGCCGGACCATTGGTATGGGTCATGTTATTTAGGCCTGGTCTTTCCAAAGATTTTTCGTATGGATAGAAAAGAAAAAGGAACACACAAAATGATAAATACCTTTACACGTAGAAAAAGGGAAAGTTTTTCAGAGATAGTAGGTGATATTTTTGGAGCATTGATACCAGCAGTGGGAATATCTTTGAATGCATTTAAAATTCGGAAATTATCCACAGTGGTAGATCGTTTATCTACAGATACTGCTGGAGGGTTCTTGATGGTAAATACCGAGATGGTTGCCATGAGAGCTATGGTGATGCAAAATCGACTTGCCCTTGACATTCTTTTGGCAAAAGAGGGTGGAGTCTGTGGAATGCTGAAAGTCCAACATTGTTGCACTTACATTCCAGATAAAAGTGAAAATATACAAAAGTATATAAAGAATATTACAAATTTGCACAAAGAACTTGTTCCACTGCAGGTTGAAAGTGCATTTGGAAAACTTGGTAAAGGGTTTTCTTCAGTAATAAATTGGTTAACAAGAATGAGTGGATTAATAATAGGGAAAGTTATAATAATAGCAACCATGATAATCATAATAATTTTAGCTTGTAATTACATGTATAAAGAAAAGAAGAAGACAGAATAAAATAGAAAAGGAAAACATGATAAACAAGGAGAGAGAGAGAGAGAAATGGGTGAAATAGAGCTAGAAGAGATAAAAGAGAACATGTACAAGAAGACCAAGAGACAAGTTGAAAGGGATACGGTTGTGTAAACTAACAAAAGCAAACGGATAAAAGATATATGCTGTCTGAGAGAATTGTATAACTTGGGTTTTGTGGTGATATTAAAAATCACCAAAGGGGGGAGTTGATGGAGCAGAATAAATGAAAAAATTTTAACCTCCTAATAATTTTCGTAAAATAATTAATAAACATGTTCGTTTAAGTAAATAACCAACAATGTATGTTACATGTAAAGGGTTAAGGGTAACACGCTATTTTGTGTGCAAATTAATCTACTTATAATTGTTGACGTGGTTAACATAAACGTAATATTTGCGTACTAATAAAATAATAAACGCATGATTTGTGCTTTGAAAATAAAACGTGTGGTGGCAAAATAAAGCGATGGTAAGTAAGGGACGGCTTTATATGTTGCTTTTTGCTAGGTAATACCTAATTGGGGTACGTAGAAAGACGGGAGGGAAACGAAAGGGTTTATATTCTTTATTTTAACAATATTTTGTTTATCTTTGAAAATAGTGCGCTTAGGCATGTTGAGCAGCGATATAAAATGGCCGCCATGAGCTAGAGTACGCATGTGCAAGAAGCCGTGTGGAAAAGGAGAAAGGCTGTGAAAAAGAATGACCACGTGTTCGTGCTGAGAGCCTAAGATGGAAGTATGGTCAAGGCTATTGTGACCTTACTGAGCAAATGTGTGCCAAGATGATCAGCAAGAAGCGTGAGAAGTCAAACTGAATAAATGGACGGAACTGTTGAACCTAAAAAGTATCAGAAAAAGATACAAATTGGACTGATCGAAACTGATGAGTAATGTCATGAACTGTGGGAAACGATGCAAGCATGGACATTCCACAAGGAACTGGTTAAGACAAGGAAGTTTGATTAAAATGTATATGGACTCGAATGAACCAATGAGAGAGAATCACGCCATAAAGATGCAACATTTTTATTTAGTAAGTTAGAATTAGGGTATAAGAAGACCTACTCTTGGTGGGGAGGGGTTGGAATGCTGTGGACGGGAATGCTGGAGAGAGTTGATGCTGCAGATGGGTGAAGTTGCGGTTGCTGATGCTGACGAGCTGATGCTGCTGCTGCTATTTTATATTTTTAGTTGAGTATAAGATGCTGCTTTTGGAGAACCTTTTTACTCCTGATAGATTTTTCATTTAGAGCTATTAGATTTTTCCAAGACAGATAGATTGATCTTTTGGAGTTCTTGCTGTGACAAACTTTATCTTCCATCTAATAGGTATGCATTGTAATTTCAATTTATTCTTATAATGATGATAAATGTAATAATCTGATGAATAAGCTTAAACTTATTTCTTGCTTCGAAACTTTATATAAACTTTATTATTCTTTAAACAAATGACTCAGTGATTCTTTAGCTCAATAATTAAGGTAAAATGTTAAAGAGTTTATTGTGATTGAGCTGGTCTTAATCACCATCAACTAATTCCTACTAGTTGGTCCATTGACCAATGAGCGGAATACCTTAAAAGCAATTGAGAAACATTATGTCACGTTAAAAGAGGTATCCCGTCTCCTTCCAGCGAATCGTTTTACTGTTTTTTCTCCTAGGTTAAGGACGGAGGTAATCCAGGGAATAAATGAGTAAGTGAATGTATATGCGGTGTTATGGGCCCCACCGTCATATGGATATAGTTTGTGTGTTGGAGGGATAGTTGCACCTGGATGACCGAAGCATATAGGAGAAGAATTTTTATTGTTAGCGCTGGATCACCTTTTACTCCTCTTGGCCTTTTCCCCATCCTTGGGGCCAAATATAATAAAAAAGGGGAGGGTGGCCACATGTCCCACCTCCCCGAGCCTGATTAGGTCCCAGGGACCCCATCCACCGGAGCCATGTATTTTGTAAAGGGGAGGGGGGCCCCTCCCCAAGCCTATTTTTGCCCCAGGCCCCCCATCCCGGGTGGCCTCCATTATTTATAGGTGGGAGCCCCGGTGCCCATGCAAAGCATCCACCAAGCACAACGCATGGGGCCACGGGTGATCCCCAGGGTCCCTGCATCCCCAGTCGGCTCCCCGTATGATGCGGAAGCCGGCATTGCTCCCGCCCGGAGAGAGCAGCTACTTATGCTGCTCCCTACGGGTGGGAGCAATATGTGTCCTGTTTTCCTGCCAGCATTAGTGTAGGCAGGGAAACAGAACACAAGTTCCCTGGCAGCCGGCGGGAGCATTTTGAAATCTCCCATCGGCTGGGAAAAGCTTTGGGCCTAATTACGAGTTTGGCAGTGCGGGAGCGGGGCGGCACTCCACTGCCCGGCTCCCGCACTGCCAAACTCGACCGCCAGCCGCCCGCCAGATTGTGAGTTTTCTTGTTGCCTGGCAGGTGGTCCTTTAACGTTCCTACAGTGATGCCTTTGAAAAAGCCACCACAATGGCAACGCCAAAGCCCTTTCCTCCACGGCATGGACTGTTAATTCCATGCAGTGCAGGAAAGGGGGTGCATGCACACAAGGGGGCACACCATGTGCCCCCCTGCATGCACCCAAGGGCCCAGAGGCAACATCTCCTCATCACCTGAATTTCATGGCATGAACACCGCCATGAAAGTCTGGCGGTGAGGAAAACTCTTAAAATGCTTGGTGGTGCCGCCGCGGCACCGCCCGCATATTACGTACCTTTGACTGTCGCGCCACCATTCCCTGGTGGTTGCGGCTGTCCCCTGGAGGTCTGACCGCCGAAGTTGTAATCCGGCGTTCGGACCACTGGTGCGGTAGTCCCCGACTGCCACTGTACCTCCACCACGGATTCGGAGGTCGAACTCGTAATCAGGCCCTTAGTGTTTGCTCCCTTTGCAGGAGATTTCAACATGGTCCTGCCAGATGGGAGCAAACACATTTCCCTGCCGGCGTTAGTGCATGCAGGGAAATTACTGTGTCCTGGGGGTGGGCTCCTCGGGACACAGTAAGTGAGCTGGCCCCAGGGGATGGGGTCCCCGGGGACATTAAAGACTGAGGGAGGAGGGTCACGTGCCCTTCCCCCCTACCTTTTATTTTATGACCCTGGAGGATGGGGTCCCCAGGACCTTTGTAAGGCTCAGTGAGGGGGGCCCTCCCCCAAATAAATACATTGGGCCACAGGGGATGGGGTCCCCGAGGCGGAAAAGGGCATTAGTGATTTCATAAATGATGTCTTAGAACATGTAATGAGTGATTTAATATGTGAGGTCGTATGTAGTGCATGGCAGGGCACAGGTTATAGTTAGCTCTGTGGTTTTTTAGTTCAAAATGTTAATGTTGTCACTGACATATACATCTAACTATAACATTACTTTAGCCTTTGGTTTTTTCAGTGAATATATATATGTCCACCAAGATAACTCCTCAGTAAACAAGACTTCGGCACTCCCAGCTGATTGTGTGCACAAATGTTTTATTTGGCTAACGCTCCTAACGAGTTTCGGTCCAGGCTGGACCTTGTTCACGGTTACGGGCATAACTCTGCCAATAATATTTAAACACATCACATGATCAGAAAAGAAATAAAATAAACAAAGAACCATAATTTGCATACTATTGCACTTTACAATAGTAATAGCCACAAAGTGTTGGGACTATATATACACACACACACAACTCCCCACACCAAAGGTTAAAGGGACGTTTTAGTTAGGTGAAAATGAAAATGTCAGTCAATACGTGTAAACTAATAAAACGACTCAAATTCACCAGTTATAGTTATTGCAAGTAACTAAGGGGCTCATTACGATGGCGGGCGGAAGCACAACCGCCGTGCTGGCGGATGCAAAAACCACCAGTTACCGCCGGTACGCAGCAGTCCACACGCCCGCCCAATTACGATGCGAAAAGTAGGCCAAACACCGCCGGCAAGCCAGCAACACCGTCCGCCATCAAAGTGCGCCCGTACACGTAGCGGCGCAGCACAACTGACACACACCGTCCGACGAAACACGTCCCGCCCGGCGCATAAATTACGATGCCGCAAACAAACGGCTCCCACGGCCAAGAGATACCGTACGACAAACCGAAGCGGTAACACGGACGCCGAGCACGGACAACGAAGAAGCGGCTCCCCGAGCATGAATCCAGCACTGCAGGCCCTCCCCATGCTCCTGCTGATGCACCACCAAGGACGCAACGTACCGCGGAGACGCAGGTAGGCACACACACAACAAGTGCACGCAAACAGCGCACACAGTGCAAGGGCGGAAAAAGCGGACAACCCCCACCAGCGCGTGTACACTACACATCCACCATTGCATCCACATATGACACACAGGCCAAATCGTAACATCGCGTAACACATGTGTACACACCACCTGGGACTAGGAACCAACGACCCCGTCACGGCCCCAAAGCGGCGATGACGCCGCCACACATGAGCACAACGCAGAGGCCAACCGCAGCGCCATGCATGCGTCGCACACAGACACAGGGACACAACCAAGCAGCACACACATCAGCCCCACCCCGAACGCACATGACACGTGACAGGCCTGCCACAGACATGTCCCCAACGCCCAATTCACGGACAACACCCAACGCCACACAACCGACGCACACATGTCAGTGAAGACACGCAACAGCAGGACACACCCCAGTGTAACAAACATGGCGTAGCACACAGCGGCGGCAACACCAACTAGGAGAAGCAGGGCCCCTTCGGGAAGAGGAACGCCAGTACCACACTGAAACACCCATACCACCCTGCACATATGAACAAGACATATAAAACGGAACACCAAAGAGCCCGGGGACCGACAACAGGTGGCCCAAGAATAACATTCACACACAAGGCCCAACGCAGAGCGGAAAGGCAGCCTGCCGCCCACACAAGGGAGAGCAGACAGCACTGAATGACCTTCCATTCCAACTCCGAAACCACAGCCCTGCGACAGAAGCCGGTGAATACAGCCATTGTCCAAGAATAGACCAACACAGGCATGCCGAGGAGACCGACCACAGGGCAGATAGCGCATATCACAGAAGCACACAACGGACGGGGAAGAAAGAAGAAAACACTCCCCCATGTCGGCCACATGCAAGTTAATTGGAAGGAGTCACACATCACTGACCTTGAACTGTCTGAGAAGCATGTGGGAAGAGGGCCCATGTCCTCCAAACAAGCCAACAGAACACAAGTCCTGTCTCCCTACGACTACACAGAGCTCACAGCAACCTCGGAGCGTGCACATTGCAGACTGCACACACAGCCGGAGCACGCCACCACAACGCACCGCTGCGAAATGGCAACCGCAACACACCTACCCAACTACGCCGAACAGCTCAAGCTGTACAAAACCAACCTGTTTCATACATTGGGATGCGATCTCCTGTCCCTGCTGAACGTAAGTTACCGACTGACTTACCGCATCACATTGTTCAGCTGCGTCATGCCCGTCTTCTACTGTCGGAGGTGTCCCTACCAGCATCCCGTGGAGATATGCCTCTCCAACCCGGCATGTCTGAAGGCGGACCTGCTACCACTACTCCTCCCTCTGGACGCACACGACAGGGCCTGCTCTGCCTATGGGGGCATGGCGTATGTGGCCAACATCGCACCCGCACTGAAATGGGACCACTGTGCCTCCACACGACGGATCATCGAGAACAGCTACATCGAATGTCACCCAGCATGCCCCATCATGGTCCTCCAAGGGACAACTTACGAACAACACCTTGACAGCCACCATCCGCTACATTGGCTGGCAAACATGTACACCACCAATGACATGGAAGCCCTGCTGGACGGCATCGCATACCTGACAACCTGTAAATTCGTCGGACCACAACGCAGGTTCCCCGATTGACCTATGATGTCCAACCCCGCACCCATGCTTAGCTTCCGCACGGACTGGCCAGTCACCACCACAACAGCCATACCAAACGACCGGCAACTGTAACCAAACCATCAACGACATCGCCATGACATCGGATATGACCGGGACATGCACACTGTTCCCCATCACATCCAGGAACACCGCATGCATCGTGGGAGGCAGTGGCATGGGCTCTGTGTATCGCACCCACATGGACGGAACTGCACGAACAACCAGGACACGACATGGATCCAGCGCCCATGGACACACACACCGCTCAGTGGACATGAATAGGTTGCCTGGAGTCTGTGGGTGCTGCACCCTCCCACCCCCGCCCGGGAATCCCATACCAGGACCTTTGCATGGACGACAAGTGCATACAACAACAACACGACCCCAGTGACTGTGACATGTCCAGTAACCACCACAGTGCAACAACAAGTGGCACGCCGCTGCATGCACGCAAGCACATGCCCTGATGTCATCTCACATGCACGCGTGCATGAGGAACAACCGCAGCAAACCTGTCACATGGAACTGAGATGGACTGTGCCCATGATGCCAAGCGGTCTGGTAGGCTACATGTATACCGTCTGTGTCAAAGTCCGCAGCTCCGCAGCTATACGTAAATGTACATTAGTACAGCCTTGGCCAAGCAGATGTCACTCTGAAGCCCACATCCCACATGCAACAGCCAATCACATGTAACCCCACACCCTATCCCATTTGCAATCATGCTCAGTATATCCTCAACATGTATTCCGCTGCCAGTAGTGTCCACTATACTGCATCACAGAGGACAGAAGACTCAATATAATGTTTGAAACCAAAACTGTCTCCGCTGACTCATTTCACAAGTACGAATGAGAGAGGATGAGAGTATGTGAAGTACACGGCAGTCGTGACATGACCATGTAGTCCACTGGTATTGGATGTCAACGCAAATGAGTAGCACTACTGTGGAAGACACACATGTGTCGTGTGAAGTCGTATGGACGCAGTGCTCAGGTGGGTGGGTGCGACGGGTAGATGCGCACATGCCAAGTTGGAGCACGCCGTGTTGGGAGGGGTCATGAACAGTACACCACCGCTTCCCTGGGCATTGTGAGAGGACACCTGTCGGGGGAGTGAACACGTGTGTGCACAGCAGCCGGGCACACGTACAAAGCGGTACCAGGCGCACCTCAGCCCACCCTCTGTGGACAAGCTGGATCCTGTTGTGCGCCCGCCATGCCCCTTGACAAGGCACACACAGCCCCAGTCGACCAGGTGTAACCCCAACATAGTCAATCCGCACAGGCGATACAGGGCACGGGATGGCAGTGGAGCATGGTGTGTGAGAGGTCTCCTCGCGCTCCTCCTGGTCATATCACGCAGGCAATAGAACCTCAACGTCTAGCATGGCACAAGTCAAATGGAAGTGTAGGGGGACGCACCACAGCACGAGCAGCACTGACGTCACGGGAGGTGGCTCGCACCATCCCATCCATTGCCCATCATACCAACCACGCCACATGCCATTGCGACTAAGTGCAAGCGCGTGCGCCACCACCCCCGAGCCCTCCCCAGAGAGGCCAAAGAGTGAATGTGTGGGCCATCAGCCACAGACGGACGCGGCCTGGCCGCAAGGGCAGCCACAGCCACTGGGTGTCGCAGGTGGCGGATCCGGAAGGCGAAGACTGTGATGCATAGTCCATGCAGGCTGGGTCTCCATTTGGGGCACCACGCAGGTGGACGGGCGTCCCGCCACACATCATACCCTGAGACAGCCCACTCGTGCAACTGGACCCACACATACACTCCTTGCCCTCTCTGGTGCGAGCTTGGGGCTGCCTGTGCAGGCGCTAGCCTCGCAGGTGAGCATGCATATTGGGGGAGCGAGGGGAGGACATGAGGGCTGGGGCGAAGATGACTGTATCACTGTCAGTAAGTACAAGGGATGACCCAGATGTGGAAAGGAAGAGACGTGTCCCGTGTGTACTGCAACTAGTCGCCAATCCAACTACCCCCCCATGTCCGGAATGTAAGCCCGCACCTAGTACATGTGGGCCCTCCATGATCCATGTCACCTGCGGCAAAGTCATGACATGCGCAATGAGGGAAGTGAGGAGAGCTGTCCGCCCCACGCGCAGAAGGTGCATCAGCTCCACAGACCCAGCAGCGAGTCCAGCAGGGGTCACATGTGCAGGGGCAGCTGTGCCTGGTGTGAAGGCACATGCATATAGACAGCACATCGACCAATGTGTAGTCTGCCCACATCTACAGTCCATCATCATGCGGACATAGGAATTGAACACAGGGCAACACATCTTCAGTTGGTGCACCCACCGTGACCAACAATGCGCAATCATCGACGTACCCGCCCTGTGCACGGCCCCCACCCAACGGAGGCACATCCAGTGCCACCATCCCACACACACAAGCCTTCCACGGAACATGCTGTGTCCAATGGTCAGTACAGAGTCAGCGCCCATCTGGTGGATCCTGAACAGGAGACACATGCACACACATGCCAGCTCCCACTATGTACGTCTGCCACCTGGCACGTGCAATGTAACCTCTCACCTGTGACATGTGACTGCAAGCACACAGCCGTCTTGGCATGGGGCTGTCAATGTGGACACCTGTCAATGTTTCGGGAGGTGTGATCCGTACAGTGCTGTACATAGGGTGCAGTGCTGACACCTACTACTGTCTCATATCCCCTCGTGCCACAGGTCCCACTTGTTTTGGCCGCTCAGCCTGTGCCCACATCGTCGTCGTCGTGTGCCATACTCATCCAGCCGCGGAAGCAGTTCCATGCTCAGCAGACATTCATGTTGCCGTGGCGTTGCCGCTTGACGGATATGCAGTCAGTCCCCATCAGCACGCCCGCAAGTCATTGGGGCCTAGATCCCCATGTGCATGCACATGGCAGTGGTTTGTATCACTAGCCATTGCCATTGTTGGGAGACCTGTGTAAGTGTATTGTGGCCGTGCCGTCCCAGCTTGACAGCTGGGCTGTGGCTCATGTGCTTGCTCAGTCATGTCAGTGATGTGTATGCGAAATTGCTATGTGTCGTGTTGCTTTGACATGTGTCCTCTGCCATTGTCCCTAGGCGGAGACCGAACATTGACCGCCCATACCAATTGCTGGCGGACATGGACGATACAGAGGTTATTAGGAAGTTTCGGCTGGACAGGCCAACCCTGCATCGACTGTGTGCCATGTTAGAACCCCATCTCCGTCCCCGCAGGGTGTATCCGACTGCTGTCACCCCCACGGCTAAGGTGATGGCCGCCATGCATTTCTTCGCCACTGGGTCATTCCAGCACACAGTGGGCATTGGAGGAGGGATGTCCCAGCCCATGTTCAGCAAGGTGCTGAGGGATGTACTGGCAGCCATGATGCTGTACCGAAACAGGTACATCCGCTTCCCCAGGGCTCGTGAATTGGCGGCAGTGAAGGGTGCATTCTATGCCCTTGGCAGAATCCCACACGTCGTTGGAGCCATTGACTGCACACATGTCGGCCTTGTTCCACCACAGGCCACTGAGCACCTGTACCGCAACAGGAAGCACACGCACTCCCTGAATGTGCAAGTGGTGTGCCTTGCGGACATGGTGATCACCCACGTGTGTGCAAAGTTCCCAGGCTCGGCCCATGACGCACACATAATGCGCAACAGCATCTTGCCACGACTGATGTCCAATATGCAACAGGATCGTGCCTGTATTGTCGGTGAGTATGTGGAGTGGTGTAGCGTGCTGGTTGTGCGATGCTGTCCCCTGTCCAGTTGGAATAGCAACGGTTCTCTGTGTCCCTCACACCCAGGTGACTCTGCGTACCCGAATGGGGCATGGCTGCTCAGTCCATTGAGGAATCCTCGCACCCCAGCAGACGATCGCTACAATGAGGCACATGGGAGGACCAGACGTGTGGTCGAGCGTACCTTTGGCCTCCTCAAGTCCAGGTTCAGGTGCCTGGACCGCACCGAGGGTGCGCTGGCGTACTCCCCACAGAAGGTGTGCCGGATAGTGGTGGCGTGCTGCATGCTGCACAATCTGGCCATTCGGAAGCAGATCCCCCTCATCGTGGATGACGGAGATCAACCAGGGCCCCAGCCCGCAGACCAGGACAGCTCGAGTGAGGAGGACAGCGGAGAGGAGGAAGCTGGTAATGTGCGGCAGCAGCTCATCGCCCGCTACTTCACTTGACGGTGAGTGTCCATGTACGACGGCTGATGTGGCTGTATCTGTGCAGGTGTGTGTGTGCTGTGTCAGGGTGGCCGTTTGTTCACTGCGTGCTGTGTGTCAACGCTCCATGGCCAGGGTAGTATGCCACTGTTGGTGGCTGTGGCATTGTGCCCTATTGCTCTGTGCGATGTGTGTACATTGCTTGTAGTTGTTGACATGTACTGTGTGATGGGTGTGTGACACACTCATTGAATGTGCTCCTGTTCTGTCTCCCACCCCTAGGTCCCTACAGGCCCTCCGGATTCAATTGCCATGCCACGCATCAGGTGCCTTTCCGCCCAAGGTGGCCGTTGTATTCCGTACAAATAAAACACAGGGCACAAACAGCAGTTAGTGTAAAAGGTGCATTTATTACAAACTGTGACGTGATTGTGTGTAAGGTGATGACAAAAGTGGTGCGTGCAGTGACAATGAGCTGTCGGTCATGGCTGCGTGATGCTCAGGGTGTACCCACTGGTTCTATGTCCATAGTCCAACACACACATGCCATCCAGATGGCTGTGTGGAGTGGGATCGTAGTCCAAGTCAATGCAGTGGCTGGTCAAGGAAGGCTGGCGGAAGGCTGGCTGGCTGCCTCACTTGCGTTTGGAGCGTGCGAAGTCCTCCCGGGAGATCTGTTTCCACTTCGGACGGCCCCTTCCACGTTTGCGAGGGGGTGCCTGCTTGCGACATGCTGGTGGTTGAGGTGTGCTCACTGGCTGTGGACGCAGGGGAACTGGACACTGCTGCTCCACCCTGCGCCCCGGCAGGTGGTGGCGGAGGGGAGCTGCTGTCCCTGGCTGTGACCTCACCGCCACCACCAGCTGGCCCATGAGGTCCACGAGTTGGCCCATACGGGCGTCCATGGACCTCAGCACCCCCAGCACCTCACGCGTGTCTGAAGCAGACCGGACCCATTGTCCTTGGGCCTCTTCATAGGCCCCAAGGACTCTGGCCATTTGAGGCAGGGCATGGCTCCCAGGGAGGCTGGCGTTTCCCTGACCCTGCTCCTCCTACCAGTCCTGCTGCCACCGGCCTGCCCACTAGCCACATTGCTCACCACGGTCCTCGCTGTGGCTCCCAGGGTGGATCCAGTCGGCCGGGCCACCACCTGCGCTGGGGCTGGTGCCAGCGAAGACGTGGTGGTGGTGGCGGCGGTGGTGGTCGGTGCGGCGATGGTGGCGGTTGCGGCAGTGGTAGTGGCCACAATGACCGTGGGTGTGGCCGCAACGACAGTGGCAGCAGGGGGCTGGGAATGTTCAGCAGCCCTGGATGATGGGTTGGTGGGTAGGAGGGGTCCTGGGGAGCGGCTGGGCCCTGCCACACCAGATGGGCCTGCTTGGTGGTCCGTGTCCGAAGAGGAGGACAGATCCTCCAGATCCGTGTGTCCTCGTTGGGGGCTTGTAGGCTGGCTGTGCTGGCTGCTGGCTCCATCCCCAGCATCCAGCAGTTCGTCACCTGTGGAGAGAATGAGATCTGTTATTGTGTTGCACCTGGCGAAGTATGTATTTGTCGTCTGACATTAACAGTTCGTGCAATCTCGTACATGGGTTTCCCGGAGGCGTGTGTGTGGCTGTAGCATCTGTAGTTGTGTGTGCTTGGCAATGGGACTGTGTGCTGTGCACATGTGGCATGGGACGGATTGGCCATGCCGATGGGTGTGTTGCTGTGCCCCTACTTATTGTGACTCTGGTGTATGCGGGCTCCTGGCCCATCCTGGGTCTGGTTTGTACTTTGCTTTTGGTGTTCAGATGGGACGCTTAGGAACGCATATGGCAACATGGGGGCCATGCCCCAGATTCGCATTTGGGAGGGAATATGCTTTTGGGGTTCAAATGGAACGCTTAGGAACGCATATGGCAACATGGGGGCCATGCCCCAGATTCGCATTTGGGAGGGAATATGCTTTTGGGGTTCAAATGGAACGCTTAGGAACGCATATGGCAACATGGGGGCCATGCCCCAGATTCGCATTTGGGAGGGAATATGCTTTTGGGGTTCAAATGGAACGCTTAGGAACGCATATGGCAACATGGGGGCCATGCCCCAGATTCGCATTTGGGAGGGGATATGCTTTTGGGGTTCAAATGGAACGCTTAGGAACGCATATGGCAACATGGGGGCCATGCCCCAGATTCGCATTTGGGAGGGGATATGCTTTTGGGGTTCAAATGGAACGCTTAGGAACGCATATGGCAACATGGGGGCCATGCCCCAGATTCGCATTTGGGAGGGAATATGCTTTTGGGGTTCAAATGGAACGCTTAGGAACGCATATGGCAACATGGGGGCCATGCCCCAGATTCGCATTTGGGAGGGAATATGCTTTTGGGGTTCAAATGGAACGCTTAGGAACGCATATGGCAACATGGGGGCCATGCCCCAGATTCGCATTTGGGAGGGGATATGCTTTTGGGGTTCAAATGGAACGCTTAGGAACGCATATGGCAACATGGGGGCCATGCCCCAGATTCGCATTTGGGAGGGGATATGCTTTTGGGGTTCAAATGGAACGCTTAGGAACGCATATGGCAACATGGGGGCCATGCCCCAGATTCGCATTTGGGAGGGGATATGCTTTTGGGGTTCAAATGGAACGCTTAGGAACGCATATGGCAACATGGGGGCCATGCCCCAGATTCGCATTTGGGAGGGAATATGCTTTTGGGGTTCAAATGGAACGCTTAGGAACGCATATGGCAACATGGGGGCCATGCCCCAGATTCGCATTTGGGAGGGATTATGCTTTTGGGGTACATGCTGTGAGCCATGGGTGCCGAACGTGACATGTGTTGTGGCAGCATGACAGTGCATGGTTTGAGGTGTGTGCATGCTTGACATGGCCTGCATATTTGCTGTCTGTTGTGATTACTGGACATGGCATTGGACGAATCGTTATGAGTGAGTGATGGTTGTGTGCCAGCCAACGTATTGCAGTTGTCCCATCTCCTTGGTGTGCGTGCTGCCCTGTGCCATGTGCATCACTGCAGTGCTCGGGGGGTGTGGCCCATGTTGTGTGTTGTTGCTCACAGTGTGTCGTGCGCTTCATTGACTTCTGGCACATGGTTGGTCATGGGCATGTATCTTAGCGTGACTGCTGTATGTGTGGCAGCTGTGCGGATGACATGCCTTTCATGAGACTGGGGCTGACGGATGGGATGGATGGTATGTTGTATGTGCATGGTGTGTCTGTGTGTTTGATGGGTTCAGTGGTGTTCGTGTGCATTTATGTTGTTCCGCTCTGTTGCGTCTAGTGTTGTTTGTCTTACATAGGCGTAGTTGTGGGGTGTGTGGTTGACAGGCAGTAGGGGCTACATGGACAGGACTTCAATGGTGTTTCGGTTGTGTGTGATGAGTTGCACAGTGGCTGCCGTGTGGTACTATATTCAGTGTGGCTTGTGCATGCAGACGTGGCTCCTTGGGTGTTGCTATGTCTGTGATGGGTCATGTGGGGTGTGAGTCTGTTGTTCATGTCCGTGTGCACATTGTTCACTTGTTCGTGACGGTGGGCGGTGCTGCGTGTTCGTCTGCTACGTGACATGTCCCATGTGTTGGTCGTGTTATGGTCCTCATGCCTCCAGTAATCCAGCCCTGTCCAGTTTCCCACCTGCAAGTTGTTCGTGCGTGCACTGTACTGGATGCCACATGGCTCTAAGCGGGGGTGTTCCATGTTGCAGGTCTGTGGGGGTGGGGGGTGTTGTGGGTCGTGGGGGTGGCTGGACACCCACTGACACCGATTGCTGTGGACCGTGATGTCTGCCTTTCGGCTGTCGTTGTGCACTGCGGTGGCTGACACGTGGCTGTGGGGTGTGGGGGATGCTCCTCCTTGCTGTGCTGTGGGACTAGGGGCCTGGTGTGTGTTGTACTTGGGCTGTCCACCGTCCCACCCACTGCACTTTGTGTTCCTGCCACTTACCTGTTACTTGTCGGTTAGTGCAGCTGTGGCGGACACATGGGTGTGGTGGGTGCTCGTTGTGGCGCTTCTGGCATATTTGGGGACCTGTTGGTGGTTACGTGGCTGGCTGAGTGTACACATGTCCCCACGTATGTTACAGTTGTTCGGTTTGGGCTGTGTGTGGTGGTGTCTGTTGCATGTGTGTGTGATGTGTTGTGTATTGTGTGCTGGACATGGGGGTGTTTGTCTCTGGGAGCTGTGGCATGGTGGTAGTGCATGTGAGTACCTAGCGGTGTGCTGGTATACATTAGTTTGTACTTACCAGCCTCCACTCCTCCTGCTAATCCGGCGAGGATCTCCGGATGTATTATGACTCGCACCTTCTCCTCCCACGCTTTGAAGGTCTTGAAGAGCGCGGGATTCCCTCCGCCAGTGACGGCAGCCAGCTCTCTGTTTTTGCCCTCCTTCTTCTTGACCAGGCTCTTTACGTCATTCCAACGTTTGTTTATTTCTCCTCTGTTCCTGGGCAGGGTCCCGACTGCATTGACCTGGTCTACGATCCGGTTCCACATTCTGTTTCTGGTGGCTAGTGGTGTGTGCTGGACCATGTTCCCATAGATTTGTGGGTACACCTTGATGATCTCGTCGACCATGACCGTCAGCTCAATGGGCGTGTACTTGGGCATTCTTTGTGGTGCCATGGTGTTTGTGGTGCTGGTGCGGTGTGTGTTGTGTAATGTGCAGGGGTTTGTGGTGCAAGTGTTTGGTGGTGGTGGTGGTGGTGGTGGTGGTGGTTGTGATGTGTGCGTTTCTGTGGTGTGCTGCTGTCCTTGCTGTGTCACTGTGTCCTCTCCTCTCTGGTTTGCAATGTAGCAAGGGGTTGTGGTCTGTGGGAGTGCTGCTTTTGTACTCACCTATGTGGGTGTGTCCTCATGGTCTGTTGTTTTCAGGTGTGTTGTGTCTGGGGTTCTGGCCTTTGTATTTTTGTTTGTCCGGGGGGTGTTTTCGGGATGTGTACTGTGCTTGTGTATTTGTGCGTGCCTTGCTGTGTGGACTTGTTGGCCATGTTGTGTGCTATTGGTTTTGTGAGCGGATGGTTTCTGTGCAGGTACGTGGGCGCCATGGCTTCTGCCGTGTCGATTCTCATCGGCGTTGTTTGCGCTGGCGGGCGGTATATTTGTGGTTTTTCCGCGCTCATGGCGGTGCGATCGTAATTTCACGTGCGGTGTGTCGGCCGTGAGGGCGGGCGGTTTTGTGTTGTCGTGCGTGTTTCCGTCCGTGGCGGGCGGTTTGACTCCGACTCGGACGTTGGCGGCGGTATTTTGTGTGATTTTCCGCCGATGGCGGTTTTCGGTTTGTGTAATCGTAATGGCGTGGTCGGTGTTCAGACGGTGTGTGCGGGCGGATTTTTGCCGCTTCCATGCCTGGTGGATTTTTTTACGCCGGGTATCGTAATGGGCCCCTAAGACTTGAGCCCTAAAATAACTAGAGCTCCTGCACTCAATCTGGTACTATAACTGGTACCTGGAGCTGAAGTCAGGAAGAGGAGCATCATTCTAAAGGAAAGGAAATATTTGGTATGGAGAAAATTTTTAAAGATACTGACATATGTGCATTAATAAAAAGACCATTATTCTTTTTATTCCTGGATTTTGAGCTCAGAACATTGCACCTTAAAGGTCTGGTTGTCCTAGTAGGAGCTTTGGTCTAAATGTACAAAGGCCGATACTCTTTGCACAGAGTGATGTCTAGCAGAAAAGACTGAGCTCAGAGATAAGCCATAGATGCATTTAAATTAGTAACTCTTTCTAGAATAGTTGTTAAATTAACCATGGATAAATACAGAGTGAGTCATGTGTAACCCATTAGTTATCTCTTATATATACATTTCTATTAAACGTGAAGTAAGGTGTTTAATGGTGTGTGTTATCAAGTGAATTCAAGGTGCTGTGAGTTAATGTAAATTGGTTCGTTTCTAGTTCTATCATTTTGGAAGTCATATGTTTAATGGTGTGTGTGTGTAATTAAGTGAATTCAAGCTGCTGTGAGTTAATGTAAAGTGGTTCATTTCTAGTTATCATTTCAACTCAGAGTTTGCATCAGTTAGGGGACCAACTAAGTTGATCACAAGTGATTGCAATTTTCCTTTAACTCACATTTAATGTACAGTTTGTGATGTTTAAAGGGAAGCATATAGGTTTAATGTCTCTCTACATACAGACTACTGGGTGCTATAGCTTATTGTATAGAGCAGGTCTAGGTGACCTCTTACAAACTTTCTCTCTTCGAGAAAATGGCCAACTATCTCCAGTAGCAAACTCAAGCTCCAGAATGTAATACAAAACTTGAACATTGCTAATAAAGTAATAGTGTAGAAGGAAAAGCAAAAAGCTGTAGACCAGAAAAAAACAAAGCGTTCAACCACTTCAGGCAAACGAAGTTGAGCGGCAAAGTGAAAGTGGGGAACACGAAAGGAAAAACAAACGAGTCCAATGAGCGAGCAACAAGCAGCAGGCAAAGCTGCGATGCAACGTGAACCCAATTCAGCCTCTTTATATATACGTTATCCCAAAAGTTATTCTGTAGGAAACAGGAAGTGAAATCCCTTTATGATGCTTTACGAATAATAATGGTGGGCTAAGGAAAACGTGTTAAATATCCCAAAGTGTAAAAGAATAAATGGAATATTTAAGGAAAAATACATGTATACACATAAAATTCACATTCAGATTATCCATATCTATTTTAGGTACCTTCAACATTTCAGAGGTGCCACAGACACTGAATTAAAAGATAATATGAGGCATGTGCTAAGTCATTTAAAAGTGTGATTTCGAAGTGTTATTCCATATTGTAAGAGGGTACTTTCAATGTACGCAAGCATGTGGAGGGAAAAGTTTTCACCTAAAAAGTGCATGCTCAGATTCTATGTATTATATACATTTACTTGAGACTCTTGCTTAATTGAATATGGAAAATGTATCTAATTAAGACAGGAATCTTACAAATCATGGTACCAGAAACGATCTGCTTTTATACCCTAGCAGAAGAGATTCGGGAACAAACTAGGTGCAAGCACATAACATTTTTAAAGTTAGAAATATTGTCTCCTCTTCGTAAGCCAACATTTAGTCACGCTTTCAAATTTGGACCTTCAAGAACTGGCTATAAACTTTATTGAAAAATCTTCCACAGTGACCATTTCATTACTCCACTGGGGCAATTACACTTCTCTATACCCAAAGGAAAAAGAGGACTTTATAAATGGATGGTAGAACTCTTTACTGTGGCTCATATTTTGGATTTTGAAGTTAATTCCCTATAGTAGAGCCTAGCAGTTTAGCATTTATTTAGCTTGTACTATTTTTTCAAAGAAGAAAGAAGTGCAATCTTGTGTTTAGACTTAGAAACTCTTTAGAGACTCCATTGAAACAGTTTTCTGGTTTGGAAGCATTCTACCTGAGCTAACTATCATCAATCAATGATTCTATAAACTACAAGAATGTAAAAAATTCAAATCTTTTAGTTAGTTTGGGTGATAAGTCTTGGCGTTCCAGTGTAGGTCCTCCCCCTGTTCAGACGGGAACCAGGAGAATTGAGGCGGCATGCACAGAAACAAGGAAAAACGCATGAAGTGACTTGTGAACAGGAAAAAAGCCATCTTTGCTTATCTTCTCAAGTACCAAAAGGGGGTAAGAATGTAGTGCTCTCCCTTGTAATCGGATGGAATCTCTGCTTACGCCATGCAGGCAATGGAGAGCAGGGAGGGACTTTTGGCCATAACTCCTAATGGAGCCTTCTGGTCCTGGTTGAGATTTTCTTCCACTAGGGAAAAGTTTGGGATGAAGAACAGGAACACAGCCAGTGTCATCACTAATGTCTTGACCTTGGAGATTCGTGGGGGTGCTGGACAGCACTTCCACTTCAAGGATGCTGCTGTGGCACTTGTCCGAGAGAATCCTTCCAGGGAAAGTCATAAATGTTCCTTGGGGTTTTGCTTCAATATTGCACAAGACTGATCAGCGCACACAATTTTACATTCATGGACATGTACTATACATTTTATTAAGACATGGGGTGCAAAAAACTTCATCCACAAATTATCTGTTTTAAAAAGAACTCTTTTTTCAAATCTTCTTAAAATCTGATTTTTCAAGTAGCCAACGTGTTTCGTCTCTTCACAAGAGACTTTATCAGGGCTTGATTTGTTGTTTAATGCGTAAAAACCTCAGAAACCACGTTCCTTCATCTAGAGCTGGCCAAGAACATATCAACTTGTTATAACACAATTCTCTTATCACTGTGTCAGCATCTCCTTTATTTTGCTAGTTATCGGTCTCTCAAGGTGTGTGTTCAAAGCCTATGTTGCCATCCCAATCATATTAGCGGTGACCAGCAACTTGCTTATACGGCCGATTCGGGTTTTGCTTCAATGCTGTTCACTCTGTGAACAAGTCACACCAGCCCAAGATAATTAAGAGAGTCTCAGAGTATAAGCCTCTCCCTACCAAGCAGTGGAAACCTTCAGGATCGGGAGGAAATTGTCCATGTGAAATATGTGTGTTTAATTATTTGGTTATTGTCCAAATCCTGGCATTTTTACTCCCAAAATGCTTGCTATTTCGATTTAATAATTACCTAGAGATTTTTGTTCCCAAGCAAATTACACTGAAAGTAACACGTCATCACGTTTAACCAGCATTGGCAAAGTCAATAGGTCTCAACTTTCAATGGTGCTAGCCAACTTTTTGGCTTTGCAAATGGCTTTTATAGATACTGTTCTCCTTTGGCAAATTGGCAAAAGGAAAAAAATGCTTGATGGTCGACGCGGGGTAGCTTTTGCAAAAAATAAAAATAAATATCTGCTTTAGTGCGTTGATGTATATGTGTGCATGTGTCACCGTGCATCTGTACACATGTGGCATGACTGCACCTCCTTTTAAAATTTTTTTTTTTTTAATTTACAGTTCTAAAATGGTGGGATCCAATCCTGCAGCGACAAATGTAAAAAAATATATGCACGGAATTGCACATGAGATTGAAACGAGTGGTCCAGTAGTACACAGCAGAAGCCGGAACCTCTAAAAATAAAAAAGCATTAAAAAAAAAACAGTGAAGAATGTGATGGGGAGGAGCAGGGAAGCAATGGAGCAATGGGGCAAGGAGAAAGAGGGAGCAGGACGTGTGGGGAGTAAGAGGAGGAAAATAAAAAAAAGAAAGACATGCAATGCAGCTCTACAGAGAGGAAGTTCACAAGATAGTCATCTGTAGGAGATTCTGTGCCAAACCACCACACTTTCAGAAGGTACCATAGCTCAAGATAAAATACAGCAATGAACAGTGGCGGCAGGTACGGAACAGGGGTGGTAGGCAAAAAAAAAATATATAATGCTTACCTTTGAACGGCCGCCGTCTCTCCTCTGCCGTCTCTCCTCCCGAAAGCAGGAAGAACACAATCTCCCCTAAGCCAATCACAATGCTGCTGTCACCAGCATGCCAGCAGCATCGTAATTGGTCAGAGGGGCCTGATTGGGCGCTGAGACAGTGAGTGGGAGCCTGTGCATGTTCTCCACCCAGGCTGTGCAAAACAGCCAGTTGGAGAACATGGTGAGTGCCCATGACTGTTTGGCCAGCCCAAGAAGGCCGGCCAAACCATAAAGTGCACTTAGGTGCACATATTTCCTCCTCCCCCGCTCTAACTGCCCAGCCCCGCCCTGCTCTAACCTTGCTCGCAATGAAAAATAAAATGATAGTAACAGCGTGTTATTATTATTTTATATTTCCATTTTTGCACTGCTGAAAAGCAGTCAGGCGACTCTCCTCCCCCTTAGCGGAGGAACCGGCCGCTGGCAATTAAATCATCATGAGTTCAAAGTGTAGATGTTGTGTATTCCCAGGCCTGTGCATTATCATACTCTGATTTTAATATGACAGGCGTTTGCATAATTATGCCCCTTTCTTCTCACTTCCCTTGAGTTCTTTGTAAGTGCTTGTTTTGCATTTTTACTGCACAGAAAAAACTTAACGTTTTATGTTTTTTCTGCTAGGTAAGTTGTTTTCTATATTTTTCTGGATGAGTGTGTTCATTATTGTGTGTTTTTTCAAAGACCATTTTATTAAACTTAATAACAATTGCATTCATACATAAACAACAATTGCATCCTTATGTAAACAGAATCGTAATGGAAATGTTGGACCAATTACATTGATTGTTGTCATTGTAGTTTAAGCCGTTTAGTTGTATGTTCTAAGTTTTACAATAGCCTATCAATACTGATCAAATAACCTGAGCATTTTCCAATCATTAATATCAACTATTAATGGCTAAAGCAATGCCCTCTCAATTTGGCAACCCAAGAGACTACAACACTAGGATGCTTGTGATTGCTATGTCAGCCTCCTAGTTGCATCTCAATCTTATAGCATGTAGTTTTATTTTACCCGCAGGTCTCCAATACAAGGACTAGTCTGTCAGGTAAGTATAAGAGATGGGGGTGACCTCTATTATCTGGCCATTATCTATTCTCACGCCCACTTGGTATATATCTTCATTGCTCCCCCAGCCAAGACAGTGAGTCTGGTAGGTGCGATGCCCTCCTCCAGGTTGGATATCGTCAATATCTGATATTTAATGTCATCTAGTAATTTCAGTACTGTTCCTTTGGCATGGTTTAGATTTTGCCATTTGTGTGGTGTCTGCACAGTAATGTGAATCAGGTTGTAGTGCAGGATGTATATTTTGCTTGATTGAAATACTCGCTGTGAAGTGTTGCTTATCACAATACTTTGCCTCCTCTTCACGTTGGCGAAGTCAGAGAAGGTTTAAAATTTGACATCTTCTGAAAGATTGTGTTTCTTTGGCAGATGCCAAAACCTTGTGGTTTCCCTGAGTCATTTATAGGTGGAGCCTCAGCTGGCTCAGCCAGTGGAAACCCTTGACCTGATGGTATGTCTGTCACTGGACCAGAAGGTCACAGTAACATTCATCCTTCCTACTTAGAAGGGGATGACCATCAATGGTTTCCCCTGCCTGGGAGTGCCATGCAAGACATGGTTATCCCAGGCAGGGAACATAATGATACTGACACGCATAGAGGAAACTCCCTTCGCCTCAGGGCCACTGCTTTTTTTTGTTTTTCTAAACAAATCCCCAATTTAGAAGGTTGTTTTACAAAAACAAAAAAGAGTATGCTTAGCGATGCCCAAAAGCATGGCACCCGCTTGCCTTACTGATCTACGTTTGGTGGAATTGCTGCACCTATTGTTGCATGAACGCAGAGTGAATTCCACCAGACAGGTGGTATTCTCAATATGGTGGGGACTGATCCACCAGCAGAGCGGTTGCTAGGACTTCCACTGACCTGGCAGAATACTTGGGACATAAATTCTCCCGAATGTCTTTACCACTGGCAGTCATGCTTGCTCAATAGGGTATTTGCTTCCCCTTTGCTAACTGGCAGATTTCCAAGTCTCACCACGAGTCCCACTAACGACTCCTGAAACATATTTTGCTCAATCCAACTCTTACAGTATAAAGTTAAGTATCCCTCCCCGCAAAAAACAAGTTAGAAATCCTAGCTATGCTTGTAAGTAGTATTCACTTACTTTATTCAGAAAAAGTAATCCAAAAATCAACTTTTTATAGTAAAATTAACTAACTAATTAATTAATTAATCAGTTTATAAAGCGCATGGCTACCCCAACAGGGTTTTCCAGCTCTGACGGGGAGGAGAAGAACCAAAACTCAAAGGCTTAGAAAAGCCAAGCCTTGAGCATCTTCCTGAATGTTTCACAAGAGGTGCAGAGGCGAAGATGGAGGGGTAGTGAGTTCCACACCATGGGTCTAAAAACCTAAAGGACCTTCCAACATTTCTAGTCAGTCTGACCTTAGGAATGAAGGCGAGATTCAGTTCACTAGATTGAAGCATTCGCTTAGGAATATAATGGCAGATCAGAGAGCAAATACATGGCATAAACTCCTTGCTAACTGTAAACAAAAATTAGGATTCATTTTTTTCTAAGCAAAATAAGAGTGCACTTGTCTATAACATACCAAACCATTTTCACTTATTTTGCTGAATAACAATAATTCCAATCCCAGGCTATTTCATAAAAAGTATACAATGTTAGCTGTAAAAAGAAATGGGTTTGGTGACAACAAAAAGTTACATTCCCTCTCTTTACTACTATGTAGGAACAGACATAAACTTTGTTCAAGATTCATTTACGTTTTTAACAATTCACAGGTGGGGTCCCATCTACCGTTTCATACAAGTAGTTACTATGTTGGCACACACGTCGCAGCTTTAGCTCATGCAAATGCTTTACACTAAAGTTTTTTTTTTTTTATTCTTTATTTTTCATTTTCTGACATATTCACAAGCCTTTTATGGTAATTCACCGCAATTACAAATGAAACAGCAATAACAAATCTATGCAACGAAATCGTGTACATACATATATCATACATTGGAAACAGGTAGTGCCTGAAACATACATTGCCATTTGTCCTATGACCCATTCCCGCTCACCAGGCCATTTCTTATTAATCACTTCTTTATCCTCAATATAGTACTCCCCGAAGTTACGGGAACTCAAACAACACTGCAAAAGGTTAGAGAGGAAGTGGAGACAGAACTATGCAGATTCTAGTAAATCTGAATATAGGGAGGCAATAAGAACCTATAAAGGCGAAATTAAAGCCGCCCAAGCATCCTTCTATGAGGAAAAAATTAACTCAGCCTCTAACTCCCCTAAGGAAATCTTTCGGATTGCCAAAACCCTTTCAAAACTGTCCCAGAAACAACCAATCATGGACGATGCACATACCCGCTGTAACAACCTGGCTGAGTTTTTTCACCAGAAAATACAAAATATATACTCAACTTTTCCTTCCACTCAGACCCAACAAACCCTGGTTCCCATTACTGTTTCAGGATATAGAACTCAAGTCGTACTGGTGCTTCTCCCTCCTTTGGACCTCGTAACTCTTGATTCTATCATGGTCCGGGTAAAATCGGGCTCCCCCTCAGACCCTGCGCCCCCCCGTGCTTTGACACCAGTCATAGGGAACATCCTCCCAGTAGTCCTTGACCTGCTCAACGCCTCCATTTCCTCTGGAGTGGTGCCCCCTGCATGGAAATGCGCAATGGTAAAGGCTCTCTTAAAGAAACCCAACCTTGTCCAGGACAACTTGAGCAACTACCGTCCTATCTCCCTCCTTCCAAGGTTGAGCAAGATTTTGGAAAAGCACGTCAACTTGGTTCTGGTAGAGTTTCTAGAAACCAACAATCTACTTCATCCCTCACAGACCGGCTTCCGTCCCCAACATGGGACCGAAACCGCCCTTCTTGCAGTAACTGAGGAGGCTAGGAGGATTTTAGATCAAGGGGGCACTGCAGCGATCATTCTTCTTGACCTCAGTGCCGCATTTGACAATGTCAACCACGACATACTGATCCTTAGACTCAGGAGCCTGGGAGTGACAGGCAGTGCCATCGCCTGGATACAGTCCTTCCTAGAAGAACGATCTTTCCAGGTCTTTGAAGGAGATGTGGTTTCCAAACGGATGCCCCTCAGCTGTGGTGTGCCTCAGGGCTCCTCCCTGAGCCCCACACTGTTTAATGTCTATGTGAGTCCTTTGGCAGAGATTGTCCGTCCATTTGGCATAAAAATCATCACCTATGCTGATGACACTCAGCTCATGGTGGCATTAAACCACCCCGAGAAGTCACCAAGCGACCTAGGAAGTTGCCTAGAGGAGGTAGCCAAATGGATGGAACTCTCTTGCCTAAAACTCAACGGGGACAAGACCGAGCTTATGCTCCTCGGTAACTCTCCTTCTTTTAATCCTAAGCTACTTTGGCCGAAATGCCATGGCCCTTCTCCAGTCCCCAAAGACCAGATTAAAAGCCTCGGCATCTGGTTGGACCGCTCCCTTAGCTTCAACTACCAAGCGGCAAAACTATCGGCCACCTACTTTGGCCTGCTGAGGATGCTATGCAAAATACTTCCTCTTCTCCCATTTCAGGCAAAAAGAATCATGGTCCAGGCTCTCATTCTATCCCGCTTGGACTATGGGAACGCCCTATATTTAGGAGCCCCTCAATCCACTACACGCAAGCTCCAGATTATTCAAAACTGCGCAGCTCGCCTGATCCTCCAGATCCCTCATCGGCAATCCGTAAAACCAGCACTGAGGAGCCTTCATTGGCTGCCGGTCAGGGAGAGAATCCAATTCAAAGCCATGTGTATTGCTCATAAGACCTTCTGGAGCAATGGCCCAGCAATCAGCCGATCTATGATAACCCCTTACCAACATAGTAGAAACCTCCGCTCGGCGACCTCTTCCCTCACCCTACTCCCAAGAATAAAGAGAGCTAGATGTGGCGGATGCTCCTTTTCCTACAACTCCGCCAAGTTATGGAACGCTCTTCCCCCACGCATATGGGCGGAGCCTAATCTGCTACCCTTTCGTAAACTACTAAAAACACTGCTCTTTAACAAATGCTTCTAACCTCTGTGCTTTCTCCGTCTGTCCGCGTTCGTCTGCAGCGCTGGGATGCCTCAGGGTAGCTATCGCGCTATATAAATGTTTTTTCATTTCATTTCATTTCAATATGTTTATGAGTGTCTATTTAGCATTCTATTGAATGTATCCAATTCAGCCCACCCTGGTCGGCACTATACCTGCAGGTTGTTGTGTGGGGGAAGGCGAACCTATGCCAAGCAGGTATTCTTTAAGTGGTCCCCAAATATCTTTTGGCCAGGAAGTTGGGGGCTGCATCGTGGCATAGAGTTCACTATTTATGTTGCAAAAAGTGAGACTAGATAACCAAGTGTTAACTGTGGGGGTGACTCTACTGCCCCATTTAAGTGCTATTTCTCGCTTAGCTAACAAGAGAGCGAGAGCGATGAATTTGCGTAGCTCCCTCGGCATGTTATAAACATATCCCAGCAGGGCAACCTCAGGCGTGGGATCTATTTCCAAGTGTGTCATCTGGGATATTAGCCCAAAAATAGCTCTCCAAAAATTCCCAATCTTAGCGCAGTTTCACGTCAGGTGGGCAAAATCAGCCTGAGAACTCCCACATTTTAGGCAGTTGTGTGGGCGGTTGGGGTCAATAGCGTGGAGCTTCGCTGGTGTCATATAAGCCCTCCATAAGTACTTAAAGTGTATTAATTTGTGCCTGCTATTGAGGGACACCTCTCTAATCTGTGTACAGCAAAATGTCCTATGGTCGTCCTGAATTGGGTGCCCTAAATCACGATCCCATGCTTCCCGAATCTTAGTGTCGTGACAAGGGACTAGAGCCACGCAAGCCGTATATAGTTTTGAAATCAGTTGCTCCCCTTTTACACTAGTGATTAAAAGTGTCAGAGGAGGAAAGGACTCGGGCTCCAGTGGATATTCCGGAATTCTAGCACGGAGCACCCTGCGAATCTACTGAACACAAATTGGTTCATAAATGATGCACCACTAAATATTCCCCCCTCTGTACTGGCAAATACATGACCTTCCGGAAACAGGTCTCCGAACTTAGTTATGGAATAAGATGCCAGTGTGCGATGGACCAGTCTCTCCTCAGTAATAGGAAGCCATGGATTATTAGCGTTAGGTATGTCAGAGGAATAGAGAGCATGGCCCCCCCGTGACTTGCGACAGCTTACGCCAGGCCCAGCTTGTTGTTGATACAGTTTGAATGTCGCGGGGGTCTCGTGGGAACCCATGAGGCAGTAATGCATGCAAGGGGGGTCGGGAGCACCAGATCAGCCTCTGGTCTCCTGTAAGGGATACGCGCGTCCGGGTGATACCAGGAGTGTGCGAAGCTGCACTGTGCACCGAGATAATAAAGCGCAAAATCCGGGGCACCAAACCCTCCCCTCTCATATGGTAAAGTCATTGTTTCCCAACGAACTCTCGGTCTCTTGCCCCCCCCACGCCAGTCTGATGAGATGTGTCCTAAGGGTGTCAAAAAACCTATTCGGGAGTGGAATGGGGATATTATGAAATAGGTACAGGAACCTTGGAAGCACAGTCATCTTCATTAACGTGATTCTGCCTGCCAGCGAGAGTGGAAGCTTCAGCCAACGTTCAATCTGCATTTTTAGATCATGCAGAGCTGGCCCATAATTTTACAGAATAATCTGTTCCGTGTCCCTGTGAATCTGGATCCCTAAATATCTGGCCGACTCCTTGCACCACGCCAGTGGGAACTCGCAATCCCACAGCGTTGTGCCAGTCGTCAGAGGGAAAATCTCGGATTTGCTCCAGTTTATACCCAATCCCGAGAAACTCCCAAACCGTAATTATCCCTCTGATGAGTGGGTCAAGGTTTACCTGGGGGTCGCGGACATATAATATAATATCATCCGCATAAAGTGAGACTAGAAGCGGGCCTGTATTAAACTGGAGACCTCTGTGTAGGTGCTTTTCTTGAAAATGTCTAATTAGAGAGTCAACGGCCAATATAAAAAGCAGCGGGGACAGAGGACACCCCTGTCTAGTTCCTCGCGTGAGAGCAAATGAGGGGGACAGCGTGCCATTTACGCGAAGTCTAGCGGAGGGAGCGGTGTACAATAAAGCGGTGAGGTCAATAAAGCCCTTTGGGATTCCCAACTTCCTCATCACCGCCAAGAAGAAAGGCCACTCCAAGGAATCAAAAGCCTTTTCAGTGTCCAGTAGGACCGCAGCTGCAGGCACTTCCGGCGCAATTCTGTGTATTTCTGCGAATAGGGTACGCAGATTCAGCGCCGTCGATTTGTGGGGAACAAATCCCGATTGGGCCGGGGATATAATATGATCGAGCAACAGTGCAAGTCTCAGTGCTATCATTTTGGCAAGGATCTTATAATCCAAATTTTTTGGAAGAATCACAATTACCGCTTCGCGCAATGTGGGGGGCAACATCTTATTTTCGAGTGCTTCGTTGTACATCTCAAGGAGATATGGAGCGAGCAAGTCCTTGTATGTTTTATAAAATATACCAGTGAAGCCATCTAGGCCGGGGGCAGTTGAGCCATTCAAGGCATCTATAGCACTAATTATTTCCTCCTTGGAAAAAGGCTCGGCCAGGAATTGTTGCATAAATTTTTCTAACCACACCATTGCTATCTCGTCAAGATATGCCCTGCGGTCCTCTTCACTGTATGTTGTACGTGTGGAGTATAAGTCTGAGTAATATTTTAAAAACTCATCTCAAATCTCGGGAGTGTCAGTTAGTGTCTGGCCAGTCTCGGAACGAATGCATGTAACATAAGCTTTACCGGTCCGAGGCCTCAAAAGCTGTGCTAGCGTGCGACTCGGTCTGTCACCCTCGCCATAGCGCCTCGCAGTGGCGTTCTTGCCAAGAAAGTTAGTTTCTCGTTCTGCTGCTTCCCTGAATTCAGTCAATAGTAGTAGTCTGCGGTTAATTCTGGATGGGTTAGGACTCTCACTTTGCTCTTTGTCAAGAGCGCTTAATTGTTGCTCTATACGAGAAATAGTGCCTCTCAAGGCCTTCAATACCCCAGTATGTTTGGAGATGCATACTCCTTAAAGGCCTCCCACAGAGTAGTCCATGTGCTGACCGAGCCCTTATTGAGTTCAAAATATGCCACTATTGCTTCTCGCAGTTCCGTAATGAACACTGTGTCATTCAGAGCCTGTCCAGGAAATCTCCACTGTCTCTCGCAACCCTCAAGTCTCGGGATACGTATCTGCAAGACAACCGGGGAGTGATCTGAGTACGTTCTAGGGAGGTGGAGAGTCGACCTATACCAGGTTGCCATGTTGGGGGAGACAAGCCAGTAGTCCAGCCTTGTCCAGGTATCATACTGGGCTGAATGCGTGTATGCTTGACCTTCCGGACTGCGCAGTTACCATATGTCCACCAGACCCACTGAGTCACAAAGATCCCTAAGCGCGCGACGTGCACGGGGTTTGGTATTGGGCGAGTCTGCTGTGCTGTCATGTTCCGGATCAAGGAGGAGATTGAACTCCCCCCCATGCAAATGTAGTCTGCGCCTAATTGTAGGAGTTGCGTATGTAAACCATGAAAAAATTCAGGATCATCAACATTAGGCGCATATACGCACATCAGAGCAATGCAGTACCCCATTAATTTCCCAGTAACCAGTGTGTATCGTCCCTCTCCATCGTTGCACACTTTGTAAAGGTGGAAGGGCAAGCGCTTATGTACCAGTATGACTGTTCCTCTAGAATATGTGCTGTAGTTAGCAAAGTAACGATGTGTGCCCCAGTTCGAGGCGAAAGTGACAGGGGAAGTTGGAGACAAATGAGTTTCCTGCAGAAATGCAATGTCAACCTTATGACGTTGTAAATAATTTAAGACATGTTTTCCCTTTCTGGTATTGTTTAGGCCCCTAACATTCCAGGTGACCAGATTCACATCTGAAATAGCAGACAATCTACCCGTCATCATCATTTGCACCATAGTACATAGACTGTAAGTATGCAACGATATTAGTACTCGATATATAGCAGTGAATTAACTGTGTCAGAAACAATCGTAACCAATCCTCTTGAATGTTCCCCTCCCCCACCCCCCTCCCATGCCTGCGTACCCCCTCGCAGGGAATTTCCCCATTAATAACTCTGTAATCTGCATCATGTAAACAGCACAATAAAGTATCAAACCGCAAGGTAGGACACATCACGGTCTCTGAAACAAACAATACGTGATAAACACTGGGGGTGACAACACCACGCCAGAAACCCAAAAATGTGCAATAATCATAAAGGCGTCTCATGCACCTCTGTATAATGTTGCTCTTGTACCTCACCCATACTATTTCAACATAAGCGGCACAATATTACTCATTGGAAAAAAGTTCCACACTGGCCACAGAGCCACTGTGCGGAGGGGAAACCCTCGACTTATCGTTGTTCCTGTGTCCGTCACTCCTCTTATAATCTCTGCAGAATTCTTGCACGGCCTGTGGGGTGTCAAAAATGCGAGACCGGCCCTCTACATCAACCCGGAGGCGTGCCGGGTAGATCTTGCCATATCTGAGACCCAGATTTCGAAGAGTAGCTTTAACACCTGAATATTTACGCCTCGCTTCTTGTACCATAGCAGTGAAGTCTGGAAAGAATGACAGCGTAGAACCCTGCCAGGATATGGAGCCCTGTTCTCTAGCCAATCTCAATGCAGTGTCTCTGTCCCGGAAATTTAGTAGGCGGGCTATGATGGGACTCCGTGGGCAGCCCGGGTTGGGCCTTGGCCCCAGGGAGCGGTGTGCACGTTCTACCAGAAAAATAGAGGTGACCAAAATGTCTGAGAACAAAGTTTCAACAAATATATCCATGCGGCCGGTGTTGGTGGATTCACGAACCCCAAGAATGCGTATGTTGTTTCGCCTACTTCGCGCCTCTAAATCTTCATTCTTTATGGCAACGTCTTTAAGGATCTTTTCAATTCTGTCTAAGCGTTTAGTGGACTGGGCCACCCCATCCTCTAAATCAGAAATCCTACCCTCCGCGTTATCAAGGCGCTTGTCGTGGGCGTCTAGTTTGGTTCCCATGGTATCTAGTCTCTTTTCCAGGACATCAAATCGGCCATCCAGCGCCCTGAAGCCCGCCCGCAGTTCTTGCAAAAGTGCACTAGATCCAGTAGGAGCATCACCGGTGCCAGACACCTCCATTCCACCCTCAGCCATGTTACTTTCAGGATTCGCTGGTTTCTCAGCAGGTTTATTAAACTGCAGCAACCTTTGTTTCGGGTCTTTTCGTCCATTCCCTTAGTTCACCGGACTGGATGGTAGGTGGGTCGTCTACCGGTTGCGCGCTAGCTCGTGGGGGCCAACCAAATCAGACCCTGCTAGCCCACGAGATAGTAATGGCCGCAACGTCACCCAGGACCAGCAGAGCGTGGTATGAAAAGGGGGCTTCAGGGGACCCCCCCACTATGTCCTGCCGCAACACTCATTGCCTGCGCTATACGTGTTGGGGCGCCGCACCTAAGGGAGCTCTTCTCACTGGATCCCAGTCGTATGAGGATTGGTAGGAGGAGGTGGGTGCTTAAATTACAATGTAGGCCTCGCCGCCTCAGGGATCAGACTTCTCTATTGCCTCGCATGAGGCTGCTGATGTTACCGTAGCGGCCGCACTGCCTATTTCCCTACAGCGCGGCCGAGCAAGCACTAGTTACCGGCGGCCCCCCCTAAACTGGCCCGTCCAGCCGGGTGGCTGGCCCCCAGGCTCACCCGCGGACCTTGACGCCGCGGGGCCTCCGGGAGCTAAATGGGCCGGTAGAGCGTATGTGGATCGCGGGGTGAAGGCGCACCGGGGGGGGGGCATGGAGCCCGGGACCCACTCACCTCGGAGTCGCCTGGGCTTGCTGGGCGTCCTGAAAACTAGAGGAGCGGCCGAAGATCGTAGCGGCTAGGCGCTTCAGAGTGTGCAGCCTAGTAACAGGCCGCGCTCGTGTTGTTTCGGCGCCGGGCATCTCAGTCTCCAACGCTCTCTCCCATGCTAATGCCGGCGTTGCAGGACTTCCGGACTGCACGACAAGCTATGCTCGTCTTCCCTCATGTAGGATGGATGTTTGGCCGCATTTTATTTGCGAATTGACGAGCGGGTGAGGTAGGCTTTTTGGGTTATCCTGGCGGAGCTTCAGTGCCGCGCGGCCATCACGGTCAGCTGCCTGGCCACGCCCCCCTGCTTTACACTAAAGTTGAGTTTGATCTTAGGAGAAATTCGAAATTATAAAACCAGCTTTACTAAAACAACACATACATTTCTTTAATTTTAAAAGAAGCACAACTAAAGAACCAGTTAGTTGAGAAGATGTTAAATTGGAAAAAAAGCAGTCTATGCCCTTTTAGTCAATGAGTAGTGTGCATTCCTAACAAAGAGCCACACTGTATCTCAAAATAGTATAACTTACAAGCCTTCACTGGGAAATCTGTATTTAGATATGTGTGGAAAAAATGCACGCAAATCTGAAATTTCATGTACGTATTGTACCATCTGTCTGCAACATATGTTCGACTCATTAAAACTATTTATTCAAAGCCAATCATAGGAAATATGCAAATGTAAGAATAATTTAATAGCCAATATATTATGTTGTTTGGATTAATATAAAACACAGTATATAGCAAGTGCAAATATTAATATGTACTAAAATGATATTATGTAGCTCTAGAAATAAAAATTATGAAATAAAAATAATAAAACGTAATAAATAATTTGAAATAGTTTAATTTAAACTTACAAAAGTAAAATATACAGCTTAATGTTTTAATATTGTTATCAAAATGATCAATGTTAATATGATTAAACTTTTAACACTTTAAAAGGGTGTTGTGCTATTGTTGGCATAAATTGGGCTTTTTCAATAGTCTATCCTAACTTTTCAAAGAGGAAAGGGTTACAAAAAGCTGATTTGTGTCTGATTCTGTCTGTAATAAAAACTCATCTGAATAATTCTCAGAGTGAACACCCAAACATTTGTCCAGCCATATATTCCACACCAACCCCACCTCCTGTCCCAATGTTTTCAAAAGTAATCCTTACCTTTCACATTGCACTTGAAGGTCTGGGTGACAACTCCTGTATTATTCTCTTTTTCTGCAGGCCACTGGTACACATAGACTGTCGTGCGGGAGGATCCAGCGTCGAGGACTATGCCATGCTGTCAATAAAGATTGTATTCTACAGTTAGAATTGCACCAACCTTTGGCAAACTATCTTTGAGTATTACAATCTGCTCACAATTCACTTGTCATCTCAACTTTGGGTATTTAGCCAGAATTCGTTACAAAGTCAGCCTCTAGATTTCAGATCTATGAAGGGTGGGAGGAAATCTATGTGTCTTGTCAACTCAATGACATTAGATAAAATATTAATCCAATGCACAGCTCTCATCATATTTAATAATACAATTTGCTCAGAATATTAATAAATAGATCTGTAATTAAGGAGTCAGCTATGGCCCACACGGCATAATCAGCCTGTCCTTTTGCCTGCCTACTGCAGCAGCATGAACTCTACTTAGTGTCCAGTTCCGTCTTTGCACTTACACTATGATTACTCCTCTGTATCTGTCTAAGGACCTTTGGAACTCGTTTAATGGTATGGATTCCAAATGTCTTCATGCTGCCCAATTCAACAAATGTTACTTCCTTTTATGTGTAGAAGGTTCTTGTGTTACTACTGAGCCTCCTGACCCACTGGTCTACAAATACACTTCATCTGGAATACTCTCATCCTTTTTAATGTATTCCCATCCCTGAGGCATTTTAAGTCCTTGAATCTCATGATAGGTACAGACCTCACTTTGCACCATCTTGTCTCCAAGTCTGGAATTCCAAACACATGGCAGCACATTTGTGAGGAGATATTCACTGATTGTTTCCAAGGGGTTATTGACCTCCTCACACATGTGTGGCTCCGTTTTGTTTGGCCAGAGGTCCCGATTCACAGTCGGGACCTGTGACCAGTAAGAGGGCCAAGCACGGAGGGCAGATGCTGTACATGTAGAGTCAAAGAGTCCCTGCACGCATGTGTGCCCACTGCTCTGTTATGCATTGGATGTTATGAGCCATGTGGGCAGTGACCAAGGACATCTCAAGAATATTGGGGGCCAGGGCCCAAACATATTTTGGGGGCCATGAACTTTAAATGTATTGTTAATTTTCAGTTGATTCACCCCCTCTTAGCACAGTTCACATGCAGTGCCATTGTAAGGATTATTGAGGTCCTAAGCAGAAGCACATTTTGGGGACCTTTATTTGGATGATTTACAATGATTTAATAATGCCCACCAGGCACTGGTTTATTTTCCGTTCCCCTCCCAACACCCAAGTTACCTGGGAATCCTTTTTGATTCTAAACTTACTTTCGAGGAGCAAATCAAACCACTTCCAATCCCCTGCTTTCACTTGGTGACTATCATTAGGAAGATTCTTCCCTTCCCCCCATCCTCCTCTAGAAAAGATCTAGTTCAAGCTCTGATAATCTACAGGACTATTGTAACCCATTAGTCGGGCTTCTCAAATACGTAGCACATAGGGTACCGATATTACAAAATGCTGCTGCACTAACAGTTCTGGAACTACAAAGAAGCTCACCCATCTCCACTCATCTTTGTCAGCTCCACTGGTTGCCCATCACACACAGAAGTATTTTTGGAGCACTATGCCTCTGTCATAAAACAGTGTATAAACCCAGATCTGACACATATAGCTCCTGTATATATATTCTCATGGTACTCCCCTACACGTTCCCTGGGCTAAAAATCCCAACAACTGAATGTAGTGCCCAAACAGAGAGCCAGCTTGGGAGGATGCTCTCTCAGTTCTGATGGCTAAAGCATGGGGCGCTATGCCTATACCTCTCTGCACTCAGTCCAATTATGTCAGTTTTAGGAAACTGCTGAAGTCCTATCTGTTCAACAAGACAGTATAATCGTCCTATCACTCTCTATCCTTTTCTGTTGAAGTTGGCATGGTAGAGCCAAAACACTTCTTTTTAAGGTACTAGTGTGCCCAAAAAATTTATTTTTATTAATTCAATAATCTGTCTGTCTGTCCATCCATCAGTCCGTCCGTCCGCCCGTCTATCTATCTATCGATCTAGAATTGGCATTCCTCACAGATCTTGCACACTCAGGTCTTCAACAGCAGGGCAGCTCTCAAGTTATGGAAATCATACATGCTAAAGCATGTCAAAGCAGATGTATCCCTCAGGTTACACAGATTTACAGGCTCAGTCATATAACTCAAAATTATCCCTTACGTTAAGGAAGTGCAGCCGACTCAGACTGACTGTCGATGTCAGTGATGGACTTTGGAGGAGAATATGGTGGGTTTATATTTTGGTCCATCATTAACAATGTGTACTAGGCATTTTCACATGTGGTTTTTCTTAAATAGAATGAATTAACATAATTGCATTTAAAACACATTTCCTAGGATGTACAGAAGTATATTTATTAAGGTGATTTAGTTATGCCACATTTCTGTGTAAATTGCCATCTTGAACAAGATGGAAGCCATGGGTGTCATCCAGTCGTTCTTACCCCACTGCCCATACCCTCTCCCTACAGGGTCTGTAGCACACAGTCAAGCTGAAGTCATAATAGTTTATTTCCACATTTGCTAATGTTCTGACCAATTTGACTCTTTGATGATGCGGCTGTAATATGGTTACATGAAGCTAATATGGTAACATGAAGCTATGTTTTCCGTTTATACCCTGGACCTATTTGTTCAAACAAAGTCTTATTGTCAAATGTTTCATATTTGTTCGAACATCTCCGGATGACATTAGCAATGAGGGTGTTCAAAAATTATTCAAGAAAATGGGACAGTGCTTACGTGCTAAGGTAATGATGTTTATTTTTCTTGTGTTCTGATTTTATGAAGAAATGATACAAGTTCTCACACGAAGATGAATGCGCAGAAATTCAGATTTTCTATGCAAGAATTATGTATAAAAACCCTTGAATGTTGGAGTGACACAGATTTTTAGGAGGTTTCCGTGATGCTGCTAGGGATTCAGATTTTGCTGCTCATTGAGACTTAGATTGTTTTCTGACTTTTACATACTCTGTATAACTCTACATCTGAGAGCATTCAGGGCATTTACTCTGTACCGCTTATTTTGAATTTGTGTAATAAAACTCTTTAACTTTCCACTGATCTAGAACTTAGTTATTGAGCGGACCCCATTTCTTAATAAATTGTATTACTCTGCTGATTTGATGCTTAGGGAGGTGCTTTAACATGGGGACACATTGCCTCATGAAACTGAGGCTTAACACTATCTCTGATCCAGTAGTCTGTGGGTGGAATGAATGAGTGAGGTAAATATTGGGGTGTCAAAATTTTGGGTACATTTTTGCTCCCACAATTTTACCTGGGATATGAACCTTTGGAGAAACAGAAGCTAGTCTCTCAGAATCTTTGAAGTATTTATTTAAATTGAACTTGTCTCTCTGTAGACCTACACACAAAGACACACATGCGTATGCAGACATACATACATCCACATACATAAAAACAAAGGGTATAATTAAGGCATTATGGGCCTGAACAATAAAGAATTGTTTCTAAAAACGTGGTAGCAAATTACAGCAACTTTGTGTGAATCGATTCTGATTTTGCGAAACAACATATGTACTATTAGGTTAGTTCGCTAAATCATAATTTGGAGCGGGTCATGATTCAACATACCCCATCAATATTCATGAGGTAGGTCGCAAATTGTAACTCACTCTGATTGAATGTCATCACAGGGATGGTGTCCTTCTTGGGGTCAGAAGATCACCATGTCTGTAATTACATTTATATAAAGCACGTTTTTTAATGCAGCTCGATTCCTTAAAGAAAATGGATTTGCATTTAAGAAAAAAATACTCTTTAAAAAAAAGTTTGTGAAAGAGTATGGCCACTGCCCTTTCCTGAATTTTTTTTTTGTTACTTTCACAAAGGGCAACCACTGGGACCCGATCCTCTTTACTAATGGGCTATCACCTCCTTTGAAGAGTCCTTAACCTATCAATGGCTTACAACCAAAGGTGCTGTTGTAAACCATTGATACATAGCATTGTGAATCACAATTTGGAAGGGATGCTCCAAACATATCTCTTCCAAATTGCGATTCATTATGCCTTCCTAAGCCCATTGTACGATTCGGAAATCTGTCATAGAATTGCAAAATGAGTTTAGTAGATTTTAAAAAGAAAGCTATTTTTTGGCCATGTGATTTACTCAATTGCAGGCTTTGTGACTGCTAAGTGGCTTATACATTAAGCCCTAAAATATCTGATGGCTTTGTAACCTCTGATCACATTCTGTGTTTTTTGTAATCTGCTTTTAATTGACCCCAAGCACACATAGTTGTCTGGGTACATGGGGATGCCCCACTATGCTGCACGTGTGAAGGGCCAGTGGAGACATCGAATCTACTCTGGGCGCTACCTCTCCCTGTGAACTGTGGGTTGGCGGGGGGGGGGGTGAGGTGCCATAACGCATCAGCCTATAAAATGTGAAAAAAAACATGCATTCTATTTGCATTTCCGTGAGTTGCTCATTTCTCCACCTAACAATAGTTTTGGCGTGAATAGCGCTAAAAAACCATTAAAGCGAAACAGATTTATGTTTTATCTGACACACAGTAGTAATGAAAGCCATGGGCATAACTTTTGACTTATACTGGGTGCTCGCTTGTGTCTGGACAAAGCTATACCTCTCTGAAGAGCTCTAGTGAGAGCGAAACGTGTGTCAGGGATTGCTTTTATTCATTTCAGGCTGGCTTGGATGGTGTTTTACCAATCCAAAGCGGTAATGCTGTGCCCGGAGTGGTAAAAGGCTTTGGCTATTTTACAGCTTGGCATGGATAGCACTGTGCTAATCCTATGCTTAAAGACTTTGCTGTAAAAATGGCAAAAGACTTTGTCCCTTTCTATCTCGACGTGGATGGCACTGTGCTAATCCTACGCTTAAAGACTTTGATAGAAAAGCAGACATTTGAGGTGGCGTTGAGAGTGCTCTATGCATACTATAATGTTTTGATATATATATATATATATATATATATATATGTACGGAAAAAAACACAGGTTACAGGGACGTTATATTCCATTTGAGATGTCATCAGTGATGCCTGTGTGATCAAGGCAGTTGTTGCCGAAACGCGTCGCAGCGAAAACATGGATTAAAAGACTCAATTACCGAAATTTCCCCCGTGTCGGTGTCCGGTTTCATTTTCAAGGAGTCGGATGTGGTGTTATATATATATATATATATATATATATGGAAAAAAACACAGGTTACAGGGACGTTATATTCCATTTGAGATGTCATCAGTGATGTCACTGACCTTGTCATGAGTGATGTAATATGTTACATCATCAGAAGTGCACTGCGGGGGCGCGAGTTATAGTTAGCTCAGCTGAAGTTCTCTGGTTTTGTACGAGTGAAATGTTAGCCTAACTATAACGTCCCTATAACATGTGTTTTTTCCATGAATTTCTAAGGTTTTTTTAAATTCTAACTCCTAGCTATAACGCCCCTGAAACCTGTGGTTTTTTTCAGTGAATTTCTAAGGTTTTTTAAATTCCATTTCGTAACTATAACGTCCTTGTAACCTTTGTTTTTTTTTGTGAATCTCTAAGGTTCTTTAAATTCTATTTGCTAAATATAACGTCCCTGTAACCTTTGTTTTTTTTGTGAATTTCAAAGGTTTTTTAACTAGCAGTCACGTATCTAGAGTGGTGGAGAAAGGGGGCATGACTCCAACCAGCTCTCAGGAATTCTGCTGTGTAGGGCTTACAGAAGGTACCAGGAGAACTTCTCGGCCCCTAAGGTCCCTCTGGAGCCAAGGGGACTTTATCCCCCAACTAGTAGTGTGCCGAGGCACATTTGCAGAGTGGTGGAGAAAGCGGGCGATGCCTCAGTCAACTTCTCAGAAATTTGGTGTAAATTTGTTCAGTAGTTTTGGAGTTATTAAAGTAAAAAAGATTTATGTATATAGACGCAGATCCACCTCAGAGTCACTCGCCAACCACAATGCAGTGATTAGCTGGCCGCAACCTGAAAGGAAAGCTGCTGCTGCCAATTTGTGCATCGGGATACGGTTCCCAGGTGAGAAAATAAAATGTAAAAGTGATAGAAGGGGTCAGGGTAGAGGTACCCTGACCTACTGGGACTGATAGAGGGGTCTGTGAGGGACCACTCTTGGGCAAGAAATTGTCCAAAAATGTTTTTTTAGCATGCAGGATCCACCCAGATCCTCACGACTCTGGGTGGATCCACGGATCCAGACTCCAATTAAAAAACACATGCACCCACTCACAGACCCACACACCTACTCACACACCCAATTACATACTCAGGTAACCCATCCCAAGGGCGTGGCACATTTATAGTTGGGGAGAGTGGACTGGGCTCCCATCACTGAGCCAATTTCAGCCCTAGGGACCCCACCCTTGGAGTCTGGTATATTTTAGCTGGGAAGTAGAGACACACTGCCCTAGCTTTGTTGTGGCCCTAGGGACCCATTCCCTGGGCCCTAGTTGAAAATAGCGCACCACAACCCCCAGGACCCTTCTCGCCAGGGCGTGGGCAGCGAAAATGTCATCAGTCCCACCAGTGGGAGCAGAGATCAGTATCTCTGCCTGCGCTCTCGTGGGCAGGACTTCTTCCACCCGGCAGGAGCACAGAGAAAAGCTGCTCCCACTGATGGAACAAATAAGACAAGCTGGTTCCCACAGACACCCAAAGATGGGTGCTGGCAGGGGAACTGGCTGGACCACGGGAGCCATGGGCCTCCCCCCCACACCTCACCAATGATAATGTAGGTTGTGGGTGCCCCAGGTGAGGCCAGAGCAGCCACTAAGAGTTTTAACTTTTTTTGAAAAGACGTGGGTACGCAGGAGTGGGCTCAATGTGCTGCCATTTAAAAAACATAGATAATGTGCATTACTTTTTGGGTGACCTAGGTGGGACCGACCACCCCACCCCCCCCCCCCCAAAAGGAAAAACTAACATGGGCAGCATGAATTTGAAATGAGCAGAACAGCCACTCATTTTATATTCCCTGCTCCTGGCAGGAGGCACCCCATAATGCCTTGCGAGGGATATATAAATATAGGTATAGAGCCTCTTGGTGCTGCTAGAAGGGTCATGACCACCATGAAGCTTTTTTTAAAATGTTGTGGGGCGCTGCAGCAAGCGCAGCAGCCCCCAAGCAACAATTTTTTAAAAAGTTGCCGTAAGTCTCCTGGATCATTAATGCATTCCCCGCAGGCAATCTGCCAAACCAGCATTAAGGAACCTTCATTGGCTCCCCATCAGGGCAAGGATCCTGTTTAAAGCCATGTGCCTGGCACACAAGGCCTTCTGGAAGTGTGGCCCGGCTATTTCCCAATCTCTGGTCACACCCTATCACCCAGCCAGGAACCTCCGTTCCGGCCTCACCTTCTCTGCCGTTACACATAGAATACGGAGAGCCAGATGGGGCGGGCACTCCTTCTCTTTCAATGCTGCCAACTCCTGGAAATCCCTCCCTCTCCATCTGCGGAAGGAGTCCAACCTGTTAGCTTTTCGAAAACTCCTGAAAACCCATCTTTTTAACATCCCTTTCTAACACTTGCTCCTGGCCTGCTTGATCCGTCCACAGCGCTGGGAGGCCTCAGGGTACCCATGCGCTATACAAGTTTCACTTCATTCATTCATTCATTCACTGCCAGGGGAGCTTACCCTATTTTTTACAGCACTCCATGCTGGAGTTGAATGGTGTTCAACTGGAGTGTAGGAACCCCTTGTGGTTGTTCTAAGGCTACATTTCATGGCTGCAGGAGTGTGAAAAATATATCTATGTATATGAAAATACATTGGATTATAGTTATTGATAAATTATGGTGGTGATTTCTTGACAAAAGCAATAGGTCTGCCTTATATAGGTTGATGTGGCGACCCTTTGCTGGAGCCAATAGGCCAGCCTTTTACATTTTGATGTTCTGACCCTTTTCGAAAGTAAGTAGGTTTGCCTTACTTAAAATGATATCTCTTTATACTGTTACTTTACGTTAAAAAAAACCTACAAATTCACCAAAAAAACAAAAGGTTAAAGTGACAATTATTTTTAGGTATGGTAATATCTTACTTTACATTTTAGAAAAACGTAGAAATTCACTGAAAAAACGAAAGATGAAAGTGATGTTATTTTTAGGTATTGTTATAACATCTTACTTTACATTAAAAAATCTTAGAAAATCACTATAAAATCTAAACATTAAAGTGATGTACCCTCACATATTACATCACTCATGATATGTTCAGTGACTGCATTGATAGCATCTCTAAGGACATTTGAAATTACATCATTGATAACAGCACTGTCTATGGTGGGGATGTGAGTTATGGTTATAGAGTTATAGTCGCCATTGTGTAGTTAAAGTTATGTCAGAGTTCCAATAGAAAGATTGTTCTTGTTTTGCTAATAACTTTGGGGCCGTTTGATGAATCTGCACAAAACTTTCCAAAACTAAAGTTCATTCAACACAGCTCCTGCCTGGAAAGTTTCGGGGTGATTCATCAAGCGGGACCAAGAAAAAGGGAGGGGGGCACAAAATGTTGATTTCCCATGTCGTTTTAATTTGGAAATTCTGTCACAAGTACAGAAAAAACGGCCATACAGAAATAGACCAAATTTGGCTAAAAGTTAGAAATTAACTCAGAAATTGTGCTTGCTTTTTATTATCTGGTGTAAATCCGTTCAGCGGTTTTTAAGAAATTTGCACTTGAAGAGGTCCTGAATAGAGAAATATCTTTTGCATTGTTTTTTGTGTACTCCTTATTACCTCATTTTGCATGTTGTTTGCAAACCAGGTTTGCAAACAAACCCTTTACTTGCTTTATGCATTGTTTTGTTATATTAAAAGCAATAACAAAATTTGAATAAAAAAAAAAAGAGGTTTCAGTCCCCGTGTTCTGTTTTTTCTTTTCAAAAATAGTATAAGGGGGCAAGGTAGGGAAAACCTGTCCCCGAGGCACATGTGAGGTGGGGGCCAAGAGGAACCCCCCAGGCGTCAAAAGTAAAAAAGTAACATTGTGGGATGGGTACTGCTGTAATCCTGGGGACCCAGCAAGGCCCTTCTTTGAGGTATTGCAGCACTGCTGCCGGAGCCGCCGCACAAGCTTCACCCCCATGCAAGCTTCACAGGGGGAACCTTGCATGCTACTGTGGTACCATGAGGGTGAAGCTTGAGCACCGGTATCGCTAGTGTACCGCAGTACCTGGAAAAAAAAGTAATCAATTAAATGTGGGATGGAGGTCTGCAACAGGTTAGCTGCCCACGGGGTTTGGGTGCAGAGTCTAGTCATCGGTCTCAGGGGTTGTCAGGGACTGTCCAGGACTATGTCGGGAACACAGTCAGGGACTTGGGCAAGGACTGGGAATGGGGTAGAAAACGTACACAGAGAGAGGAGTACAGCGCTGCCCAGGATCACACAGGAAGTCAGAGGAGAAAAGGGATCCAAAGGGGGGAAGCCTGTACAAAGGAACAAGATGGCTAAGACTCAGAAAGGAAGGGCACTCACAAGGCAATTTAGCATTCAGACTAACTACACCTAGGACGGACGTGCAAGACACATATATAATACAACATTAACAATAAAGGGAATGTGGGGTAAAGCACTCAGGAGCTCCACATGGTAAGACTGAAGCTCAGTAAGATTCTCACCCACAATTGCTGTTACAGATACTGACTGCAAATACCCACATATAGGATATGTATGCAAAGGCAGGGTCTGTGGAGCTTATACCTATGGTGATGTTATAACAGTAACTCAAAGACAATACTCACAGTGAAGAAGAAACACCACCTAGGTAGTCAGCTGTGCCCACGGATCCTGGCGATCAAACAGGAACACGCAAGGCAGTAACAGCAAAGGGGTAGAACTAAACACAAGCACAATAGACAAGGAGCCAGCAAGGAGGAGTGCTTAACAGGAAAGGAAGGAAAACACAGGGCACACTTGGCAGAAAGCAGGTAACAAACATACAATGTAACAGAAGCAAGACAGCAGAAATAGAAAGGCAGCAAACTAGAACTGGAACCAAGGAAATGGGAAGAAAGGCAGGGACTGGAAAGGGATATACAGAAGGGGAGGCTACAAGGGTATACTAGAATAGTGCAGGTTCAGGAATCAAGAAAACAAAGTAGCATAGAAGGCAGTGCTGGGGCAGAAACAAGAATTGAGCAAAAGCTCAGGAGTCAAAGTAGCACTGCAGGTAGTGCTAGTACAGGAGAAGGGAAACTGCTGCAGGTCAGGAACAAGGAATGCTAAGGCTCAGGAGTCAAGGTAGCACTGCAGGCAGTGCTAGGTCAGGAGAAGGGAAACTGCTGGAGGTCAGGAACAAGAAATGCTAAGGCTCAGGAGTCAAGGTAGCACTGCAGGCAGTGCTAGTTCAGAAACAAGGGAACCTGCTGCAGTTCAGGAACAAGGAATGCTAAGGCTCAGGAGTCAAGGTAGCACTGCAGGCAGTACTGGTTCAAGGAAATAGCTACAGCTCAGGAAATAAGGAGTCAAGAGAGCACTGCAAATCAGGAACAAGAAATAGCTGAAGCCCAGGAACAGGAACAAAGAATAACTATAGCTCAGGAACTCAGGAAACAAGGTAGCACTGCAGGCAGTGCTAATTCAGGCACAAGGAATAGCTATAGCTCAGGAACTCAGGAAACAAGGTAGCATTGCAGGCAGTGCTAATTCAGGCACAAGGATTAGCTATAGCTCAGGAATCAAGGAACAAGGATTAACTGTAGCTCAGGAATCACTGGAAACAAGGTTATCAAAAGCTCAGGAAACAAGGATCGGCCTCACCGGTATACAGCTACAATGACCAACCCTGGGCTGAAGGGAGCTGGGGCTTAAAAGAGCTCACAGTAATCACATGCATCAGGTGTGAGCAGGCTAGCAGCAGCCAGCCACAGGTGAACTGAATTCCTCCACCCATCCTTGGCCTGCAGGGGTGTAGACAAAGCAGTGAGCAGGGGATTATAGGTAATGGAGTTTCCAGCATGAGCAGACTGGCTTCCACAAAACCCGGCATGGATTGGGAATGGATGTCAATTCCTAAATGATGTCCAAATGCCTGGAAGTCAGGATATGCATACAGGGGAGTGTCTGGAAGCTTATTAGAACACTGGAAAGCCCCACAATTCGGCCCCCTGGTGGTGGGAACGAGAGCACAGGGAGTGAATCGTGACAGTGGTGTGGTCGCCTGCAAGGTTTAGCTGTCCACATCAGGGGGGTGGCCACCGGCAGCAGGGCTGGACCATAGGCTGTGGGTAGCGGGGTTTTGCCTCCTATCCTCATGCTGCACATGGTCTAAAGCCATGCGTAGTAGGGCGTTAGCGGTCTAGCCAAGCCCTGCAACCACCCCTCTGTGTGCATGGCCGAAGGCTGTGTGTAGAGGAGAGTTTGCTGAATAGGATAAAAAAACTGAAATTCACTGAAAAAAAACAAAGGTTAAAGTGACAATATAGTTAGAAATGATAATGATCTCCTCCCCTTCAATAGTACAAAAGGTGCTTCCATCGTGGTAGAATGTGAAGTGGTACGATAATTCTAATACATTTTTTAACTCTTCTCTCCATACCAACCCGTTTTGTAGAGACAGCTGTCTATTTTCACTTAAAACCCTGATGAAGCTTTCGACTAGTCCATTTTCACGTGGGTGTCCAACAGCTGTTCTCACATGCTTTACACCACACTGTGCTTAGTACATCTCAAACTCATCCATAACAAACTGAGGCCCATTGTCTGTTACTATTTCCTCAGGATATCCTTCCCTTCTCCATACTTCCTCACAAAACTCACATATCACTCGAGACTTTACTTCACTCAGGACACTCACTTCTGGCCATTTGGAATGGTAATCCAAAATTACTATAGCAAACTTTTTTCCGCATGCTTAAAACTCGAACGGTTCACAGATGTCCATTGCTACCTTTTGCCATGGCTTGCATGGGAGCGAAATAGGTACAACTGGTGTCTCTTTTATCACATGCATTTTATCACTACACGCACAACTCATGCAATTTCTCACATGTCTTTCTATATCCCGGTCTACTCCCGGTCACCAAAAGTCCTCTCTTACCTTCCTTTTCATTTCTGACATTCCTCCGTGACCTTCATGCAAAGTCCCCAACAATCTTTCTCTTATCTCCAATGGTACAACAAATTTGTCACCTCTTCTTACGATATCCTCCTGGCATGACAACTCTGACCAAACATCTTTATAATTCATAAAATCCTTCATATATTCTTTCAACTTAGAACACTCTTTAGGTAACCTTTTTGTAAGAGTCTGCATTTCTGTATCCTTCTCCATCACTTGCTTACATTCCATTTTACACACAGCTTTGGCCGTTATGTCCATAATGTCTGCAACTATCCATTCTTCCTCCTCTTCCTCATTGTCTCTCTGTACCGCAACATTGATAAACAATCTGCATTCACATTTGAAATTCCTGGGACATACTTCGCTACAAACATGCACTCCTGTAACCTATGCATCCATTTGGCTAACCTTGGCCCACTCCCTTTGTTGGAAACACATCGGCCAAAGGTTTGTGATCAGTTACCCACACAAAATTACGAAAATGCTGGAATCCCCACCACCAGGCAAATGCCTCCTTTTCTATTGTAGAATAACTTACTTCTGCCCCTTTAGAGTTCTTGATGCAAATGCCACAACTCTCTTTCCCATCTCTTACTTGCGTCAGCACGCACCCAATGCGTGCATACTAGCATCCATGAAAACAATAGTGTGATCATGTAAGTTGAATGGTTTTAACTCAACAGCATTTACAATGCTTTTCTTAATCTCATCAAATGCCAACTGGCATTCATTAGTCCATTCATAAATCTGTCCCTTTCTCATTAACACTCGTAAAGGTTGCACAATATCTGCAAAACGTCAGACAATTTTGGCGTAATATTCTGCCAGGCCTAAAACCAACATCAGTTGGTCCTTAGCAGTTATGCATGGTGCTTTCTCTATAGCTTCCATAAATGTATACTTAGGTTTGATTCCCTCATAAGATATAGTGTGACCTAGGTACTCCACACAATGACATTGTTTACTTCAACCACGAGTCCTGCTTTTTCCAATATTCCACACACCTTTCTCAACCACTCATCATGCATCACTTTGTTCTCCACCCACTCTAAGATGTCATCTTGGAAAAATCACACGTTTATCACCTCGCCTAGTAACTTCTGCATAACATTTTGAAACACAGGCAGAGCAGACGCAAGCCCAAAAGGCATGCATACAAATTGGAATGCCCATCTGGCGTTATAAATGAGGCAAGGTGCCTCGATTCTGGGTGCAGCAATATCTGGTGGTATGCACTTGATAAATTGAGCGTTGAATATACCTTCCCCCCTTTGACACCAGCCAACAATTCATTAATATTTGGTATGGGATGGGGGTCCACCCATATATTCTCATTTAGATCTCTTAAGTCCACACACATCCTAATATTTCCATTGGGTTTCCGGGCGATCACCACTGTACTTAATCATTCTGATGCCTCAATTTGTTCGATCACTCCCAACTACATTAACCTCGTCAACTCTGCTTTCAGTGCATCTTTCAATGCAACAGGCACATTTCTCACTTTGTGAGCTCTTGTAACTGCACCCTCCTTCAGCACAATTTTGTCTGTAAATTTCCTTAAACGTCCCAGTTTATCTCCGAACAACTTTGGAAATTCACTTTTCCACATTTCAGCATCTCCATGGGCTACCGATAACACTTGTTCCACGGTGCTGGGATTTAATACAATATCCAAAGCTCTTTGTTCCCCCAACCTAGTAAACATTTCCCATTTTCTACCATATAGACCCAGCATGTGATTTCTCTTTCCTTAAAAGACAACTTGGTTTGGAAAGATCCAATAACAGGCAATGTATTGCCCCCATATCCAGCCAATTCCACCTTAGTTGTAGATAGCTCATTCTATCTCAAACCACTCCAAGTTTCTTGATCAATGAGCATATATGGCGAACATGAATCTGTCCACATTTGCACTTGAACTCCATTCATCGACACAATTCACATAGGAGGACTATATTGTTCATCATCTAACATATTCACTCTGCCTCCACATATTTCCTCAACTTGGAATTCCTGATCATGAGCATCTTTCGTGATATCACACAACATAAGTACTTCAATATCTTCATCAGATTAACTTTCTTTATCCTCATTGATGTTGCTTTGTTCCCACTACCTTTAGCTTGAAACTTCCTTTGATTACACAGTCACGAAAAGTGGCCAATTCTATTACACGTAAAGCATTTGGACTTCATTGCCGAACAATTTCCAGATGATGCCACATGTCTTATGCTTCCACACCTGTAACAAGACCTTATTTCTTCTTCATTGCTCTTGCCCACCTTATTTTCCCTTTTTTTGTACGTATTCTCTTTATTTATCATTTGTACAGTCGCCTCATCTTTGCCTTTCTTTTCCAGTTCTTTCACATAATGAGACGAATCTTCTATGCGTTTTGCAACTACAATAGCTTTTTCCAGAGAGGGATCTTTCAAATGTAACAATTTTCCCCGTACCCTCATATTCCTTGTACGATTGATCAACTGATCTTTTATTATTTCCTCGTGTAGGTCTCAAAAATTGCATGTGACAGCCAACGTACGCAATGCACTTACATATTAATCAATCAGCTCACTAGATGCTTGCGCCCGTGAAAATAAATTGTGACGCTCCACCACCACACTGACTTTCTTCCCGTAGTGCACTTCGAATACTTTCATAGCAATACTATACGCATCATCCTCTTCACTATACGCATCAGACTCTCCATTATTCTCTGCGTTAACAATTAACATTCCCACATGGTAGAGTCTTCAATACCTTCCTCCCCTCTACTCCCAGACTGTTTTAACAGAGCCAACTTTTTCTATGCCACAAAGATGGTTCCCCATAAAGCCTTTAAATAAGTCTCGAAATCTTCTTGCCAATTTTCCAACTGCAAAATTGGATACCCTGGTGCTGGCGAAACACTGCATAGCCATTCACTGGAAGCAGGCCACAGCTGTGTCAATTGTTAATTATCAAGCTCACATCATGGAGTTGGTGACCGGCAGTTGTAGCGGCCGCCCAGGACAGTGTCTGTCATTGGACAACACTGCAGCATACTCTGAGGACAGCCCTGGACTACGAAGCAGGTGGCAAACGACTTGAAGTAAGTACCAGCCACCCGAGTTTCAATTAACACAATGCGGCTGCAGCGCTACTTGATCTTTACAACGGTTTAGTTACAGCTGTTCACGGTATGCGCTCTACGGAGTAGGGAGCAGATACCACTGCTTCTAGCAGGAGCACATCCCTGACCTTTCCAAGGATGAGAAGAGGTGGGAATGCGTGAACACCCACAAATGTTTGCATAATTTCACATGGTAATACCGTGGTGAGAAGCGGCCCACTTCCTATCCAATTCTCATAGACATTCAAAAACCTTATTCGTGTTTTGACAACACGTGTCTCTAATATTCTTTGTTGTCTGTTTTTGCACTGTTACAGAGTGCGAACCTGAACCGAAGAAACGCGTGAAAGTAGCACCAGTCACGTGGCACGGTTCACAATCAGTTTTTAGGCCCGGGCAGATTAGAATAATGGAATGATTTACAGGTCCAATATCCTCATGGCCGGCCGTGCGCGCATTCTACCACACACTGTGTTATGCTAAGGCCTGAAGATCTGTGGAGAGGTGTGGTGCAGCGGCCAGGGCAGCTGACTTCAGAGCACAGGGTTCACGGTTCGATCCCCGGCTGCGGCAGCTCAGCTCAGCACCATGTGACTCTGGGCAATAGCTCACTTAATTTCCACTACGGCCTCCAGCGCCTTGAGACCCGTAAGGGTGAGTAGCTGCGCTATATAAAAACGGACTTACATATATATCCGCTTAAGGTGCTTTACTCTGTGCTGATTAGAAGAGTCCCTGTTTAGCTACAGGTAAACGAAAAGAGGAAATATGTAAATAGGATGGTTTTGGAGGAGCATACATTCAAGCTTCTTTCTACTAAGTAGAACTGAAGTGTTTTTTATCTATGTGCTTGTCGTGTTACAAACAACGTCTAAAGTCGGTAATTTGTAGGCTCTATGAGGCTTCAATCAGCCCGAGTTTCTGTTGCACATACCTTGCCACGCATTTGTGGTGAGTAAAATATGCACATACATAACAACAGACCCTACTCAGGCCGGTCTCCTGCCTAAAATGCTTCTGCTTCAATATGGGAGCGCTGGCTCACAGGTATTTGTGTAGATATTTAGAGATAATCCTGTGTGTATTGTGGTACACGGGATGTCATGTGTGCAGGTGCACATTCACAAGGTACAGAGAAGGTGCATGTTTCGTGGTAATCTCATGTGAGGCGACGGCAGGAGTATGAGTGCACATTCATTGATAATCTCAGGTGTGTATAGGTCAATGCACAGATTTTTGTCTCTGAGTACATATAAATTCGAGAATGTAAATTTTGTGAATTGCAGGTGAATGAGCGCAGATTACGAGTGCAGACAGTAAGTCCGCTGCTGCGAGTACCATGTACGTAGTGTTGACTGACAGTGACTCCTCCGTGAGTACACTTTAGTTTTCACCATATAATGCTTCACCCCCTCGGCCAGCCAACAGTGAAATGCCGCTCCCTGTGTGCCACCAGTTTGCTGCCTGTCCACATGGCGACAATTTTGAGAACAGATAACCTTTTACAGTCATCTCTGCTGAAGCAGGATCTCTAAAGATCCGACTGCCTCCAGTGCTGTGCTGAAACACAGCAAACGTTTTAGTGTTTAAAAATAGTCCCTCATGAATTACAAAGGAGGAGGGAGGGGAGTAATTTCTAATATTTTAATGTTTCCCTCGTCTTCATTGCTTGATTTTGCTTTCGAGAAAGTGTCACTCATAGTCGTTGCAATGTCACTCGTAATTACAGTGAAATCATGAAAATGTCACTCATAGAGATCTGAAACCTTGGCAGCTATGGTGCAGATTGGATGCACGCGCTCTCCTCGCACTCCTCACTCGTAGCGTTATTAAAAGTTCCCTTTTCTGCACAAAACATCGCCGCACTCCCTTATACTTGCTAGTAGAGCGCTGTCCACACGACGCCGACGTTGACCCCCAGGTCCTCGAAGCTTCTCCAATTGGGCTGACTGTTGCCGCTTACAATTTCAGCTGTCTGCCCACCAAACTTCACTTAGGGTTGGTCCTTGAAGAGGTACAGCCCATCCTTGTTGCCATTGAAAAGAGCACACTGCATGAATTCCTTCTTTACTTATTTATTGTCATAAAAAATAAGTGTGCAACCAATCCCGGCAGATCCAGATCAGCTACTGCCAGCGCTGTCTTCAACAACTACCATCGTTCTACATCCCAATCAACAACATGTTGCTAAGCTGAACTACATAAACCTACCATATGCACATAACATCTATTACCAACATAAACACAACTAACAGTGCTAAAGTAGGAACTAGTAGTAAAAACTCCATCGTAGGCCTATGGTTTATAGATGGTGTAGTTACTACCATCAGTGCTGACTTGTTGTTACTCTTACTACGATCAAGAGGTATACATATGCAGAAGTAATTGTTAGCATTATTATGCTTTGATGTTAATATCGCAGGTGTTTCCATTCTATTTCTGTGGTTGTTTTGCATTTTCTATGCACATATTAATACCTTTAAATTGGCTGATAGAAGGACTTGTGTCGGTGTGGGGGAATGCAATTAACATGCTTTTGGTATGACCTAGGTTAGTCATTTGTACAGTTTATGCATAGTAATGCAATTCATGCGTTGGTGCACGACTTGTTTTTTGTTTTATTGTAGTGCCATTGTGTTGCAGAAAACAAATTCCAAAGAAACGGTGTGGAACTTTGGATAAGGCAGGTCGCACTTCACCATGCACAGTGTTGTCATCATTGATGTCATTTCAGATGTTGTAGTCATGTCATCAATGATGTCATAGAACAGGTCATAAGTAATATAATATATGAGCAGTAATTAGCAGTGTGTGGCAAGTCTATGAGTTACAGTTACTTTAGAGCACAATTAAGTTATTTCAATGGTTTTGTTTGTTTAAAACGGTATGTTTTACCTGATATTTTCACATAACTATAATGTTCCTTTCATCTTTGATTACTTTCTGTGAATTTCTAAGGTTTTTTTTTAACATAAAGTAACATATTATTACAATTCCTAACAATAACATCCTTTTAACCTTTGTTTTTTTTCAGTGGATTTTTAATGTTTTTTTAAAAGTAAGGATGGATGCCCGTTGCCGTGCACAGCCTGGGGTTGGGCGCAGGTCCTGGCCACCAGGCCCTGCACCCACCCTCCGCTAGCACCCAACCCCCCCTCCACTACTGCACACCGCCTTTGATGACGAAGAGAACTGATGCAAAACCGTCTGATGAAACCCCTTCGTCCTTGTGATGTGTCTGTAATCCTTTGCCCTATGACAACTCCCACAAACATTTTTATCTTTTCTCTCTCTTGTCTTCACCTTGTCGCATTTCATTGTATTCTTTCCTCGAGCATATCTTATATGTTATAGCCCTTAGAAGCATCTTTACTGAGATATAAATTGTTTTATAAATAAATAAATGATACCTTGTACTTGAAATCAAAAATTACGGAGATAAGAGCGTTCCAGATTTTTTAAGACAGCACTGCATAATGGTTTTTAAGGATTTGGTTTAGTGTGATGTTTGTGCTGAACAAAGGTTCACTTTCAGAACTAGTGCCTCAGTCCTGATGAATAAATACATCACAGTCTCTGTCAGGGCAATGTCAGCAGCATTTTGGAGGTTTGTTTAGTTTTAAAAAGATGGCAAAACCGCGAAAATAAGCAGAAAAATATTAACTACATCAAGTAATAAGTTTAAAATGTGGGATTGCATTTAGTGACAGCCATTGAGTTTTGTATCAGATTGGGCTCTCATAAGGCTACAGGGAGGTGTTTGGAATGACCATATCAAGAGGTCAAGATGGGAGTGGAGCAAAGATTTAGTCCTATATTTTCAAACTTATGTCTTTGAGCTTACCTTAAGGCCTGGAGAGAGCACCTCTTTCTTGTGTATCTGGACAAACGCAATGGCTATGATGACAGCAATGCTAATAAGCAGAAACAAGAAGGCAACCACTACTTGAGTCTTTGAAGGCATCCCACCAGCACCTGGAATGATAAAACATTGCATGAGCAGTCTACAGTGCACCTGTATGCACAACATTCTGTATTATGTCATTTAGGAAAGGATCTTACAAATTGGCATTAGGTGGCCCATCATCATGGTGTTTACTCCCCACATCAGCATTCCAATAAAATCCTACTTAATCTGAGGACACCCCTTTGCGTTCATTAGACTGCCACCTCCATGTTATGCCTCATAAATTCTGGTACTGCCAGCTACAAAGATATTAGTAACGTAAGTTGGCGACTCCTATGCCCACCAACATCAGTTTTAATACTGCTTTATGGCTTAACCATTTCAAATAGGTAGCAGAGGTAACTTACCAACATGCCAAATGGGCTGACAATGATCTCTCAAAACACTAAACTCTGAAATGCCTCTCTGGCACCAAGAGAGTCTAACAGGCCCAGAATGGGGGGAGGGTTGAAAAGATTGAGGGGTAGCATATACATGACCTCATTGTGCATCCGACTACCTCTTTGAGGGAGTCCTCTGCTCAAGTTTCATAAATGCTACCCAAAGGCTTCTCCTTTCCCTTAAATGGGGCAATCAACAGACGAATGACCAACAACAGGCCCACAGCCCTGTCACAGAGACAAAGCTCCAGCTGCTTCAGCAGAACTCCAACAGTGCACTATGAGGAACTCTCAGCTGGCTCTCTCTGGGAAAGGATGTACAATCTCACTGGGCATCACAAGGACCACTCACAACCCCTGGAAATCAGATCTTTCTTTGGAGTTTGTAATTCTTGCTTCTCTGTATCTCCACCTTACCTAATTTCTGAAACACACGGACCTTTGATTCTCTTGCAAAATGATGTAATGAATCAAATTTTATTTCCAGCTTCACAAAAGATGTGACTGCCTTCTCTTGAGTCCTTCACAACCTCCACATCTTTGGGCCAGTCCTCCCTCAATGCTTACTTGCTAAAGAAGCCCCCTTCCATGATGGCTTTTGGATGCTAGATTCCCTCTGCCAAACTACACAGAGCAGGAAAAGCACATTTGTAAGAAAGTGAGGAATGTGTAAACTATTTGGGGATTGATTTATGGTTCTTACCATCATCAACATAATAAATATTTATTGTGGAACAAAATGACATCCTTAAAAACCACAGAAGATATATAAAAAACACATATCATCAACTAGCAGTTAAAAATCTAAACTCATCTACTTTAGAATTATCACAATTAGGATCCCTACCCTTTTTTGTTGTTGGTTACAGACAGCTGAAGCTCTTTGTTGTTGAAGGCCTATTGTCTCTAATACATTAAAATATATACATATTGTGTATGTCGGGGCATGCCAAAAGTGCGCCTAGGGCAAGCCCGTCTGCGCCCGTCTGCGACCCGACCGCGACCAGCGCCAGGAACCCTGGTTCTCCTAGACCCCACCGCTACGACTCAACCACCCTCCACGCACTCAATCCTGGAAGACACGCCGACTGCGCAAGAAACATTCCCTTTTTAAATAGGCTGAGAAGCTGCACACATATAAACCAACCTAAATATAGTAAGGCATTAAAAAGCAGGATGCACTCAGAGTTAATAGGAAAGAGGTCCCACCAGGTGCTATTTTTAGCCTGCGCCCAGGACTGATGTACTTCCTCTGTGCTCAGATCCCTGGAGTTGTATGGAAGCCCCAACCCCCCATGGGAGTTTGTGTCTCTTGGCGAGGCTGGCACTACTGTACTACTCCAGACTCAAGAACCTCTGAACATCTATAATCCTGTACATGGAAACAGATGTTCGAATACAACATCAATCAAATTACGAGTGAGCAATTGATTTTTCTTCAGTTGGCATGGTGATAAATGGCGGTTTCCAATTATAAATTATCAGACTTTAAGATGTATTTGGAAAATGTTTTTTGTCAAGAGCTTTCTGTAGATGAGCTGATCTCTCAGAGCTCAGTGCGCGTTCCAAGGCCACTTGAGAGGCAGAGAAGTGTACCTTGATCTTACGTGTTCAAAGGACTGTTTTTTTAATTTGTATTAGTCCTTACAAAGTGCTAACCTACCTAGGGAGCAATGGAGCGGTGTACATGAGATGGGGTGAATGGTACATAAGATGGGGGAACGATTGTGTGGATACGCATGTAGGTGGATGCACTCTTGTTTGCTGGTCTAACAGACGAGGGGAGCTGGGCGGCTCCTCTTCCTCACTGGATCACGTGCTCCTTGAATAGAGGTGCGTTCAGCTCCCACCGGAAGTGCAGAAGTAGCAGGAGGAGCCAGCTGTGGCAGCCATCTTGTTCCAGATCCTGGGGAGTAGGTTGAGATGGTTTGTTGCCTTCTGTGGCTGTATCGTCCGCACCGCTGCTCAGACTCAGAACAAGGTCATGCGCCTGTTTTCATTCAAACTGCGCTCCTAGAACATATGAACCGACTGAGGAACTCTCCGAGTTGGAACATAAGCTTCCGGCAGGCAGCTTAACACTGAGTAGGTGGCTTCTGCGCCTGAGTTACGGGCACAGAAAGGTCCCTGACTCCAAGCTAGGTGCTTGAAAGCAGCCTTGTGGCACTACAGGCACGTTGCTAAAACAATAGAATTGTTGTCTGAGATTTTTGTATTTCTGTCCTATATGACTACTGTTGAAGTAGAAATTTCCTGGTTTGTGAAAAAACCCTAAAAAGACAATGGGGATTACTTAGGACCCTACAGAACCAAAATGTACCTTATTCTTGCTGCCGCCGTCATGGTGTATTTTGAAATGTGCACATTCGCATCCTGAAGTCCTTCCTGGGGTGAGTTACAAACACCTAATCCATACCTGACTGGGGAAATGCCTCGTCCACCACAGAGTATTGTCTCAATCTAAACCCAACATAATTCTCACTAGTAGGTTCCGGTTCCCTAAAAATGCCTTCCCAAAGTAATGACCCTTCTTCTCACAATACTTAATCCACACTCACTCCACAAGTTAGCCCCAGGCACAGACTCTGGGTTATCGTCAGCTCTGACAGCCATCCGCACTAAACTCCTTCTTAACATCGTTCATAATGGTCCAACCAGATGCCTAAAACAGAGCAGTCCCTACTCGCAACAGGTCGGATATGTTCTAAAGTCTATGGCCTGCACCCCAGGGTTTAACATCTTCTTACCTTGTGTCAGGGGACCTCGCAGACTAATCGTCCAGGATGCCATCCAATTCTACTGGGCTTCAACCAACCAACTACTCACCTGGTGCTCTGCGAGCTGCTCCAGAACTTTAACACCGACCACCCCATGGTAAGCCGAGATCAACTGGGACTTCGCTACAGTGCCATCTGAAGTTCATCTGAATCCCCAGCGACCCAGAACAACTACTCTGATGTGGGTCTCATTTTTGTGAAGTTATTTACAAATAAAAAAATAAACAAATTTAGATAAATTCCTGAATCTCTTTCGCTTTGCTATGTAAAGATCAAACGTGCTGAAATGTAGAGAAAACTATTCACCGACTATGAGCACACCATTAGCACGTGCAGGCTTTCATCCAATTTTATTAATGAATTATTACGTTATTTTGTAATTTGTTTACTTTAGTTCAGGGTTTTGTAAAGCACCAGCTTCAGACAGGAAACCACGTTGTTGTACAAATGGCTACCTTGTATAACAAATACCCTTGCTGAGAAGATGACCCGTGGCCGCATGAGACAACTCTCCACATATGGACAGTCAAATCTTGGCTTCAGAGGTGGTGGAACTGCACTCAAAAGGGAACTGTGTCATTCTGGAGGGAGGTGATAGCCCTGGGGGTTTAGTGATGGAATGGGAAGGTCTCTTTGAAGAGGCTTGTCTTCAGTTTTCTTTTGAAAGTTGCCATATCTGGATGATTTAAAAGTTCTGATAAGATAAAGATAAAGTGGAGAGGTGTGGTGCAGCGGCCAAGGCAGCTGACTTGGGTTCACAGTTCGATCCCCGGCTCCGGCGGCAGCTCAGCTCAGCACCATGTGACTCTGGGCAATAGTTCACTTAATTTCCACTACGGCCCCCAGCGCCTTGAGACCCGTAAGGGTGAGTAGCTGCGCTATATAAAAACGGACTTACATTTTTACAAGCAAGTTGTGTTAGTTCAATGGAGTTGTTGAGATATTTAAGCCTGCATTGTATAGGAAGTTGAAGTTGCCCAGGAGGATGGTATGGCCATGCTCGAGGGATGAGGTGGTGAGGATAGCTGAGAATTCATGAGTGAAGTCCTTGTTCTGCCCCCAAGGCCTGTAGGCGAGATGAAAGGTGGCGGAGTGAGTGCAGAGAGTGGAAAAGTGGGAAGTGGCTTATGGTACCGGATCAGAGGATTTATGGATTACAGCGAGGTCTCCACCCTTCTTATGTGTGCGGTACGCATGATGTGGAGAAGGATGTCTAGGATGTGCGATGATGTGGGGGTGAACCATCCTTTTGTGATGAAGAGTCTATCCAACTTGTGATAGGTGTTGATGTCTGTGACGTCTGGATCAGGGAGCGCGTTAATGAGCATGAGTTGAAATGCATGTCTGATAGTTCGAGTGTGAGTGGTGGTTAGTGGGAGGCATATGATTTTGGGTCTATGTGTTGTGAGGATGCTTGGAGTGTGTTATGAGGTCTAGGTCTGGGTATGATTGTGGGCCTGGGTAGTGTGGGGTGCTCGGCGAGGCATATGATTGTATCTTACAGTTTTGGTTGCAGTGAAGCAGAGTTTCTGGCCTAAGCTTCTTCCTGGCCCTGACAGACCCAAATAGAAACTTTTTTGCTATTTTGCTGGGCTTCCAACCCTGAAGAAAGGAGGGTAGTGGAGAACTATAGATGTCCAGTGGGATGTAGTTTTGAACATCCAAACCCAGATATTTCTACAAAAACAGCTATTGGTGGGAATAACAGGACCCAGCTCTGCACGCGGCAGAAGAAGATGGAGGAGTGTTGGTCAGCTGGTTACCAGCTGATTTGGGATGTGAGGGATGTGGACTTCTACCCATAGATCAAAAGAAGCAACAATACTAAAGGGGTTTCTGCAGCACAGGTCCAGGTGCTTAATTTGTGGCGGTGTTCGCAGGTGGTGGACACTGGCAATCATTTTTCATCATCAGACTTTGACCCAGAAAAGTGAGAAAGAAGGTGGGCAAAAAAGATAGAAAACAATGACAAAGGGATAAAGCAGAGATGAAAAACCCTTCAGTGTGAAATAAAGAGGCAGGAAGAGGAGGGTTTCTTAATAAAAATGAAGGAGGTAGATTCAGGACTAGCAAGCATTAGTATTCAGCATCCTAGGCATTGCAAACCTATAGGTCCTTGCCCAGTACTTATGTTTATTTACAAATTAAGAGCTATGTGGCCTCAGCAACTACCGCTGGCAGGATGCCATGTTTAAATGGATGAAGACATCTTCAAGGAGAGCTCCATCTTGAGTAGCAATTTATTAATGTTTTTATGGAGCTGCTTCCGTGCCCCAGGACTTAGACTTTTAGGCCATTATTACGATGTGTGCAGGGATACCAGGTGGCCAGAAATAATGATTCTGACTGGCTTCCCTCTCACATACATCTATCTATTACAAGTGTTTGTCCCCAGAATGGGGAATAACCAGCAGACCCGGAAGTACCAGACCCAAATCCACATGCAGGGTTCCCATTCTGGGGTGCTGTTTCAGGGTGGGGGGAGGTGAGTGGTGGGGAGGGCACCAGCGGACAGCAGAGTCTGTAGGCTGGCATTTGGGAGTGTTCTGTGCCCCCCCCCCCCAAAGCCCATGTGCGATGCGGGGCTGGTCAGGCACGTGCAGCCCATGCTTCATGTGATTTCTTGCCAGTAAAATCGAGTCCAGTATTCCTGCACATGAAAATGTGTGGAAACACCACCAGGCCCCAAATCAAACATCACATTACTCACTAAACTCCAGTGTCACCCAGAGCATCAAAGACTGCACTGTTACAATCACCGCAATCAGGGGTGTAGCTTCAGGTGGGGTGTTTGGGGTGTAACACTCCCCCTAAAAAATGTATTCCTTAGTAAATAGTTGGGTACAGGTGCTTTCAGTCGGGTATGGTGAGGTATCTGTTGAATTTCACCCTGGAGTTTTACATATCCACACTGACAAAAACCATACATGCCAATACTCCTGATTCAGGCGGGAGCCTGCCGATTTCAAGGCTAGTCTCCCTCCTCCCGATTCCTGCATGCTGAAACTCGATTCCTCTGAGGGCTTCAGAAGGCAGGGGCTGTCTTGTGTGACTCGGATTATGCACAGACAGTAACCTGCTCGTGCTTGCAAGTACACATTTTTGTCACACTTTCTCTGCCTGCTATAGCGATTTCTCTGTGCTCCTGACCGGTTTGGAAAAGACGTATATTTTAATTTCTGATATCCGATCCTGCAGCAGCGCACTTGCACGTCCCATACACGCCGATAGACCCGTTGCAGGCCGCAATAGATGTCATTGGGAGAAATACATTCTCCCAATTATTTCTAAAAACCTCCCACTTTTCACTTCCAAAATGTTGACATGCATGCAAGAACACGCACACACTCTCTCTCTCTCTCTAATCTCTGCCTTAAAACTTAGTTAGTTTGAAAACTATTGTGTTTTAAGTACCTCTAACAATCCACACTCCTCTCTCTTTCTACTGCCTCTTAAGCCCCTCCTCATTTCATGCTTCTTATAATGTATTTTAACAAGATATGCCAGTGTGATTGTTGTGAAATCTGAACCTTCCCCGTTCCCCTCCCGCCCCAGTCTTACTAAACAAGCTACGCCCCTGGCCGCAACACCATCTTTAGTTACTCAACATAAGAGCACACAACACTGAAAAACACTTAAGATAAAAAATGCTGAAAAAATGAAAGCAAAAAATTGCAAGTGCAGACACGAGTCCTAGACGGATCAGGAGTCCAACAGATGCAATATGAGGGCTTTCAGAAAACATTACCACACCCAGTGAGAAAACGCACACTCAGGAATGTAAACACAACTGGGACTCCTGAAATGCTTCTCACAATGTAGCTGTGGGAAAGGAGGCACAAAATCATCAATGAAAACCGAGAAATTGGGGCACATAGTGATGTATTTTGGCGGGTGGCACGCAGGACTTCACGAGGAAACACACAGGAAGTCAGGCAGACAGCAAACTGAAATGACATGCGAACTTCCGGAAAAGACTGCTCCAGTTTTTTCCCTGGGTCTGTTTGTTGAGGTGGCTTCAGAAGTCAGGGACGCGGATTTTCTAGAAGTTAGGCAGCACAGCAGTGCGTGAAAATCTGCTTCGCTGAGTGAAAATCTTCACAACTGTGTTGCGCAAAGGGTCAAACAAATAGGCAGAGCCAACTAGAGTGACAACTGCACTGGTGTCGGGCATGTACAATGCGTAATTGCACAGAAACTACATGCTGAGTATGGAATTATCACACGATATTCCGTTTGCTCCTTGTTTCATTCGATTGTTTGGATTTCATGCCAAGCCAGGTCATGCAGTCAGAGCTTAATTTGAGCCGGTAATTGCAGGTGGGGCCCACAGGCACTCATTTTTGGGGACAGACACGTATTTTTCCTCAACAGGCTTTGATCCAAAAAAAAAGAGAGAAACGCACAAAAGAGCTGTACAGGAGGAAAACAGGGACAAAGGGGGAGAGCAGAGTTGAAAATGAACCTGCGAGAGTGAGATAGAGGAAGAGAGTGTCTGGTGGTGGATTAAAGACGCATGAGATGGAATCAAGAAAATGTAGCCTTGGAATTTGGCACCCAGAGTGTCGAAAATGCCAGCCACAGGCTTCTAAGTAAAGGTTTGGGCCCCGGCGATGATTCTTTTACAAATTAAGCACTGGTCATGCTACATGTTATAGATATGGCTTTACTTGAAATTCTAGGGGGGTTGCACTGTTCCACCTTGATAAGCCACTCTGCATTCATTACCAAGGGTTTGTCTCTATCTGACGCAAATCCGTTTGGCATTATGATCTCACGAGCTTCATTACGCAAAATATATTTTGTGTAGGAAAGTTAATGAATGCTGCATGCAGTCTATGCCACATTGTGCCAAGCAAGCTGCTCTCCAAACACAGAGTAAATCTGGCTCTCGGTGCTGGCAGATAAGAATCCTGAGGCACAGACAGATATTGGCCTTGTCAAGGATCACACAGATTGGTCACACGTGGAAGCTAGGACTAGAGAAGTCGTAGCCAATATATTTGCTTTCCTCCTTCCGTATAACAGAGCAGTACTTGTCTTAATGAGTTCAACATTTTGTATTTTGAGAGAGGCTGAGGTTTAAGGGTGGGGTTTTTGAGGGCATATGTTAGAAAGTAAGAAAGTACCTGCAAATTGCATGTTACCCACCAGGCCTCACTTATGCGAAATTACATGCCCTCTCAATGGCCATATCCCATGTTGTCTCTACAATAATATGTGTTTCTAATACCTAGCTTAGCAATGTACTAGGTATGGAGACAATCCCTGAAGCGCGCACCTGTAAATTATTAATGATTCTGTTAAAAGACAGCGGAACATCGGCCAAGACTGAATAAATCAAAGTAAATCACCAGGAACTATTTAAAACCCCATCACAGGCTTGAAAAAAGAAAAGCAATCAGAGCACTTCTGTGGTGTTTCCACAAAAAGAGATGGACCCAATTAATATAATTACTTATTGAATTTGCTATCAGGACCTTTTAACAGTGCAGTTAAGTGAAATTCATTTATTTGTACTTTATTAAAATTGTAAAAATATTATTTTGACTTGGGTTAAATTATGCTTTTTGTTGGAAGTCTCCTACGAAGGTACAGTAGTTGCCTCAAGGGGCAACTAAAACTTTTTCTGTGTCTCCGAGACTGGAACTATCGGGTCCTCAAACTCCAGACCCAACAATTCTAGACCCGGAGCAGTGCTTACATTGTAAAATAAACATAAGTGCCAGGGTTCTCCTCAGGAGGCCACTGCAGCTTACACCACATATTGCTCCTTCCAGCGCTGCCATTGATAGATAGTACCAACACAACTACTAACCATCACACTCCTTACACGTCTGAAAATTCGGACCATTTCAAGCCCCCAAAACTATAAGAATGGCTTGGGCGGCAGGTAATATTCATTTTTAATGTATATTGAATAAATAATTTACTGTTGTTGTGGTCATCTCTAAATTATCAAGACAGCGCCATCTTATGGCAGACTGCCGCAAGCGCCAGTCTTGACATTAAAGTGCCCTGATGAGCACAGGAAACCACCGGCTCAAATTAAGCACTGGCCTGGAGCCACCAGAGACCTCAGAGAAGCTGGCAGGCGTCTCATACAGCAGCTGGGAACAGCAGAAAAAGCTCCCCCCGCTGAAGTGAAAGGATCTCTATCGTCCCCTTTTCCCCACCTCTAGACCACACCACATAGCCAAGGAAAAAAGCCCCAGTAAGAGTTAACACCTGCTTTAAGCTGATGGTAAATGATGCGGATTTGGGCCCGTTATTTTGCCCTGAGAGGGAAAACGTGCGTAACGAGACCCGATATTACCAATTTCGGGGGGAAACTTGTAATTCCTGTTATCTCATGTGGTGATACCAGCCAGTATTGTTAAATCTGACCCCGATAGCTCCCTGTGGAGGTAGCAGGGATCTCTGAATAAGTCCCAAAGTCGTATATTGCAGTGTTTTCTTTAAGCAACTTAACAGAAAAATCTTAGTTATTTACACATTTTCCTTGAAAGAAGTCCGCAAAGTGTAATTTTTTAGGATTATTTTTGTGCAAAATGTATTTTTGCAGACTTCTCCGCAAATGCTTTCATGAATTTTTATGAAAGTTTCTCCCAGAATTGAAGGAAATTTGCAGAATGGAAGTCTTCACTGCTCACTTGCGCACCGTGAGCCCTATGCTCTGCTTATGGCCATTGACTCTTTCTGTCGTAGCATGATTTCACATGAATATTGCTGTTTCAAATTGTTCACAGGTGATCTATTAGCACTGAATGTACACCTGACTATTCTCACTACAAGATCCCTGTTGCAAGGCCCCGTAACTCTGGAATTACCAATATTGGATGTATGAGTAACACCATGCAGGGGCGGCTCCTCCGTTATGGCGGAGGAGCGTCGCGCCACTGCTGGAACCTGCAGACCCATGTAAAATAAAATGATAATAAAGCAGTTAATAAAACTGCTTTATTATCATTTTATTTTACTCCAGAGCCGCAGCCAAGTCTTGTGGGTGGGGCCATCAGGAGCAGGAGGACTGGTGGGCTCAGGGCACTGCCAGTGCACATGTAGGTTTGGGCAGCCTTCTTAAGACGGCCAAACCGACATTCACACTTGGATATCTCCAGGCTACTGCTTGTACATATCGGCAGGGCTCAAGAGCACAGGCTCCCAGTCCCTGCTGGAGCATAGGACCACCCCGCTCCGCCCAATCTCTACGCTTATCTCATGCTGGGCATTACCAGCATGAGAGTCGCGTCTGGATTGGCGCAGGGCACTCTGGGAGCCTGTGTGAGCATCATCTGAAGAGGCGGCAAGGCGGTGGACGTCAGGCTGCAGGTAAGTTTTAATTTTTTTCATTCTCCCATCCCCCCTGCGCTGCCCCACCGATTTCCCCAGCTAGCGACCGCCACTGAACATCAAGGAGGCAGAGTGACCTGGCCTTACAAGTAGGGCCCTGAGGGTTGGAGGAATTATGGAGTCTCTCCGCGTCAGCTCAGTGTCCTGTGATTCTGGGCAAAACACCTAGGGTCCCAATACACTAAATCCTGTCTGGGATGTGGTCACACCTTCCTATGACAGGATGCCTATTGTTCTGCCTTCCCCTGCTCAAGCTTGGCTCAGCAGCAGGAGGGCAGAATCGTGTCTCTGGTCGGCAGCAACCATTTTGTGCTGTCCGGGTCTAGAAGGCTGGCACTGGGAACACTGAGAGCCTAATGGAGGGCTCTACCAGTGCTTGGAATCATACCCCCACACCGTTTATGGTGTGGGGGTATGATTCCAACATGTTTGATACCAAACATGATAGGATTTGTTGCAGCCAATTTCGAGATGGTCATCGCGTAATTACTCGGTGCCCCTCTATATGGTATATGGCTGCTTCACTTACAACCCGGGAGAATGGACTCCGTGGGCTGTAGGGGTGTCCTGCTCATGCAGAGGCACCCTCACACTTAGAACCAAGCAACCTTCCTTCAGGATTGCAAAGGCCTGCTATAGGGGTGACTTATAGGTTTTAAGTCCATTGACCCTAGATATAGGAAACCTATATCTTTAGTAAGTGGTGCTAGCACCAGCTTACACAGGCTGCAATGGCAGGCCTGTAGTTCCATTTTGAATGCTCTCCCATGAGTTCAGTTTTAAACGCAGGCCAAATCACTTCTCGAGTTGGGACAGAGCTGAAAACTCAGCTCCTGAAGGAAGACATTGTTATTTCACAGCCTCTCACTGCTTCTCTCTCGAGTGAACCCTTCACCTCCAGTCTGCATTCCACCATCTTGTTTCTTAATCCCCACACACCTTTGTCCTCTGGCCCTATCAGGAACTATCTACTTCCCCTTCCGGGGCCCACTCTCCTCTGTGCCCTCCTGGCACCACCTGTAACATAAAACCTCTGCTATACACTGAACAAGGGTTTGTAGCTAGGTTCATGTTCAATCCAATTCTGTTTTTAGGTCTTGCCTACAGACTTTAACTTAAGCTGTCTGCTGGCAGCAGACCATATTACAATGTTTTTTTACATAAACGATGGCAAAACCAAACAACCATTGACAAAGTCGTTTGGTCTGGCGTTTGCTACCAGCCTTCTGGCAATTCTTGTTTTATTTTGCCATGGTTTTTGCAAAACTTTGTTTAGAAATATGCCAGGCCCTCATCATACTAACGGAAAAAAAATCTGTCAAAATAGTTAATTTGGTTTGAAAACAAACCCACAGATTACCATAGTACTCCAGGTACTGTAGGGAAATGTGTCAAATGGACACAATCTGGGATGCTGTAAATTAGCAGCAGTCCTTGGTGGCGGGAGGGGGACGGGGGAAACACTCCTAGAGCAATTTACAACAGCATTGGCAGGAGATGTGTCTGATAAGGATGGAATGTGTATCAGAAGCGTTCTGCTATCACATCAGGCTCTAAACACAAAGGCATTATCACAACAGTAGTCACGTGGGACTCATTCAAAAGCGGATACCTCCTCTGTGCATTAGAGGAATCCACAATCTAATTGACATGTCGAATTACAACATGAATTTGAAAAAAGAAGCAGCACAGGACAACTATAGTTTCTGTAAAAACTGGATTATACCAATTCATGTGCAGTAGAACGTGACATAAGTGAGTATAGTGCAGTAACACAGTGGTCAGATTGTAAATAAATGTACATAATATAGCTGGGGGTGCTCCTTGAGAGAGAGCAAAAGGCACTCACTCAAAGTGAAGTTAACCAGTGGCTTAAGTAGACTGACCCACTGACCCATCCTGTATGTTGTAGAGGGCGGAACTAGAATGTGAGTGACACAACAACAGACCAATGGATGAAGACAGGTGTCTGAAAGCCCCTCAATGTAAGTATATTATACATATTTGAGTAAAATCAAAAGGTCTTGGCTATGCCAGACCTAAAAAAAGGCTTTTGCAAAGCTAGTAGGTGTGTTCCCAAGTGTCACAGATGAGACCTACTGGCTTTCTCAATGCTTGTTAATATTTTGTTTCTCTGCCACATACATGGCCCGCAAACCAGGAGGTAATGCCTACCCTAAACCCATGGTATGAACTGGAAATTAGCCACTCGTCATGGGCTCAGACAAACAGTCATGGTGAGGACAAAAAAGCTGGCGTAAGTCACTGGAAGCGCAGAGTTGGCAAATAGTGCAGAATCTCAGCATGCTTTGACTGCACTCACGCAAACCCCTAAATCCAATTATTCTCAGAGATGTTTGAAGGCCACGTGCATCATTTTCGCTTGTGTTAAGTTCTTAGACATTGCACACCATTGTGTATTGAATCACCTATCATTTTGGAAGGAACATGAATTTCTATGCAGTTTCCATTTGTTTATCTGTGCAGTCTATTGCACCTATGTATTTGGCATGCCATGGCTAGCTACCCAACTGGCAGCGCTTAGGCAGTGAACACCACCCTCCTGAGTGTCTTGCCGCTGGTCTCTCGAGCACTGCCTAACCACATTGTCTGTGTTTTTTCTCACACCGGTTTTTGCCCTCTGAGTGCTCATTGGTGAGATGCAGCCTCTTATGAATGCAGCAGTAAGTGCATTTATGCTGTTCTTTATGCAGCAGCAGGTGTCCCTAATTGTGAGTGTCTTCTGGTACCCCTAAATTGAGTGTGTATGTCTTGGCATCTCCTATGGTACCCTGGTAGTCCTAACAGTATCTTTCAGCTTTGTGTGTTAAATATTTCTCTCCCATCAAGACAGAATCCCTCTCAGAAATAGGTTGTCCTATTACTTCTCATTGAAATGTACTTTCTTTAGAGGCTGAACTTTAATGATTGCAGACAATGTACTTTTGGACAGTTCTCCAATGTAATTAAGGTGATTAAAAGGGACATTGCCAAAGCCACTGGATTTATGCGATTTTGCGGCTGCAGCATTTTCCACATAATTATGCGTTTGCTGCATATTCCACCATCTGCTGCATAATCTGCATATTTCAGCAAAAAAAACAGTTTCTAGCTCAAACAGATCACAAGTTACTAAAAATGTGGCAGCGTATTGTTGTGTAGTGGAAGTCCCTTCCCCCTACCTATAAAGTGTAAATAATTGTAAACACTAACACAGAAAGTGCAGCTTTATGGCACATAATTTGCCTTTTCTTGCCACATAATTTAGTCAAAACACACAAGATGATGGACGGAATGCTGCACATTGGCAAACATTCACCCCCAGTCACAGATCTGGGTTTAATCCATCGTTATTTTGCTTCACCACGCCACCCCAGTTCAGACATAGCCATATGCAAATCAGTCTTGACCCTGTGCCTCATGGGAACAGTCCAGACCGAACTGCCAAGCCATGTCTTCCCTGGACCGGAATCAAGCATCCTAGGACCGGTTTCAGGTTATCAGCCTTCACCAGCCAGGATAGCTTGACTCCAGCGGCGTAGTGAGCACGGGACCCACGTCTGGGCATACCCTTCCCACTTAGGGCGAAATGCAAAACACACAAGATGATGGACGGAATGCTACACATTGGCAAACATTCACCCCCAGTCACAGATCTGGGTTTAATCCATCGTTATTTTGCTTCACCACGCCACCCCAGTTCAGTTCAGACATAGCCATATGCAAATCAGTCTTGACCCTGTGCCTCATGGGAACAGTCCAGACCGAACTGCCAAGCCATGTCTTCCCTGGACCGGAATCAAGCATCCTAGGACCGGTTTCAGGCTATCAGCCTTCATCAGCCAGGATAGCTTGACTCCAGCGGCGTAGTGAGCAAGGGACCCACGTCTGGGCATACCCTTCCCACTTAGGGCGAAATGCAAAACACACAAGATGATGGACGGAATGCTGCACATTGGCAAACATTCACCCCCAGTCACAGATCTGGGTTTAATCCATCGTTATTTTGCTTCACCACGCCACCCCAGTTCAGACATAGCCATATGCAAATCAGTCTTGACCCTGTGCCTCATGGGAACAGTCTGAACTGGGGTGGCGTGGTGAAGCAAAATAACGATGGATTAAACCCAGATCTGTGACTGGGGGTGAATGTTTGCCAATGTGCAGCATTCCGTCCATCATCTTGTGTGTTTTGCATTTCGCCCTCTGTGGGAAGGGTATGCCCAGACTTGGGTCCTGTGCTCACTGCGCCACTGGAGTCAAGCTATCCTGGCTGAGGAAGGCTGATAGCCTGAAACCGGTCCTAGGATGCTTGATTCCGGTCCAGGGAAGACATGGCTTGGCAGTTCGGTCTGGACTGTTCCCATGAGGCACAGGGTCAAGACTGATTTGCATATGGCTATGTCTGAACTGGGGTGGCGTGGTGAAGCAAAATAATGATGGATTAAACCCAGATCTGTGACTGGGGGTGAATGTTTGCCAATGTGCAGCATTCCGTCCATCATCTTGTGTGTTTTACATAATTTAGTCAACCTTGGTGCATAATTTGGTCCCCCTGCTGATTCCAGTGGCCCCGGATTTTGACCACCTAAGCGTACTCCAGGCATGGCTTGACAAGATGGAGTTTGTCTAAGTACACTGTTGTTTAGGTCTTGCACTATTTGTTATGCTGGTGGGACTCTTTCTTGGGCACACTGAAGCTTCGACGAGTTAGCACCATGGTCTGTGCTCCATTGTCCCTACCTAACATGTAAACTGTTTAATATAATTCTGTTCTGCTTAGCTCCATCTTTTGAATGGGCAAGTTCTGTTTACCTCGCTGTTCCACATTAGAGTGACCAGTGTGGCAGTTGTGCAGCCAGTGTGTCACTAGTCCTAGTGCAAGAAAGAATATTCCCCTCCATCCACACCCACCCCCGGCTTCTGTCTGAATTGCCAAGTACATTAATATTCGGGATTCAGTGTGCCCCGGCGCCACTGCACCTCCTGCACCAATTAAAGCTACGCCCCTGCAATGTGGCTTCATAAATCCAGGACACCTGCTTTGGTAATGTTCTTATGGCAGGAGGTACTTCATCATCTGTGCAACAAAGGGCAAGATTTGGCCCGAATTAGAAGAAATGTAGCACATTTTTGAACTTGTGAAAAAGCTTAGCACGCCTGGTGTGATCTTACCACATTTGGTGAAGCTAAAAATAGGACTAAGTGGGGGAAGAGCAAGCTGTGTTTATCTGCAGCCTCTGTTCTGAACACTCGGTTAATTGTATAATGTCCCCTTCGCCCGGCGAAGAGCATTGTGCGTCCAGCCTTCCTCGTGACAAGGCTAATGGCTACCCGCACGGAGTGACCCGGCCTGTCGCGGCCGCAGCTTCCGGCTCCCAGCTGCCGGGTCAGGCCAGCCGCCAACATCAACAATGTAAAACGGAGCTCCACGGGGGATCAAAGGAAGAGAGGCGCTTCCGTGTGACTACTGCCCGCATGAAATCATACACCACATTCCATCCCAGTGGAAGCTGGTTATAGGGGACCACACAACATTATTATCCTAGGCCCGGAGAAACCTTTCAGCCTCGTCTCCAAGTGATGAAATGACAAGGATCATTGAAGATCTCGGCAAAAATCCAGATACCATGTTATTTCACGTGTTTACAATCGTCAAAGCTGTTTTTGCCACATATTTAAATACACATTTTAGTTTTGCGTATGGATGTAACAAAATAGTCTGTTTCATCCCTCTTGGGATATTTTTAAAACGTGAGTAATAATTATACCAAATATGTGAAAGAATTCCGGAACTAGGAACAAATCTAGGGGAAAATTTCATTCCGCTCATGAAATTGGCGGAACTTGGCGACTCTGTGATACTCTAGGAAAATTCCGCCAATCATTATGTGGCAGAATTTTTCTCTCACATGGCTCCAGAAATGCGAGGTGGTGAGCGCAAGCGAAATGTGGCATCCTCTAGCGTGGTATCCGGTCGCTAGGAGGACTTTCGGCGAAATTTTCTAATGCTGGCGGTCGCGAGTGGTTGCGGTCAGAGGGCTGCTTCTCAATTAGATTTTCTATCCGAGCGCCAGGAAAACCAACTCGAAAGGCCGCGTGCTCCTGTGCACTGCGTGGTGCCGTTTGTGCTGATTTGTCAGCAAGGAACGTGCTACCAGCACTAAATCGCAGTGCGAGCAGCGTAACGTGCATATTTTTGCCCGTTGGAGGAACTCTGCAGAATCTCACAGAGTTTTTATGTAACTCCGCAGAATTTCCCAGAGGGAAATTCTGCTAGTTCCGCTCATCCCTAGTTAAATCTACATAATTCCCCAGCGCTTAATTTAATCCCGTGGTTGTAGGTGAGGCCAACCGGCACTCATTTTTCCTGAACAAACTTTGCAGGAGAGAGAAAAACACAAAAGGAAGAAAGAAGGAGTACCAGAAAGAGGGAACACAGTGACAGAGGGAGAAAGTAGGGATGGAAAAGAGCCTCCAAGAGTGAGATAAAGGGGTAGGTAAAGACTGGTGGTGCATTAAAGAGGCATGAGGTGGAATCAAGATTACGCACCCTTGGTATTTGACAGCCCAACCTTCGATAGAGCAGGCCGTGGTGTTCTGAACAAACATTTGGACGTATTCGTCTACAAATGAAGTCCTGTGTGTGATGAGCGGGTGTGATGTGAGATGATCACGCACGCCCCTGGGGTTAGAGTGGAAGTCTCAGGGGCCTCTTTTAGAGTGTGATGGAGCAGGACTCTTGCTGTAAAATGGCAGATGTCTCCTTCCACCTCACTCGTGTTCACCCTACCTCATTTAGAGTCTGATTAATTTTTTTCCTGTAAAATAACATTTGTGCGGAATAGGCTGCCATGACCCGGCACCCAGCCCGACACTGATATTTTTGCTGAAATGGCTGCCGTGGGGCTGGTGAAGGTGGGGCTCTTGCCACCCTCGTGATCTGCTGGCCGATCCCACACTGTTACTATAACAACAAAGGAGAAGAGGTAGCTTTGCAGCTAGAGCTGTTGACTTTGAGACTGGGTAACCAAGTTTGAATCCCTGCCTTGGCTCAACATCCTGTGCTTCAGGGCAAATCACTTAATCTCCTAGTGCCTAAGTAAATATGTAATATATTCTAATGTTCATGTAAAGTGCTGTAATGCCCTAGGGCCAAAACTGCAAAAAACTGCAAAACTGCAAAACTGCAAAAAAACACAGGCACGCGGCTCCTTTAAGAGTGGTCGTGCAGCAAATGGATTTTGTAAGCATGCACCAAGGGGCCAGGTGTGGCATCGCGGGCCTTATCAAAGGAAAATCCTGTGCCCAGGGGCATGCAGGTCTGTAACAAACCTTGGTTGTGCACCATGCATTTTGTAATAGGGCCCTAAAGAGTGGGTTCCGTGATTACTACTTTGAATTACAAACAGTGTGGGGGATCAGCTGCAGGCAGTTCTAATTTCCAAGAAAAACCGCACATTTTCTCTGCAGCACAGTTCAGCCTCCAAAGACTCCTGCAAAGCCATGGGGAACCAACAGCTGCCTGAATCTGAAGAGAATAACAATTGTTAAAACAACACACCCAAGTGCACCAGACCACAGCCACCTCCGCCTGTGCTACCTATTGATGCTGAAGCTGGGTACCAGAGGACCTTATGTGCCAAGGAGGTGAAATGTGGGATTGGTAGGGGGCCGACCAGCTCACCAAGACTTGCTCTGGACAGAGCACTTCTTGCAAAGGTCACTGGGTCATGCTAGGTTCACCATCTTTCCGAGACAGCATCTACGACAACCTATCTACTCGCCCTATCACTGACCTGTGGCAAGCACCTAGGAGGGGACCTTCATGCATGTCCTTTGCTGCCTCTTCACAAGGGCTCTTTAAAGTCTCTTCCTCAGTGTCACTTTCAGCTTCTTCTTGCTTGTTCTTTCCATCCTCTTCTTTATGCTTCTCCTGCTTCATCCACGTCTCTTCGAAGCCAGCACTCCCTCCTTCCTGTCCCTCCAAGCTTATCTACCTACAAAGATGAGTGTTACCCACTTCCCCTCTCCCTTCCAGATACTCACCACACTATGGGCCTCGTTTACTATATTTGGACGCATGGCAAATCAGCAAACCTTCCTGGTACGCTGCCGCTCATCAAAATAAAAGGGCAGGAGTGCACTGTATTTACAAGAAACGGCGCATTCCTGTCCTTCTCCCCTGCGCCGGCGCACAAACAGCACTGTGCGCCAACGCAGACTCCTTTGCGCCATGTTGCCAGGGTGCCTGCGTTGCAGGGATGATTGTTTTGTGCAGGAAGGGGCACCTACCATTGATGGCATTTTCCAATTTCTACGCGTGCTGCAGAATGCAGCATGTATAGAAAGAGGAAAAAACGAGGAGAAATAAAAGTATATCTCCTTGTTACGCTACTCCTACGAGGCGTAGGATTCTGACTCATTCCCAGCTTTACAAAACGTTGTACATCTGGGCATGCGTCAGGTTCCATGGATGTTGAGTGGGAACACCCACAGCAACACCCGTGGAATGCCCCTTTCACGCAGAGAAATGCGTGAAAGGGGTCCATATTTACAAGGACTTTATGTGGCCTTGTAAATATGGGCAGGCACACTACGCAGCCGGTGCATCAAATGAAGTAAAGCACCGGTGGCGCAAAGGGCTTGTAAATGAGGCCCTCTGTTTTTTTCAGATGGGTTATTGAATGTTACTCTGTACACCAGTGTTGTTGCTGTAATCTTGTTTATTAGCTTTGAGCCTGATTTATTGTTTGTAGTGCCTTGAAACTGGACCCATCACAACTTGTCTGTGAATCAGAATAACCAATGCAGTACAATATGATTGCTGGCCACAGTGTTCCCAGGAAGGGATTGCGGGCACCCTTGCCGTTTTGGAGAACTGATCAGACTCACATGTTCATGCTATGGCTTCACTGCTTATTGTACATCTAGAGGATGTGGGAAGGTACTCCTGGGTTACTACTAGTGAGGATAGAGAAGGGTTCTGAGAATTAATGTCTTTTAGGACCAGCAGCTTTGCAAAATACATTACAAATCCATACATTTCAAATGATATGGCAGAAAAGAAAGAGCTGGATCTTGATCTTCGCCCCTTCAATAAAGCTCGCTCTGCTCCACCATACCCAACTGTTCCAGGTGTAGATAACCGTAAAAGGCACTGGTTGGCCTCTGCCTTGGCCCGGGCAAAACTTCTTTGATGGAAATCATGCACACCTCCGGCCATAGAGGACTAGTGCGAGGCCGTGGCGACAATGGCCTCTTATCAATGCTTAATTTACAAAGTTAATGATCAGCTACACATTATCAAGACCATTTTGAACCCATACCTGTCCTGACACAGACATGATTATGGACTTGCCCCATCTACAAGTTCAACCCTCTCTCTGCACCCACTGGTAAGAAACTTATAAGGTCAGGAGTGTCATGAAAGACTACCGTGATCTCCTCATAGCTCAGGTCTGATTTTATAAGCAGACATCTATTTGTTTACTGGTAGTTTTTGGGACTTAATATGGTGATATGAGTTAATACCCTGAATTCTTCACCTTTTCTTAACCATGTTGTCAATGTTTTTGGCCACTAATGAGTTACTGGTTGGTCTGACATTGTATCTTCGTGACTGTATCTGATCTCAAAGTGGCTCCACCCACATTAGATAGTGCTCAATTGCGTATGGCCCTAACATGCCTCACATGCACTGAGGCGCGTTTGCTGGTGCTGCGCATCCATCAGAGCTATAGTCTTGCACCTCACTACATGAAGAACCATAACGCACAACACAGGAACCATGTGAAAGGAAGCGGACGGAAAATGGATCCCAGAAGACTTGAAATTACCAGCAGGAGTTTCCTGAGTGGAAGCAATCTATCTTCTCCCCTTCAGTTAATGGACGCTTGTGCGTCATCAGGCTATTGCTGATCCCCCAGCAGAGCTGAGCTCTCCGAAGGCAAGAGCAGATTGTGTTACACATTACTGGATATTGACTTGGGAAGATCAAGTGTTGAAAATATCCATCTCCCTCCCTCCCACAGTTATGAGTTTCATTTAAATAATACCCACTCACTGTTTGTTTCCTTTGACAGGCACTGAACTCAGGTAGAAAATGTTTACAAGCCTTAGGGAAAAGAGTTCTTGTGATCAGTCTATTTCTCAAGGGGTAGGTGCACCCGTCATTGTGAACAGCCATTGTAGAAGCAAAGGTCGGGCGGGCAGTCGCCCTAGAGATCAAGGTTTGTTGCTTGCTGTTAGGAGAGTGTTAGGATGTATGCAATACATCTGCTCCTGCTCTGCAGACAAGGCTAAGGCATCCCTTTCCAATCCAAAGCTTTCCCTAAATCGCATTATGTAATTTAACCATTTTTTCTTTTCTCATTATGGCTTAACTTTTGATTGATGTACAACTTTGTCGTATGCTCCTTGATGGAATTGCGTTAAATTGCAAACTATTTCCTTATTTGTACTGCTATATCACTCCTAATTTTCAGAATGCCATCATTCCTCATTCTGGAATCATCACACTGTTATTTTAGCAGAATTTTCTCCAATTACAAAATGCTAGGGAGGCACATTAATTTTTTTGAAAGAGCGTTTCAGAAATGGTTTTGGGGGTAACTGGCGGCTCCCCTGCTTTACTCAAAATATTTGTAGCTGATTCTCGGAGGGAGAATTGTGCATCTAGCTCTTCAGAGCAGTAGAGGTGTGGGAATTTATAATTCCAACACGTTTTTTCCAAGATCATTCACTACTGGACAAATAACATTGATGTATTAGGAAATGAGGTGAAAGTCGAAGCTCCTATCTCTAGTCTGAGCAGTGAGAAAGAGGCCTGATGCAACTAAGGACATTCACACTACAGCAGAGCACATGCTTAATGACAGCCCCCTGTTCCATGAGTTCTAGTTCTCAATTTAGATGTCAGGGATCTTGGAGTTTTTCTTTGTTCATTGTTTTCTAATATTGTAATCATTTCTTCAAAGCAAGAAAGTAAAGAATAATACTCACCTAATAAAATCAGGACTTTTGTTCACATACCTAGGAAAATCTGCATCTTCTGCAGGTCTTGTCGTGGTGTGTCGGTGTCGGGAGGGTGGGGGGGGGTAGAGTGCAGGGAAGGGAGCATCTCAACCTATAACTAAGAGCTGAAGAACCCATTTTGCACCCAATGCTTTTATGCGGATCTTCTTTTTGGCCGTCAAGATCTCAGGAACCTGCCAGACTCCATGAACTGAAGAATACATTCTGCACTCTAGGTCACAGCAAGAATCAATTCTAAGCTAGTGGGTATAAAACTTCCACCCTAAGCCCTAGACAACCAAGGGTAACCAAAGACCAATTTCATTCCCAGAGGCAAAGAAAAACAACTAGTTTCATTGGATCTTTCTAAAAAAAACTCTCAGCAATAAAAATGACATGTTCTAGAGGCACAATATATAGGTGGGATCACACATATCCCGGTGAAAATGAGGAAATGTCTATTGCACTTAGTGGACACCAAGAACATTTATTTCCATCTCTCTGTGTTGCCCCGGGCCAGGGTGGCAACTCCTCTGAAATGGAATACTCAAGTACAGAAGGAAAAGCAAAAGAATGGCTCTATGTCAAAGTGAAAAACCAAAATGGAGAATACCCTTCCGAAGGCCGCTAGCAGGAGAATAGACATTTATGGCCACATTACAATGTTGGGCGGACTCACGTCCGCCCGACACTGTTGCGGTTCCGGGACTGACCGACCTCCTGTCGGCCGGTCCTGACACCGCTGTTACAATGCGTCCGCACATGGTGTGGTCGCATACTCACATTTCTCTATGGAAGCTTGTGCTTCGGCCTTAAACCGGTCACAGCACTAGCTCCCATAGAGAAATGGGAGTTTCTGTTAATCCCTGCACCGCGTGGCAGGCAGCTCACGGTGCCTACCACACGGTGCAGGGATTAACATGGGGGCACCATAGGTGCCCCCTCAGCCCTCAACTGGAGGCCGCAGGGAGAAGGGGGCCCTGCTAGGGGCCCCCAAAGTCGCTTAACGACAATCTTTCCATGTCGGAAAGCCTGTGGAAAACTGACATTATTATCCCGACGGCAGAAATGCAGTCTTGAAGGGATTACGTGCCGGTTCCAACTGGGTGGCAGGCTCCTTGAGCCCATCGGAAGCCAGCCGGAATGACCGGGCGGTTTCACTTCTGACCGCCGTCATTGTAATACGAGGTGAAACCTATGATGTCGGTCGGAAAGCCTGCGACTGCAGGTCGGAGGCTTTCCGACCGACATCATACTAGGGCCCTTAGTGAACTACCAAAACAGCAGAAAACATTTTCTTTACAAAATCAGACAGTTTAGATAAAAAAGGATGCAGACTAATGGACTTGTTTAGAAAAACAAACATACTAAAACATCTTACAGTTCCTAAAACATTAGAAATTGTTAGAATTAAATATTAGAAACATCGAGAATTAAGGTTGAAGGGAAGGAGAGAGCAGAGGGGGGATGAGAGAGGTGGAGGTATTAACCCCAAGCACAATAAGAATTAAGAGTCATTGACAGAGAGAGAAAAATGGTGTGTAGTCAGTACTTAATTTGAGCCGATGGTTTCTGGTGCTCGGTAACAGCACTTAATTCTCAATATCGGAAATAATGCCAGCCCACTACATGGTGTCAATATCTGTCTAATTGTGAGATGTGCACAACAACAGAGTTTAATACTTCAGTGCACATTAAAACTTTAGTAATACCTGCTACCCAAGCCATACTTATTGCATTGGGTGGCCTGAAATAGTTTGAATTGTCACACTTGTAGGAGTGTGATAGTTAGTAGTTGTGTTGGTACTGTCATTGGCAGCTCTGGCAGGGCAATGGGTGGTGCAAGCTACAGTGGCTTCCAGAGAAGAACCCGGGCATTTATTTACTTATTTGTTTAGAAACTGAGCACCGGGTGCAGTGGTACAGATGAATAGTATGCAACCATGCCCACCTGGCCCTCCTACGAGCAGACACCAAACATGCATGCTTCTCTGCACTTAGAAAACCTTATATATGCCTGCTTATGCAGGGATGAATGCCAGAAAATAATCTGACACACATTTAAGGTACAACAGTAGCTAGAAGGCAAAGAAAACGTAACCATACAATTAAACTGTATTATTTTTCTCTCTAAAAACCTGTTCATTTTGGCTTCTTTTCAGTTGCTTAGAAAGCAAATGGCTTCTGCTTTATGTCTCTTACTGGAATTAGAGATAGGTAAATAGACTGATAGCTAGATAGACAGACAGACAGACAGACAGACAGACAGACAGACAGACAGACAGACAGATAGATAGACAGACAGACAGACAGACAGACAGATAGATAGATAGACAGACAGACAGACAGACAGACAGACAGATAGATAGATAGATAGATAGATAGATAGATAGATAGATAGATAGATAGATAGATAGATAGATAGATAGATAGATAGATAGATAGATAGATAGAGGGGTGGGTGGGCGGGAGGGGGGACAGACAGACAGACAGACAGACAGACAGATAGATAGATAGATAGATAGACAGACAGACAGACAGACAGACAGACAGACAGACAGACAGACAGATAGATAGATAGATAGATAGATAGATAGATAGATAGATAGATAGATAGATAGATAGATAGATAGATAGATAGATAGATAGATAGATAGAGGGGTGGGTGGGCGGGAGGGGGGACAGACAGACAGACAGGTGACTCAGTGATTCAAGTTCTCACTGCTGGCATATGTGGTAACCAGCATGTTACAAATTTGAATCCCGGTTGCAGCAGTTCTCAGAAAACTAACTGAGGCAGGAGAATTGAGAGGTGGGCGGACAGGACATGTGTTGATTTTTGGAGGATGTCCTGTTACCACCCACCTTTAAATCTTAATAAAGCTGCATTAAGCGCTGTATTATAATAAATTAGTATTGATAGATAGAGGAATGGAGAGAAACAGAGAGAATGGTGTTGTGACTGCCTGCCTGGATCCCTGCATTTCAGTCTCTCGTCCCCTCTTTCCAACTCCTCCTCTGTATACCTGATCCTTTTTCCCTTCTCTACCATGTCTCCTTTCCCAAGCCTCCTTTCACCATTCCCCAGCAATTCAGGCAGTACCCCGACAGCTGTTAGGTTTCTAAGACCCTGATCCCTGGCCAGGGTCATACCTGTTCAATGCACCACACCCTACATTGTTGAGTATTAAAATACTTCTGTATTGTCCCCATACTTAGACATACCAATTCTAGATACTCCTCTATGGTACAGAAGGAAGACTGCCCAAGTTATGCTGCATTAATCTTTCAGCCTGCCTGAGGGCATGGCCCTGGTATAGTTATTTGCCCTTCATCCCCTGCCCAATAATTGATAGAGAACTGAAATCACAACAGAGCCCTCCCTGACTCCACGTGAGTATCTGAGTGAGGAAACATTCTTAAAGCCCCACATCTGTAAGTGAGAGTACTTAAGTATTTATTCAGATACGGAAAGAGGTCTCCTAGGTCCCACATTACACTGATGCCAAGTGTGCCCTTGTGTCTGTATTACGGAAGACCGCACTCATTGACTGGGTGCAATCTACAAAGCTCTTCTTGAAATTGTATCTATGGATAACTAGTTCCAAAGCAGTTAAATTATGTAATATTGCACTGAAATGTAAACAACTGGTTCACAAAATAATTCGTAAATCAACACCCAGAGTTTTACGACCTGAATGTCCTATATATTTACTTATTTGTGAATTTCGGAAAGATTTCCCATATCAGACCTAAAAGCCTTGACCGTACCCGGTATAAAGGCATACCCCTGGAAAATGTTCACGAATATGTCCCTACAAGGATATTTTTACACATGCAGTTAATTGCAGTGGCGGCTGACCATAGGGGGCGCCAGGTCATCGAGCCACTGCCTAGCTCTGCCACTAGTGCTCAGCATGTTACAGCTTTTACATGAAAACAAACTATCTCACTGATTGCTTGTTTGCATGTAAAAGCTGTAATATTACCTTGCCAGGAGAAGAGGGCTCCACTAGCTGTATTGCGCATGTGTCAGGTGGGGGATGTTACAGTCCGGCCTCACATCGACACAATACATATGTGACATGCTGCACTAGCGTCAGCTCGTGTAGCATGTTAGATAATGGAGTTTCTGGGCTTACCAATCACCCGCCCTCTTGCCCTTTCGGACATTGGAATAGAGAAAAAATGGTCTACCTCAGTACTTTCAACCCTATTCTGGCTTCTGATTGGATGGAAGCTCGTGGACCTGCCTCTGGTATGCTGCACACGGACTGGGGAGTCCGAAATAGGGTCCTGCCCTGCAGACAGAGAGCACGTACACTCATGTCAGAGACTGCCCAGGGGAGTTTTTGTGTTTAGCAGCCCGAGTGTGTTTTTGCCTGTGTGCTGGGGAGTGCATGTGTATTTCTGTGTGACTGTCTTTGTGTGTGCACCTGTGTGTCCATGTATGTTTAATTGTATGCCTGAGCACGTGATTAAGAGTATGTGTGTGTTATTTAATAGGCTGGGGGTGTGGCAGGGCCCATGGTCGGGTGCTGGAGAGTGCTTTTGGGCTTTGAGGGCCTCACCTCTTCCAAAATTCACAAGCCGCCACTGGTTAATTGTAAATAGTGTATAATTGCCTATGCCTTCAGGTTTGTGCAATGCCATTTTTTCCTTTCTCCAAATGTGAAATATTTTCCCTGTGGAGAAACCGCTCCCCTCCCATGCCATCAATTTTGCGACTGTTCCTGTTCCTTTCCCACGCTGGAAATAGATTTACTCCTGCCTCTTGAGGAATACATCTCCCCCATTCAGAAAGAGAACGGGTGGTACAAAAGGTGAGACAACGTGCACATTGTGGTTAGAGTGTGTGGTTGTTCCAAACTTGTCAGGAAAACCTCATCCTGGACTGTGCACTCCCCACCCCATGGGTGGGATGTACTCACTCCCAGTAGCATTCCATTGTAGCACTGTGCTTGAGTAAAAGGATTTACAAGTGCCATAATTTCTGCATCCCTCCCCCTCCTTATGTGTTTACCCTGGATTTAAATGCGAAGACAGCTTTGCGAATTGGGCCCTAACTGTTTATCTAGAATCCTGACGAAAACAAAACTGCGTTATTTCCTTAAAATACAATTCTAGCCGCTGTCCACGAGGCTCTTAATTTGAGCAACAATTCATGTTGATGTCTGTGCAATCACAGATGCGCGCTTTTTACTTAAAATGGAAATACAACGAGTATTATATGCGTCATCTTCCCAAACCTGAGCTTTTATTGCCGTTTTAATGATTCTGGGCACACATACAGCGTCTGACATCTATGTCTGTTAATATGGAATGTGGATCACCGCTAAAGACCTTTTTTATATTTAACCTTAAAGATAGCAACTCTAACTTCCCTTTATTGTCTCAGTGCAAACGGATATAGAAGAGACGGACTTCAAGGCGCTCTCCATCTTTGAAATTTAAACATCCGACTCAGGCCCCCAGTAGCTAAGTCCCCATTAAATAAGGTGGAAAAGTCAGGTCTGGTGCTGCCATTTTCAGCAGGATTTCCCGCTGTACCTAGATGACGAGCAGGTCATTTGTGTAATAATTGGTGAAAACATTAGTTTCTCGGGGCATTCATTAGCCTAGACCAAGACCAACAAGGGAACATGGCTGGAGAGTTTGAGATATTACCTGCCCTTGTGTAGTATTCCCACTGTATCTCATGGTAAAACTGGACATACTTAAGCGGGGCAAAATTCCTGTAACCTGGTTATCAGACATTTTCACCGCCCCATGCCATTTCCGTCATAATCACAACGAGAGGGTTAGAATGGTTGAATCCAGTGGGCTACAGCGCAGCCGCGGTCCGTGCAGGTAACACCGGTGGGGCCAGGCAAGGGGGGATTTCGAGGGACTATGCCGAGGGACAATTTAATAAATAATTAATTTTCCCTTTGCGTCGTCCCTCGAAAACCCCCCTTACACGGCCCCACCGCTGTTACCTGCACGGACCGCGGCTGCTACAACGCCCATGGCAGCTGCTACAAACGTATGTTATCATAATATTCTGTTGAGTTTGGTCATAATTTCCAAATTAATGTGTCTCACAATGATGGGGCCAGATTCTCCAAGATCCTTTGGCACCTAAATAGAAGTAAGGCGTGCAAAATAAGGCATTACATGGGGGAAAATTTGCATTTATAGTATCCGGATTGGCAACATTTTACCATCATAAATGGTATGGTGTCTGCAAATGCAGAAATGACACCAGCAAGTACCACCACCACAATCCTTGGGCCTGAGCGACTCATATAATGTTAAGGCTAGGAATAAATGCATTACGGTGGTAGGAATAGGGAGGGAAGACCTACTTACTTCATGGAGGCAGCTGGGCGAGGGTTCCCCTATGAGCAATGAATATTCTCCTTATCGAGAAAAAAATGAAATTTGCAAATCTGCATTAGAGTCATATTTACTAATATGCACATGGAAATTCTGCTTGTGTACATTTTAGACATCTCAGTACTTCTGGAAATTTAAAACTGGCTTAGAATTGCAGAAGCAATCATGGGGTTCTTTTTTAGGTCGCTGCCTACCAAAGAGGTGGAGCTGTCTGATTTGCTGAAGACATCTTGGGGACATTCAGAAAGCTTCCCTGGGAATGCATTCCTCCCATTGCTTACCATTGGCTTTGTGGTTTGTAGCTCACATTTGCTTGCTTTCTATTTGGTGGCTTTATTTGTTTTAGGTTGTCCCGCTTGAGTTAGTCCATCCCGTAGAGCATAGCCTGTTTACCAGGACTTCTTGTATTCTTCCACGAGTGCTAGCTTTCTGTAACCAGGCCTTTCAATTTTGTTCTTAGTTTGTCAGCATTTGCCTGTGCATTCAAAGACAGAGGTCAAATGTCAGGCTCTGTCTTCCGGGGAAGCTTGGTACTTATTTTTCTTTCTCTGACTTCAAAGTGAGAGGATTTATGTGGCAATCCTGCTGGGTACCCAAGTGAGACAAAAGGCTGTAGGATGTTATTTGTACTAGCACACAACAAAATTTAAATGCCTGTAAATGAGCTGTGTAAATATTTCAGAATATATCAGAATTAGTAAAGCACAAATGAAGCACATTTTTTTTTTGTAATTCTGAAGAGTGGAGGAAACAATTATTTTAATATGATCAAAACAAAATCAATACACTTCATGGTGCCATTTCCACGCATTATTTGTTTGTGCACTGTGTAGTTTTATCAGTAAAACTGCATGTCTGTGTAAATGTCATAGCTCTTTTAATTGCAAAGGTGTTGTCTGTAATGGCAGTGTGCTCTGTAATGGCAGTGCGCTATCACACCATGCATACTCCACTCTATGTGACTCCACAGTGACACTATACTCCACTCGACGCCAGCCCACTCTACAACACTCCATGATACACTATGACACTGTACTCCCCTCTCCGCTGTGCCACTCCACTCTACGCCACTCTACACCACTCCAATCCACTCTAGGACACCCCAGTCCACTCTACGCCACTCCAGTCCACACCATGCCACTCCACATCACTCAACTCTATGACACTCTACTACACTGCAAGCCACTCTACTTTACCCTACTCTAGTCCACTCTACGCCACTCCACTCTGACACTCTACTCTACTCCACTCTATGCCAATCCCCTCTACGAGACTCCACTCTACTACACTCCACTCTGCCACACTCTATGCCACACCACTTTACGACACTCTAAGCCACTTTATTCCACTCTACGCCACTCTGCTCCATGACACTTTATTCCACTTTACTTCACTCTACTCCATGCCACTCTACAGCACGGCACTCCACGCTACAACACTTTAATCCACAGAACAATACTCTCCATCCCTCCACTCTATGCCCCTCCACTGTACAACATGACACTCTACTCCACTCCACGCCACTTTATGACCCTCCACTCTTCGACCCTCCACTCTACGACACTCTACTACACTATACTCTAAGATACTCCTCTCTACAACACTCACCGACACTCTAAGCCACTCTACTCCCAGATACTCTATTCCACGCCAATCTACAACACTCTATGCCACTTTACGCCACTCCACGTGACACCACTTCACTCTTTGACACTTTACTCCACTTTGCTCAACTCCACTCCACTCTATGTCACTCTTCTCCACTCTGATACTTTACTCCACTCTACGGCACTCTACTCAACTCTACAACACTTTACTCTACTCACTGACACTTTACTCCAATCCATGTTACACCACCTTATGCCCCTCCACCACACTGTACTCCACTCTATGGCATGACACTATGCTCCTCTACTCCACTCTACGCCCCTCCACTTTATGCCCCTCCACTCTACGCCCCTCCACTTTATGCCCCTCCACTCTACACCACTCTACATCACTCCACTCTACATCACTCCCCTCCTTTCTAATCTACAACACTCCACTCTAATCCACAACACTCCACTCTAATCCATGACACTCTACTCTACGACACACTCCACTGATGACACTCCACTCTGATACTCCACTCTGCCACTCTACAACACTCCACGATACTCCACTCTATGCCACTCCAGTCTATGCTACTCTACTCCACTCTACACCACTCCACTCTACACTACTCGACTCGTCACTCTCTTCTACGCAACAAACTTTTAGCCATGCTGAACAGCAGCCACACTGGTGAACAACATTGCTAAAACACACTGGCAAAGCCAATCGCTCTTGCAAGGTGATACCCATTGGCTTTGCCAATGCTTGTTTATATTGCTCTCACATATGCAGGAATGTCAAGAGCTTTTCTTTCGTTTCGGAGGTGATCAGGAAAAATGCATAACTTGCACTGCCTCCCAAGCATAAGTCGCCTGAACTCACCTGACTCAGTCATTGAACAAAGATAAAAAGGGAGCAACTGAATAGCATGACCCCTGACCCTAAAACAAGGCTTCTGGGAGTCCTAAAGCTCTGCCTTTGAGCTAAAGCTATGGAACGCTCTGGACATGGTCCAAGGTAGAAGCGTAAACTACCTCACTAACTGGAGCGATCTGGCAAAAATAGTATTAATCTTCATCAGGGAAAGAAGGCAGCAGGTAACCACACAGCCATCTCATCCTTGCATGTCCCACCAAGCCCCTCATAGATCCTATAGACTTAGGGGCATATTTACAAGCCCCTTGCGCCACTTGTGCGCCGCCGTTGTGTCACGCATGTGACGCAGCGGCGACGCAAACCATGCGCCGCGTTGCGCTATATTTACAACGTGACGCATCTAGGGAGATGAGTCACGTAGTAAACCCCTGCGCCACATGAAACCTGCGTCAGGTTTCATGTGGGCGTACCGGCGCAGGGGGGGGCGTTCCGGCGCAGGAACGCCTCGGAAAAGTGATGTAGTGAAATCTACAAGATTTCACGCAGTCACTTTTCCGACGCTGGTGCGTCAAATCCTTACGCCTGCTTCAAGCAGGCGTAAGGATTGACGCACCATGTTAGGGATAGGGAAGGTTGGAACAGTGCTGGAGTTGCGTCGCGCTTGCGACACAACTTCAGCACTGCGCCAACCTTCCGCCGGCAGATGCGTCACGCATCTGCTTATCCTTGCGCTACGATGCGCCGCATTGTAAATGCGGCGCATCGGACGTGGCGCAAGGGTAAACTTGCGTGACGCATTTTCCCTGGCGCATCCCTGCTGATATGCAGGGATGCGCCAGGGAACGTAAATATGCCCCTTAATCTCCAACTTCATGCCGAACAACAAACTCATCTTCAACCATTGCTGCATCTCTGAAGGCTGTTTAGAAACCGTGCAAAATTGAGTGATATGAAAGAAAACAGCAGATATTGTGTTCCATGGGCAGAAGAGCAGAATTGACCACAGCCAATACCAGGCACCCATCAACCCACATTCACCCTCGTGGACTACTTACTGCGAAAAAGTTACAGTTCCAAAAAGAGGACTATTTTGGTCAGCCCCAAAACATGCAGTCATGATCAGTATCCACCAAACCACGCCCTTGGCTGTACGCATGCGAAACGTGCTGATCTGTTTTATGGGTAAGCATGCTAGAGAAGCAGAGGTAAGACTTTGAGACTTATATTCAGCACATTTATATCCACTAGAATAGAGATGAGGGATTCTTCTAATGCTCATTCCTCCAGCAAGACCTCTTTGGAGATCATTTATAAATTAAAAGCTGTGTTTGTAGGCCGATTTAAAAAAGAAAACTCAATAAGTAAACCAGGTGATACGGAAATATTAAAGCCATGTCTTGCTCGAGGCATTTATGCAAATTCAATGTGCATATATATTTGTAAAAATTGTGAAATTTAGGACTTTTGGGCCCCTGGTTCACATTTGGTGGGATGTCTGCAGGACATTTGATTGCCCTCTACTTACTACCTCTCTGTTTCTACGTCCACACTCTTTCTCTGCAGGAGGAAGGTTTACTACTTGTACGGGACTTGGGGCCACATGCACGACCATTTCCTTTTGCGACTGGCAAGTACAGAGCTGTAATGTGCTCATGACAAACCTTTGGCGATTAAGTGGGGCAAGGCAAACGAGAAATAAATAAATCCAGAATGCTGAACGGGTGCCAAGCCCTAGAGATCGAAAAGTGACAACGTTCTAGATTGAGTCGTAAAGAGAGCACCAGGATGTGTTTTTTTATTTTTGCAGTTTTATATAGCACGAACTCGGCCCGAAGGTATTGAAGCGTTTTACATGAGCACCAGTTACAATACAAAAGGGCACATTCATTTTTATAGGCACGAGGAGATTAAGTGATTGTATGTTGAGCCGACACCAAGAATAGAAACTGGTTCCCCAACCCCAAAGTCAGTAGCTCTGTCCTTTACGCCACATCCTCTCCCCTGAATGTACAGGGAAGTTCACACAGTCCCTTGACAGACACAGGAAAGTGTTGGTTTCTGTCTAGCAAAGTTTTTTCTTGGGAACTGGTATCTATAATATGAGACTTAGATAGCCCATTGTTAACCTTTAAACCCTCAGAATAGCTCAAAGAATGGTATTTCCTATATAAACAAGCATTTGCAATGCAATAGGTCTCGCATTTGCGAGAGTTTGAGCTATTGGCATTGTAAATGGCAATGTCTTTTATTTATGTTTTTTGAAAACCTGCAAGCGGTGCGTAAACATGAACTTTGTACTTATAGTCCTTGCTTACGAGAAGCAAGGCTGGCAGTAACTGCGCCTCTTTTACTGCCAGCCTTGCTTCTCGTAAGCAAGGACTATAAGTACAAAGTGCGTGTTTAGGCATCGCTTGCAGGTTTTCAAAACACATCAATAAAAGGCATTGCCATTTACAATGCCAATAGCTCGAACACTCCCAAAGGCGAGACCTATTGCATTGCAAATGCTTGTTGCTGATAGGCGCAGGGAGATTAAGTGATTTGGCCAGAGGGCTCGAGCCTGGTTCCCCAGCTCCAAGGTGGGCAGCTCTGGCCGTTGCGTTACATCCTCTTCCCCTCCCCTGAGGTCTTTTCGCAATTATATAAAACTCTCTACATAAAATGATGATTTAAGCATGACCACAGATATGTATAAAACATGTTTATGAACCTCCAGATCTACTAATAAAGTAAGCCAAAAATGCTCTATTGATGCACTTCTCGTCGTTGATTCCACGGGGAAAAGTTTGTAAACTAATGTACATGGATTGACAAACCGTAGGCTGGAAGTCTATACTCTGCATTTCTTCCCCCACTGCTTTGAGCCATTTTCCGCTCCCTCTCTCAGAATTAGGGGGTTTAAAGCGAGTGCTTATTCTCTCACCTCACTCCTTCCAGTTGTCACATCCGACGCCGGGCCGCTTTCCACTGAAAGATAAACTCACAACAGCAACGCCGCAGTCAGCAGGAAACCTAGAGATAGACCGAGCCCACGGAAACCAGAACTGGGCCCTGGGCCAGGGGCGCAATATGACGACTGTGGTCCCATTGAAGGACGGCAATGGTGAGTCAGAGACATCCTTGCGGCGGGAGTAGGCTAAGCAGAGTGAGAGCAGGTCCGATAGCTCAGCACCGACAAGTTCACAGCAGAGCAACAACAAGAAGAATGCGAGGCATGTGTGTATGCTGTAGCACGCAGGGCCATGCAGCGGGCTACTGACTGTGTGTAACATACAGGACAAAGAGGAAGTCGCCGCCATCACTCATTTTCGGCACATATAGCTCGCGCTCGGTCACTCGTGTACTCCGTGTGCTCTGCACTCTCACTAGCCCCGGGAAACATCACCCCATAAATGAAAGGGTAAGCTCCCGCCAATGCCAGGTTTCTCGCTGCTGCTGCGGTGGTGGTGGGCGTGGATACACACAAGGCAGAAAACAACAAGCTGCACGGAAAATAAAGGTGCACAGATGCTATAGTTACCGCAAGGTGCACTGCCAAAATAAAGCAGCTGAAGCAGCGCAGGTCATGCCTGCACGTAGAGAAAATCATTAAAGAAAAGAGTGCTCACAGACTTAAAAACAGTACTGTGTAACAACCAAAGTAAAGGGGCCAGTCGCCATGGGAGGTTACAATTGAAGACAAGGCGGTACTTAGGCGGCACTAACAAGCCTACTAAGGAATCAGAAGCCAGCATTTATGAAGGACAATAACACAAGCCAATGACAAATATGGGCAGAGAGTGGGCGGGGCTTCTCCTCCATACTCCAGGACAACAAGTCTCGCAGAGCAGCGCATGCACGCTGACTCAGGCTCGACCTAAAAATGAGAAAGCCCTTAGAATAGATGTCAGTATTAAGAGATCATCTGATATGTAATGTTTCTTTTATAGAGCGCACAACATGACGGTAAGGATTTTAGGCACTAGGGGAAAACATACCTTAGAAATGTTTCTGGAACAAAAAGGTTTTCAAGCAGCGATAAAACACAGAATGAGGTGTCAAAAGCTTGAGCCTCAAAGGAAAAACATTTCACACATTTGAGGCCAATAAAATATCGCCTGTGTCTTCATAAAGAGTATCACTAGATCTCAGAGAGTGATGAGGAATCCAGAAACCACCTTAAATTCTAAATGAGATTGCATTGGGATTAAGGTTTTAAGAAGTAGATTTGCGTTAGAAAATCTAAGAGCATCCAGAATTCACCAAGCTGCAAGGTTCCATATCATTTGAAGCTATGGAGGGCCAATGTAGCGTGTATCGCGTGTATCAGAGTAATCAAGTCTAGATCCCGTTAATCTTCCTAAGAGCTAGACTAAAATCTAGAGCTTACTATTGCAGCACACCGCCAATTCAAAGTTATTTTGTATCTGATGTTGGAAATGCCGGTGGAGGCAACTGACGAAATCTAAGAAAAAACAGATCAGGCCAGCATCGAAAGAGGTTCCTAGATTTATAAATTTGTAGACAAGAGTCAGGCAACAGCATATTTCCTCAGGCCAGAAATCTGTTAATAATACTGCAGTCCTTAGAGCCTGCCATCATAATCTCCATCGTAACCAGCCGTCATCCATCCACTCCTTGACCAGCCGACATACCCTCGCCAGAAAGATAGATGCTAAAATTGAGTATCAGTTGCACACTGCTAATGAAAACCGATACAAAGAATTCATACAACGCAGAGCAGCAAGTAAAGTTGCTGTGCTGCCCTGAGTGAAAGGAAGAGAGCAGATCTGCGTCAAGAAATGGCATAGTTGTGCTCTCTCCTTGCACTGGCGAACTTTGTGCTGCCTAGCATCAATGCAGACACACTTGTGCTATAGTGCAAAGGTGCCTGCGTTATGATCAGGATAGTTTTTGAAGGCTTTTTCAGTTTTGTATGTGTGCCGCAGAATGAAGCACATTTGCAAAGAGTAAATAACGTAAAGAAATAAACATATTTCTCCTTGTTACGCCAACCTCAGGCAGGAGTACAATTTTGGAGCAAACCCATGTCTACATCTCTTCGGAAATTTGTGTTTGCGTCAAAATCCATGAGTAGATGCATGGGAACAGGAGAGCAATCTTGCTGAATGTTTCACTACACAGTGTTTGTGTGTGGTCTTCCAGAAAGTGAGTTTTGCTTACGAAGTCCATGGCACATTAGTGCATCAACCGGGTTAAAATAAAGGGGATACAATAGACCTTTTCTGTGTTAGCAACTACTATGTTACTGTGTTAATTATGCACTTTTATGGGGTTACTAATTTCAGGGATGTAAATTGTGAGGTCATCAGTGTCAAATGTTGTATGACATCACTTAAGAGGAAGATTGGGTCCAAGGTCCATGTGATGCCTCTTCCTGTGATGTCACTGTGGTCAAAATGTGTGATGTCACTCCCACTACTCTTGGCATTTTGGTGAATTGACATCCATGGTGATAAGGATGAACCCTGATGTTCGCCACACATTAAGAGTTTATTTAGGCAGAGATAAAAAATAATTTTAACCTGAAAAGGACAGAGCTGACTGTTGACTATACTGTGCGAAATTTTCAATTTTTCTTAAAATACCCATTTTGCAAATTTACTCTGTTGACTAAGTTGTGCAAATTTTTCAATTTCTTTAATAAAATACACATAACTTTTGCTAAAATACGCGGACCACCTTTCTCCAATATCTCAAGTAACATTTCTTCTCGAGGGCACACGTCACACAAAAAAGTCACATAAGATACACAAAAAAGTCAAACAAGATACCGACAGGAGACTGGCTCAAGGAGAAAATGTCTTAAAAGAGGAGAAAACATTTTCTACCCGAGTGAAACTTCAACTAGCAAAAATCCCATCAAAATCTCACAGTAGCTAAAATAGCAACAAGCATTGGCATAGCCAATAGGTCTCGCCTTTGGGACCTTATAAGTATTTAGTTATGCAGCACAATATCCTTGGTGCAACAACATCAACTGTTGCATGGCTAAACACTTATAAGGTCCCAAAGGCGAGACCTATTGGCTATGCCAATGCTTGGTTTAGAAGTATGGCACTGGTGTAGTTTCCTTAGAAATTCATACAGGGCTTACAATTTCTAATTTATCAGGCAAAGGACTGGAGGTACACAGACTATTTTGATGTAACTCGAAAAAGTTTGCACACCATGGTAATTTACATTTGGATTCAAACGGAAGTGAAAGTGATCGGACGGAGGCAGAGGGGAAAGCACGGGAAATAAAAACAAGCAACTTAATTGACCCGTGACGGAGGAGACAGATGGCGGGGTAAAACAAGTGCTACCAGATGCTGCCATGGCCGGCCTAGAGCTTGAGTGCATGTGCGCGGGCGCGCGCTTTGCGTGCCTCTCTCCGCGCTTCAATTCCCTCCCCCTCCCCCACCACAGATCTCGTCACTCTGTGACCACCAAACCCTCAACTAGCTGATACCCGTTTCCCCCCCTTGCTGTCTTCTAAAAGTCTTCCTCTGTTTTCTTGTTATTCTTGTTTTAGCAGTCGAAATAATAAACAGATTAGGTCTTCTTAAAGTTTCTTGTATTTTTCCACTGTTGACATGCGTGGAGCAGAACCTGGGAGGGAAGAGGTGTGTACATGAAGGGTTCTTTTGTGCTGAGGCGACACTATATGTGTTTATGCAATCTACCTGGTTTCGGAGAGTACAGAGGAGGTCCGCGCTAATAATAAAAATAAAGGTGCATTTCACATGTCTCGTGAACTCTTCTGTCTTAGAAGAACACCCCGCCCCCAGATACCGAGGCTATTTTGTTTGCTAATCTATTTAACTGGCGGCAATGAAGGTTTAATTAACAGGCAGTGGGGGAAGAGGAGGCAGCTAAGAAAAGAAGCAAAGGGCAGCTGACCGATTGCCTTGGACTTCCTGCGCACCCTAAAGACGTGCACGCTCGGAGACTTCAGCACTAGGATGGGACGTACACATACATATATGTGCGTTCATAGAGGGATAATTAAGGAGAGTAAAGCACGTGAAATGAAAGCAGGAACAACATGGTTACCTTAACGCACCCATATCGGCCGGCAGTGCAAGAATCCCACGCTGATACATGTAAAGACAAGCGTGATGGTCACTAGTTTTCACTTAAACATGTCTGCTGCTTCCAGCCTTTCCAGTCGGTCTTGTGAAATCTGTTATGTACTTACTTACTTACTGCATTAGATTTCTGGAGTTCGAGGAAGCAGCTTTGAATGAAGCAAAGTCCGAGTTGTTGCTGCAATTGTTAATCTTCCTGAAGAGCTGGAGCCCAGGACGGAGTAGGAGCTTGGGAGTGGGGGGAGGAGGCGGAAGAGCCTGGGAGGGCTGGGGTTGAAAACAAGCATTGGCCGCGCGGCCGTGAAACTGACACGGCCGCGCGGCCGTGAAAGTAATCGTGAGGAAGCGGGTTTTGGAAGTGCAAACAGTGGCTTTTGCTGGCGACCAGCTTGCGTTCACGCGAGCGTACAGATGGCGAGGGCAGCCATATGGCGCCTGATCGCGCGTGCACGCTCGCGTGAACGCAGGCTAGTCGCCACCAAAAGCCACTGTTTGCACTTCCAAAACCCGCTTACTAAAACTCTCGCCAGAGCAGCGCATGCGCTGGCTCAGGCGAGACCTAAAAATGACGTGCATTCCACCTAACACGAAATTCGGGAATTACGCAATTAAGCACAGGCTTAGCATAAAGCAGAAATTGACCTGTGACCTTTGCCCACAGACAACTCCCTGGCAGCACCTGCCCTGTTCTACATTTATGTTCAGCATCCTAGTCCATGTAGAAAGGGAGGCTCTCGTGGTGTTTTGTGGGTCAATATTAAGAGCCAGCTTTCCAATTATTAATGGAAACCCTTTTGCTGAGCAGCCGGCACTTACCCACCTTACAAGGCTGGTCAGCTACAACTTTTCTTTTGGGGAATCAATCAATCAATCAATCATGTCACTTATAAAGCGCACTACATACCCGCGAGGGTCTCAAGGCGCTGGGGGAAGAGGGGGGTGGTGCTGCTACTGATCGAAGAGCCAGGTCTTGAGGAGTCTTCTGAAGGCCAGTAGGTCTTGGGTCTGTCGGAAGTTGGTGGGGAGGGTGTTCCAGGTCTTGGCGGCGAGGTGGGAGAAGGATCTGCCGCCGGCGGTCGTTTTCCGGATGCGGGGGACTGTGGCGAGGGCGAGGCTGGTCGAGCGGAGCTGGCGGGTGGGGGTGTAGAAGCTGAGTCGTCTGTTGAGGTAGGCTGGTCCGGAGTTGTGGAGTGCTTTGTGTGCGTGGGTGAGGAGCTTGAAGGTTATCCTCTTGTTGACAGGGAGCCAGTGCAGGTCTCTCAGGTGGGGTGTGATGTGGCTGCGTCGGGAATGTCGAGGATAAGACGTGCAGAGGCATTCTGGATGCGTTGCAGCCGTCTCAGGAGCTTAGCCGTCGTTCCTGCGTAGAGGGCATTTCCGTAGTCCAGCCTGCTGGTGACGAGGGCCTGGGTGACTGTTTTTCTTGTTTCGGTGGGGATCCACTTGAAGATCCTGCGGAGCATTCGGAGGATGTTGAAGCAGGATGAGGAAACGACGTTGACCTGCTTAGTCATGGAGAGGGTGGGGTCGAGGATGACCCCTAGGTTGCGTACGTGGTCGGTGGGTGGCGGGGCTGTTCCCAGTGATGTTGGCCACCAGGAGTCGTCCCAGGCTGAAGGGTTGGAACCAAGGATGAGGACCTCCGTCTTGTCCGAGTTCAGCTTCAGGCGGCTGGTCCTCATCCATTCGGCGACGGCCTTCATTCCTTCGTGGAGGTGGGCTTTGGCGGTGTGAGGGTCTTTGGTGAGGGAGAGGATCAGCTGGGTGTCGTCGGCGTAGGAGATGATGTTGAGGTTGTGCTGTCGGGCGACGTGGGTGAGGGGTGCCATGTAGATGTTGAACAGCGTTGGGCTGAGGGAGGAGCCTTGGGGTACGCCGCAGATGATCTTGGTGGCCTTGGATCGGAAGGGGGCGAGGCGGACGCTTTGTGTTCTGCCCGAAAGGAAGGATGTGGTCCAGTCCACTTTTTGGCTTACATTATAAATAATCTTATATACTTCTTTTAATTCCTAACCTCTCCAATGAAGCAGTCAAATGGCTCTGAGACCAGAGTTATCTCAATATTAGTGTCAGTGACTCCTGTAACTTGGTCATAAGTAAACTTCCCAGGTCCACGAATCCTGGAAACAACTAACAGCCCCGCACTGTTGCGGACTCAGCCATGTCTAGACGTCACAGCCTTGAGGTCACATGTCCTTGACTTCACTGTTAAATCCCACTTCTCAAGCAAGCCCTAAACTTCAGCAACCGCACACACTTGTTGTTCAGGTCCTTTCTGGGCTCCATCCTGCCCCCAGTTGTCCCTAACTCCCAGCTTCCACTCCACACACCACCCTTCCATGACATCTTTCCACAGCCAGCTCAGACATACAGGGAATGGGAAGTCACAGGGCACTTTGCACATGATCTCATGGGTTTCGACCAGGGATCTTCGAACTCTTTCTGACATCTTTGGTCCTGAGATTATTTATAAATGGATATAGGAAAGAAATTGATATTTGAATAACAATCAATTGAGTTTGTCCTGAAGCATACTGCTGGCATTCTCTGTGCAGAAAGCAGACAAGCTGTAGAGAAGAGACCTCACCACCTATGGCTCGTTCATTCATCCAAGCTTCTCCCCTCAAGCAAGCAGAGTTCAGACTTGGTCAACTCTGACGACACCCTAGGGCAGTGTTCTTCCAACGTTTTAATGCCGCGCCCCTACAGTGAAAGAAAAAATCACTGGGGCTCACCCTAAATTTTTTTTACAATTATTCTATCAAACTGGAAATGTTTAAATAGGCCTAGTCTTTTTTAAATATTGCAGTTAAGATCTGTTACTGTTTTAACAAGCATTGGCATAGCCAATAGGTCTCGCCTTTGGGGCCTTATAAGTGTTTAGCCAGAGCTATTGACTTTGCCAATGTCTTCAAGCTGTGCTGTAGAGAAGTGTGGCTGCTGTGCAGCATGCTGAAAAGTTATAATAAAAAAGTGTCAGAAGCATTTTTGTTACTTTATATATGACCAAGAAGGCATTATGTAAAACTGAACGACCATATTAAAAAAAGTATTTACAATAAAAAATTTCCTCAGTTTTCTTTTGTTCTTGCAATGCTGGCAACTTGTTTCTGCCTATTGCAATGGTTGTTTGTTAAAGCTTTTTTTTTGAGGGGCATAAACAATCGGAGGGTGAAGGTTGGGAACTAGTACCTGTATTATAACACTAGCAGCGGCCAGACGCTAGGGGAGAATCAACAGATGCCAGATTCCGAGAGCAGGCTGAGAGGTGCTGAGTGATGCTGAGGTGGTAGTGGTGGTGGTGGTGACTGTTGCGGAGACGATGCTGAGGTGATGCTGAATGATACTCAGGTCTTGCTGAGTGATACTGCTGTGGTGCTGAGTGATGCTGTGGTGGTGTTGAGTGATATTGTCTTGGCGCTGAGTGATGCTGTGGTGGTGCTGAGTGATATTGTCTTGGCGCTGAGTGATGCTTTGGTGGTGCTGAGTGATGCTGTGGTGGCCCTGAGTGATGCTGTGGTGGCCCTGAGTGATGCTGTGGTGGCCCTGAGTGATGCTGTGGTCGTGCTGAATGATGCTGTGGTGGTGCTGAGCGATGCTGTGGTTGTGCTGAGCGATGCTGTGGTGGCCCTGAGTGATGCTGTGGCGGTGCTGAGTGATGCTGTTGCGGCGCTGAGTGATGCTGTGGCGGCGCTGAGTGATGCTGTGGCGGCGCTGAGTGATGCTGTGGTGGTGCTGAGTGATGCTGTGGTGGCGCTGAGTGATGCTGTGGTGACGCTGAGTGATGCTGAGGTGGCGCTGAGTGATGCTGTGGTGATGCTGAGTGATATTGTTGTGGCACTGAACGATGCTGTGGTGATACTGTGGTAGTTCTGAGTGATGCTGTGGTGGTGCTGAGTGATGCTGTGGTGGTGCTGAGTGATGCTCTGGTGACGCTGAGTGATGCTGTGGTGGCGCTGAGTGATGCTGTGGTGGCCCTGAGTGATGCTGTGGTGGCGGTGAGCGATGCTGTGGCGGTGCTGAGCGATGCAGTGGCGGTGCTGAGCGATGCTGTGGCGGTGCTGAGCGATGCTGTGGAGGCGCTGAGCGATGCTGTCGCGGCGCTGAGTGATGCAGTGGTGGCGCTGATTAATGCTGTGGTGGCGCTGAGTGATCCTGTGGTGGCACTGAGTGATGCTGTGGTGGCGCTGAGTGATGCAGTGGTGAGGCTGAGTGATGCAGTGGTGGCACTGAGTGATGCTGTGGTGGTGCCGAGTGATGCTGTGGTGGTGCCGAGCGATGCTGTGGCGGTGCTGAGCGATGCTGTGGTGACGCTGAGTGATGCTGTGGTGGCACTGAGTGATGCTGTGGTGATGCTGTGGTAGTTCTGAGTGATGCTGTGGTGGTGCTGAGTGATGCTGTGGTGGCGCTTAGTGATGCTGTGGTAGCGCTGAGTGATGCTGTGGTGGCGCTGAGTGATGCTGTGGTGGCGCTGAGTGATGCTGTGGTGACGCTGAGTGATGCTGTGGTGGCGCTGAGTGATGCTGTGGTGGCCCTGAGTGATGCTGTGGTGGCGGTGAGCGATGCTGTGGCGGTGCTGAGCGATGCAGTGGCGGTGCTGAGCGATGCTGTGGCGGTGCTGAGCGATGCTGTGGAGGCGCTGAGCGATGCTGTCGCGGCGCTGAGTGATGCAGTGGTGGCGCTGAGTAATGCTGTGGTGGCGCTGAGTGATGCTGTGGTGGCGCTGAGTGATGCTGTGGTGGCGCTGAGTAATGCTGTGGTGGCTTTGAGTGATGCAGTGGTGGCGCTGAGTGATGCAGTGGTGGCACTGAGTGATGCTGTGGTGGTGCCGAGTGATGCTGTGGTGATGCCGAGCGATGCTGTGGCGGTGCTGAGCGATGCTGTGGTGGTGCCGAGTGATGCTGTGGTGGCGCCGAGTGATGCTGTGGTGATGCTGTGGTAGTTCTGAGTGATGCTGTGGTGGTGCTGAGTGATGCTGTTGTGGCGCTTAGTGATGCTGTGGTTGCGCTGAGTGATGCTGTGGTGGCGCTGAGTGATGCTGTGGTGGCGCTGAGTGATGCTGTGGTGATGCTGAGTGATGCTGTGGTGGCGCTGAGTGATGCTGTGGTGGCCCTGAGTGATGCTGTGGTGGCGGTGAGCGATGCTGTGGCGGTGCTGAGCGATGCAGTGGCGGTGCTGAGCGATGCTGTGGCGGTGCTGAGCGATGCTGTGGAGGCGCTGAGCGATGCTGTCGCGGCGCTGAGTGATGCAGTGGTGGCGCTGAGTAATGCTGTGGTGGCGCTGAGTGATGCTGTGGTGGCGCTGAGTGATGCTGTGGTGGCGCTGAGTAATGCTGTGGTGGCGCGGAGTGATGCAGTGGTGGTGCTGAGTGATGCAGTGGTGGCACTGAGTGATGCTGTGGTGGTGCCAAGTGATGCTGTGGTGGTGCCGAGTGATGCTGTGGTGGTGCCGAGTGATGCTGTGGTGATGCCGAGTGATGCTGTGGTGGCGCCGAGTGATGCTGTGGTGGCGCCGAGTGATGCTGTGGTGGCGCCGAGTGATGCTGTGGTGGCGCCGAGTGATATTGTTGTGGCGCCTAGTGATGCTGTGGTGGCCCTGAATGATGCTGTGGTGACCCTGAGTGATGCTGTGGTGGTGCTGAGTGATGCTGTGGTGGTGCTGAGAGATGCTCTGGTGGCCCTGAGTGATGCTGTGGTGGCCCTGAGTGATGCTGTGGTGGCCCTGAGTGATGCTGTGGTGGTGCTGAATGAGGCTGTGGTGGTGCTGAATGATGCTGTGGTGGTGCTGAGCGATGCTGTGGTGGTGCTGAGCGATGCTGTGGTGGCCCTGAGTGATGCTGTTGCGGCGCTGAGTGATGCTGTGGCGGCGCTGAGTGATGCTGTGGCGGCGCTGAGTGATGCTGTGGCGAAGCTGAGTGATGCTGTGGCGAAGCTGAGTGATGCTGTGGCGGCGCTGAGTGATGCTGTGGTGGCGCTGAGTGATGCTGTGGAGAGAGAAAGAAGGGGAGAGAGAGTGAATGAAGGAGTTTGAAAGAGAAACAGATAAAGGGGTGAGAGAGAATGAAAGGCTAAAAAAGATAGAGAGGGGAGAGTTAATTAAGTAGAGAGAGAATTAGAGAGGGGAGAGAGAGAGAAGGAGAGAGACAATAAGAGTGGGGGTGTGGAGTTTAAATAGAGTGAAGAAGTGATGCAGAAAAAGTAACCTTAAATATAGCTTTGTGCGAATAAATATATTTAAAAAAACAGAGTGAGACAAAAATACTGGTAATTAGGCTGTGACTCCCAATATAAAACAAATAGCGATATAAGGTGAAATCAACCCACCGAAGCAATATTTCTAACTAGACAAAAAAAAGCTTGCATTTCAATGTTAATCGATGTTGTTTTTCATGTGACTGTAGTCCAGGGCCGTCAGTTGGTAATGTGAGCTGCTGCTGCGATTGAAACATCAGAGTCCAGAGAGTTAATGAGCCATGACGAGGAAATGAGGAAGAGATAGGAAACCCAGATGGCAGCTGCGCGCGTGCATGCCATTGTGAACGCAAGCTGGTCGCCAGCCGAAATCCAGTGGGTTTGCACTTCCAAAACCCGCTTACTAAAACTCTCGGCCAGACCAGCGCAAGCGCTGGTGCAGGCCGAGACCTAAAAATGCAATGAAATGCATGATTGCAAAACATACTATTCTGGTCAGGTAGGCCTTACTAACGGGTAAACGTATCCACAGTGTGATTATTAGAAATGGGGTTTTTTTTTTTTAAAAAGAATGTTGGGAGTCCCTTCCCTTTTGACACCTTCTTAAATGACAATTGATGCTAGTGATGGCCCATTACAGAGCGGCTCACTGCTGCACATTTTTTTCCTGCTGAAAACAAAGCGATGTTATCAGCATAATGCTTCTTTTGGCCAAAGCCTGACACCCCCACCTCCCCCCACCCCCCCAGGATCACTTGAGGGCCCGCCCGCCCCCAGTTTGATGACCCCCCCTGCCCTAGGGTCTCCCATCAATTCAGAACCAATAAACTTGCATGCGTGATGCCTCTCAACTGGAAACACCCATCAACAAGGCCTGAGGATCTCTCTATGCACCTTCAAAATCATGATCAAAAACCACATCCTGGAACTCGAAGGCTGATCTCACCTCCAGAAAGTTCCTGGACTATAAGATGTAATGTCTGATGTAACTGCTGTAATAGTTTTGTAATGCATCATTCTCCTCCAAAGCACCTAAATACTGGCTTTCAATTACCATCTACCCAGCAGCGCCCCGTGCAGGTAAGAGCGGTGGGGCCGGGAGAGGGAGGGGGTATTTTGACAGACGACAAGGGAAAATTAATTATTTATTTATTTTCCCCTCATGGTTGTCTGTCGAATCCCCCCCTCAACCCGGCTCCACCGCCCCACCGCTCTTACCTGCACGGGCCGCGGCTGCATCTACCACCAGGTCTCTATGTACCATTAGATTATATGTCTCAGGTTGTTAGCAGTGACTAGTATGCAAATACAAATGAGGGAATTGAGAACATTCACTCATAATCTTCTGTGAGCCACTTAACATCTGCACGGAAACCTGGCGTCCGCCCACTGTTCCCATCACGCATTCGCATATTTCTGTTATCGCACAGAACATCGTGTTACGCCTGATCCTTTCTCGTTGTTTTACACATGAAGGCATACTTATTTCAGATGAGTGACTGCCCTGGTTTTTCCCATTATCACCGTGTTCTGTAATTCAACCTGATTAAATCACGCTCATGCATGAAACGCTGGCCGACAGGCTCGGATATCTCGCCTGAAGCATTTCATCTTCAGAAGGACAGAGTCCATCCAGCGACACCATAGAGGATACTTATAGGACAGACATATGCACCTTATTTCAATGGATGTACACAATTCGGTCCGTCATCGTCTCAAACCAGATACTGTCCCCAAAATCTCCCTCAACCTTCTTCAGGTAACTTGTTTGGCTCGATTTATCGCCCTTCAACATTAGTTTCTAGCTGATATCTCTCGTGTAGCAAATTTTCTTTCTTACTAATGCTTTCCTATTTGCCTCGATGAAAGGCATGAGCCCTGAATTAGGCAGGCAACGCAATTATACAAGGAGCCCTTCGTTAGGGGTTAAGAAGGATGGTTAGGTGTGCATAATGCAAACAAGGGTCAGCCATAGAGATGATTCTAAGTCAGAGACTGAAATAGCAGAGGATGCAAATTAGAGACTGAATAGACAGAGAAAATTTGAATAGAGACTGCCAAAATAGTGATCAGATCTTAATTTCTCCCTAGAAAAAATGTTGACATGCACCCAAATTCACTATCAATCACTTGTTCCAAAATATACTGGGACTGACGTTAAAACCAGGCAGGACCTACGATGGTGGGCAGCGAGGTTTGCTTCTTTTAGAAATTTAAACCATGTCAACTTTCTTTTAGGGCGTACAGCCAATGAGATCATCTTTTGTAGTTTTTATTTCTTGAATGTATTTTGTTATATGTATCTGACAAGAAGAACAGACGCTACAGAACTCTGTGCCCAAGAATGATGTGTGTGTGGATAGATTCGCCTGTACTTATTTTCCTGCATAGATATTAGGGTTGGCAGTTCAGAACTACAAGGGAGTTATGGCCAATTCTCCCTGGAAGTTCCCCATTCCTAGATTCAGAAAAAGTTCTTCTTATAGCAGGGCAGTTAGCATACAGGAACAAAAGGAATAGAAAGCACCGCTAGGAAGTCTTCGAGTCATCAGAAGTTTAGGAGGGAGTTGAAAACCTGTTCTGAACCTGAAAGATCAGACGTGAGGTGGAGTCTGCATACAACGCAGTAAGCACATTGGTTACCTCGAGGTTTACTGGCACTATATGAATGTAATACATGGAAGAAATGTATATTCTGACAAAGGGATGTAGATTATTTTCTTACTATAAGTGCGTTCTGACTTCAGAGAATACTTGAAATGAGAAAATGATGTTACTACTTGCTTGTAATAAACTTTTACAAGCAAGTAGTGACGTCCTAACACACGCAGGGCTCTCGGTGCCCTTTTAAAAGACTCCAGCTAACCCCCTGTGAGACCTACCCCACAGGAGGGAGTCGTGCTGAAACAAAAAGAACCTGTCGGCTGTGCACACCTGCATTGGCCCATTTGGCTCCAGAAGCCTCGTAGTGACAGGACAGGCTGTGCATGAGATGCTAAACATAGACCGCCATGACACCTCTTTTACAAAAGTGGGCACTAATCCTAAAAACTCAGTTATTAGATCTACATCCATTTAAGGGTGTAGGGAAGAGGCTATAAGGAAAACACAGGCCCATCGCCACTAGGGGATTCACTCTGGCTATGTTGATGCATAGTACCAGCATTGGCAACCTACCCCACCCCTCCAACGTAACATGCATGCTCATAAATAATCACACAACACATTTCTTGTTTGGGTAAAAATTGCTGCAGGTTTATTACATACACCGTTATGTAATATGGTGGGTTATCTTACGGGCGATCCAAGGGCAGGCAACCATCTAGGCCGCCTGCCCGCCTGATGAGCCAAGCAGCACTGGGGCGAACCCCATCTGTGCTGCCACTTCTGGTGATCCTCTTCCCGGATCACGTGACACATGGTTCCTTATTACTCACGCCCCTTTCAGGGCGGAGCGTAGCATAGCAAACCCCCGGTTGTTCAGGCCCACAACCGCCCGAAGGACTAACGGGGCGCCGACACGGTTTTCTAGGAACCTCCCATGAGGCTCCTAGGATTTGGCTCTGGCACCCACCATGGTGCCGCGCAGAGGTACCCTTCTGTACCCCTCTGCTTCCAGATCGCCCTGTAACTCCGCCTGCAACGAAAAAGACAACATTACAACATTCTCTGCCTCCTGCCTGCCACGAACCACGCCGGGTAAGCGGTAGGGTGGGAGACGGCGTGTCCGGGCGCGCGAAAGAGGACGACAAGATGGTGGGGGAGGCCTATATACCCCTCCCCTGTCCTCGCGCCCTGGACGTGATTCTAGCCTATCGCGCTGCGACCAGGCTTGGGGGACTCCTCCCTGAGTCCCTGCCCCTACGGGGTGTGGGGTGCCCAGCTGGCACTAGAGGGCTGCCCTCTTTAGTGGCCCCCTGCGGGGCCTCGGACAGCCGCATAGTACCAGCATTGGCAACCTACCCCACCCCTCCAACGTAACATGCATGCTCATAAATAATCACACAACACATTTCTTGTTTGGGTAAAAATTGCTGCAGGTTTATTACATACACCGTTATGTAATATGGTGGGTTATCTTACGGGCGATCCAAGGGCAGGCAACCATCTAGGCCGCCTGATGAGCCAAGCAGCACTGGGGCGAACCCCATCTGTGCTGCCACTTCTGGTGATCCTCTTCCCGGATCACGTGACACATGGTTCCTTATTACTCACGCCCCTTTCAGGGCGGAGCGTAGCATAGCAAACCCCCGGTTGTTCAGGCCCACAACCGCCCGAAGGACTAACGGGGCGCCGACACGGTTTTCTAGGAACCTCCCATGAGGCTCCTAGGATTTGGCTCTGGCACCCACCATGGTGCCGCGCAGAGGTACCCTTCTGTACCCCTCTGCTTCCAGATCGCCCTGTAACTCCGCCACAGCTCGGGAGGTGGCCACCGTCGCCGCCAGAGCCCCCCACCAAAAGCTCCTTTCTTACCTGCAACCTCTCATTTCCAGGCCTCCTGCAAAGCTAGGGAAGAGATCCCTCCCACTGGTGATAGATGAACCCCATCTGTATCACAATAGCCCTAGCCGATAGCCTTGATCAGCTAGTGTCTAATGCAACACAAAGGCCCTTCTGCCCTGTGAATTTGTGTCAAGAACTATCCACCCTCCTGTGGGAAAGTTCCACTACTTCACATAACTCAGCCCTGTGTCAACTCTGGGCGGGGCAGATCCGATTCCCTGGTTCACATTGCCCCATGAATTTGCTGAGCTCACCTAGCTGCCGTCCCTCTAGGACGGTGTGTCTAGCACAGCTGTGTGCCCACTTAAGGGACAGCTGCCCGCTTGTTGGGAGACCGCTCCTACACCCACCTGCCTACTTTTGGCTATTCGGGCGAGAAGGATTATACTTTAACCTTTGCACCGTCCATTTGCTTTCTAACTCATGACGCACAGGAATGTCCATAACTAGACGTGTGTGACGATGAGCCAGGGTGCCCTCCTGCCCTTGCCGTGCATCCCTTCTTTCTTATGGGAATTTCACCAGCTCAGCTCCCTTCGTGGTGAACCCCCTAGGTATACCAGCTAGAGAATCCGTCTGATTAATGCAGTGCGCACTGGCTGCCATATGGTACCTAACTTTAAGGATTGGCTAAGTCCTACTTTGCCCTTCATCCCAGAATATTCCCAAATAGGGGGATTCACACTGCTCGCCTTGCCTTTTGTGCTTGGCACCTTGTTGCCCCCTTTCTTGGGGACGCAGCACAATGTGTTAGCTGACAGCACCCCCGCCCAGTGAGGCTAATATAGCTAACCGGGCAGGGCGTTTGACCTTAACTGCAGGAAAAGTCGACAGGCTAGAACCCTCCCTGCGAGAGCCCCCGGATAGGGGGCAGGGCGTTCACACTGCCCACCCCGGGGCAACCCCAGCGGTGGAAATTTACCTGCTCAGTTAAATTTAGCTTTTTGTTGATCACTGGACATGCCACATGTTCTTTTACATAGTAGCCTTTTGTGCTTGACACCTTGTGTCCCCATTACTTGGGACGGCAGCCCACTGGTGGCTGACAGCGTCACCACCCAGCGTGGCATCTAATACTGACCAGGCGGGCGTTTGCGCCTAACTGCAGGATCATGGTCAGCTGCCCTTTGTTCTGGGGTGCACTTAGTTCGCCCCTTTGCCCAGACTTATGCACAAACCCCTTTGCTTGCTACCCTGGTGAACACCTTAATGGTATCAAAGCTGGTTTGAAACAATATGTGTCTTGCGCCCACTACTGGAGACACCTCACCCTTTTGTGTAATTACAACTTACGCAGCGCACACCGCTTGCCTAACTGCCATCGGATCACAGATGCACAGTACCTACTGTGCCTCTCCGACCCTGGATGCTTTAAACCTGCCACAGTAACGGAAACCAAGCTTCCCAGTTCCCTGTTTAGCTGCAGTACACCGTCAGTGGGTCCGCTAGGATATACCACAAACGGACACACATATGTATTGTGCCCACTTATTGGAGACAACTCACCCCTTCGTGGAGTGACAACTACACGGTGCCTACCCAAGTCACCCAACAGACGAGTTGGCCCTGACTACCTTGTGTTCTGGTGCCCGGTTTGGGAAGAGCCTTGCCTTCACTAGCTGCCCCCTGGGAGACACAAAGACAGTGCTCTAGCCGCAGCGCAGCGATGCCCTCGTGTAGCATCGAACCCCTGGTCAAATAAGAGTGACAACTCCAACTTACTTAAGACTACACCATGCCCATGGGTGGAGTTTAGCTCTTCCCCAAACTTCTGCTAGCGTAACCCACGGTCACGCCTCCTGTTCAGTTAACTTTAGTAATTCATGGCACTGACCCACAAGGGCCTAATACTGGGCTGAGTAAATGGGGCCCTGGGTGACCTTAACACTAGGCTTGGTGTCGATGGGTGCTAACAATACCTGGCTGAAGTGCACCCTTTGACAATCACTCCTGACACGATGTGCCAATGCAGGTGGAAGCAAGAATTATCCAGCCCACCTTACTTCCTGTCCCAGTGATCTGAGTAACTTAGTGAAAGATGCACCTTAGAACTGGTAGCGGAAACTGTTACTTACGCCTGCAAATGCTCTGCTCAGAGCAGCCCGCCAGACTGATGAAACGTTGTCAATTTGGCTGTCAACTTTGCTGCCTGTGCCACCCTTCCGCCCCATGGAAAATGTTCTGGGCTCTCGCCTACTACCCTGCTGAGTGAGCCCACTGTATTCACCAGATTCATTAACAATTTCCGCTTCTGACTGTACTTGGTGACACGTACACCCCATGGTATCTTGGCGCTGCATAACATGTTTGTTACTCAGCTCCATGGTACTTGTTTTATCGACCTCAGAAGGATGAAATGCTTGTTGATTGCAACCTTGTTGGTGTACATACATAGAAGAGCAGACTAGACACCTGAGTATGAATTACTCTTGTGCAGCTTACTGCTTTTTAAATTAAGCCCCTGCTCGCAAACTGGGAGAAGGATAGTGCAGTGGGCACAGTTAACAATGCTTCCATCAGGGACAAACATCTTGCTAACCCGGTTTGAGGAGCAAGCACGCTGATGCTGATCATGGGCGGGCCCATGAAATCCCACCCTTGTCCGCCCCCGCCAAATTCTGGTGGTAGTGATCCTAGCACAATTGCAGCAATTTGGTGAAAGTGCCAGGTTTACAATGATCTGTACTCGAAAATACCAGGACTGTGGAAGGTCTGACCTCGTTCTAGTGCCACATGGGACTCCGCTCCCCAGGACTGCCGCTCCCCAGGCCTGTTAAATTGTATCCCAGGGCCGACTTCAGGTACATGTACCATTGCTAGGACATGCCCGAGCTAGAAACCCCATCTAGAAGGCCTGCCAACAGGCTGACCACCTCCAACACTGGAGTGTCACGCAGCCACTACGTAGCCAGGATACTAACCCAGGTGTAGATGTATCCAAAGACCCATCTCTTGGCGCCTGCCTGCCGCGCTGACCCCCGCTGAAGGAGTTTGCGCGGGATGTCCTGGTAGACCAAATGGTGGGGACTGGCCTGAGTCTCCCTGCCCAGAACATACCGCTGACACCAACCCAGCTATTGCTCACTGACCTGAACGCGGGAAGACGCACTGGCTAGTCCTAGGACCAACAGACCTCTAACCCCAAACCAGGCAACCTACCACAAACAACTCTGAAATTGCCATTATGGTCACCCCGCCTTCCCCGAACCGGACTGCTGGGAGCACAGGCCCCAACTTCGCTGACCACCGGCGACAGGACAGCCGTGCTCATGCCCAAACTGAGCGACACAAGCTACCCCACACGTGGCACAGTTCCTTTGCCAGGTTACTCCCCTTAATGCGCACCTACTACAGGAGCCTTGAATTAGTTCCTGTGATCTGCATTGTAAATTAGTGAAAGATGCACATTTGAACTGGTAGCTGATAATGTTAATTAAGCCTGCCAATACTCCGCTCAGAGCACCCCGCTAGACGATGGCTTCCCTAGAAAAGGCGGAGCCAACAGACCTCCAAGCACCGAAGGCTGTACATCTGAGTACCGCTCTAGTCTAACAGATGCCCCCTGCATCAGATATCAACCATACCATACCTGGCTGAAAGCTGCTCAGTGCTTCTGATGCATCGGCGCTCCCTGCCCCCTGCAAGCTCACCCTGATAAAATTAGCTTGTGACTGGGGCATACCAGTGTGATTAAAGCACAAGACATACTTGCCCGACGTTAGCTCTTCAACCAGGCTCCCCCGCAATAGCCCTTCACAACCAGTGGCCTAAAGCATTCGTCCTGTGGGGCGGTTGCAAAACGGACTGCAATCAACCCTTATCCCTTCTCTACCAATGTTAAATTGGCGTTTAAGGTTGGGAACGGTGTGCACCTACGCGTGGCTGAGCCCACCATTAGTCATGAGGATGGAGTACACACTTAGGCTAACGCCTGCTCGCCCCCCAAGTAGCTAGACAGAGCCTTAGGGCTTATCCCAGAGGCCGTGTCAAATTTTTATGTGCCAATCGCACACCCACAGTAGCCAACTAGGCACACCCCAGCAGAGACTCCATACAAGGTTATTAAATTATCCTTCGTATACTCCATAAAAGAAAAAACCTAGTTCCCACTGCCTGTATTGCACTGTGCTACCAAATCTCGTCATGACTTCATAGGGATTACATAGATCACTAGCTCAATTGGGTCACTGTCCAGATCATTTTGCGCAACCCAGTAGCTACTGGTGGAACTGTACTTAACATGACACGGTATGCATCAACTCAATCAGCAGTGGACCCTACTAACTCTTCTAGCCGGGCGCATATCCAAAGCACCTCATGTCCGACCTAGGCATCACAGATTACCATAGCGTTACATACAATTGGCTTGACGCAGGGGCTAAGGTGGAGCTTCTACACCCTCCTGTTGGCCAATCTCTGGTAAGATCATCGCAACGAGGAGCACAGAAGCCTCGGGGCCAGCCCCATGCAACTCTGCCTTTGGACGCTTCGAGTCAGAGAAATAACAAGCAAAGGACCTTCCTGCGCCGTCAGAAGTCGAGGTAAGACGCGAAGCCCTGGGAGAAAGTAACTGAGGGCCAGTGCCCCAATAGCCCCAACTTGGCTGTACTCTGAGTTGTGTCCCCGCCTGTCACTGCACAACTCAGGTGAAGGGGGCTATGAACACGGTGTTGTAGCAACTTGCTACAAATACAGACCAAGGTCTGACTACGGGCACCCTCGGAGGTGAACCCCACGGGACGGAGCACTAGTGCGCCGCTGTCCCCACCTCCCTCCGGTATAATATTTCCAGTGTCACACTGAGCGGCTTCTATGGGCAGGGGCTAACTATTCTTCCTGTGTATAACTTGCCAGGCCCAGGAGAAGCGTTACTATCTGCTCAGCGTCAGCATTGCTGACGCTACGTGTCCACTATGCCTGCCTGGGTGCAGAGCTGCCTATGTGCAGAGCTGCCTATGTACCACAGATTGGCTATGCACAACGAAACTTTGGTGGTGAAACAACTCCTCCTGCACTGCTACACATGACCAACCAGGGTAAATACGAAGCAAAACCCGGAGGCCCATCCGCGAAAATGCCACAGGTTGTGGGCCCCTCGGAAAACAGAACAGGCCTGCTCGCACAAACTCCCCGTCCATGTTACCAGGGCCCTCCTCTACATCAGAGACTCCCCCAGCTCATGCCAAGCCATGATCCTGATTGGCGTCTCTCCCGAGAACAAGGACGTCTATTGCACACATAATCAATGTTTTTCTAATGCCGCGGCTCAACTGCTGGCCTCAGAAGGAGGAAGGCTGATTGAGCAAGATTGGAGCCCCTGCACCGGGTGCACTGCTCTCCGCTGCCTGTGAACTGCGCTTACTGGGCACCCTAGCTGCCCAAGTGGCCTACTTCTACCAAGCTGCCCATCCCCGTTAGGGTGGGGGGCCAGGATCCCCGAACATGGCACTCAACCAAATCCCATCTCCCAATACACCATGGATCTGGGGCAGCAACTCGGCCTCTCGTCCAGGAATAAGTGAAACTGTGCATTTCTCCAACACTCCACATGTGGCCGGCAGCAAAGAAAACTGTACCTGAGCACTCGTGCTCATGCTTAAAGTAACCAAAGGCGATCGCAGCATGTGTCCCTGGTTAGGCTACTCCGATTGACCCTCGTTAATGACGTCTGTTTTTGCTAATCCGCATTCCAGTCCTGACTCCTTAGCTATCCATACCCAAGAGTCTGTCTGTTTATACTCGGACCGCGCTTGGCGCCAGGCACCCTGACAGCTAACCCCACAGCCCGGAAAATCACTGAAATATTCAAATAACACCTCATTATTCTTTTAATGACCTGCTTATTTGTCGCCCTCCAGGCCCAAGAGCAGCTTCATGCTTGCACTAAATCAGCTTCTGTACATAGCCGTGTTTTCCTCTGACTTACAATCCTGTACGATTATAATCTTTATTTCGAATATGCATATTGATATTGCGCGAGCTCGAACCGAAGGTATTGGAGCGTTTTACAAGAGCACTGTAATTACATTACACATACAGGCACGGGGAGATTAAGTGATTAGCCCTGAATCACAGGAAGTGGACGCGACCCCGAGACTCAACCTTGGTTTCCAGGTCCAGACCACCTCCCCTCCAATACTCGCAGAGTTCAAACACAGTCCCCTCACCAGGGTCGACTGTGACGCCAAATCCACGAAGCCCCCACCCGGTGAGATCCACAACATCCATAACGGGGGAATCCAGAACGGGAGCGTAGCCCCTCCCCCACAGATTCTATAACGCAGACTCCACCAATACACAAGCGAGGTGGACAACACGGGCCAAAACAAACCGTCGTCGGTTACCATCCCGTTAGGGGTCGGATTTCACAAAACCAATAATGGCCCCCTGAGACCCGTCGGCCTCTGCACACCCGATAACCACGGGACAATAATGCCCTGGCAGAGCCTTACCTTAGTGAAAAGAACTCATCTGCGGCCGAGTTCCTTAAACAGCTACCGCTACTTAAAAGAGACTTATAGGAACGCCAGCCGGGAGGGGGAGCCACGCGGCGCTCGCTGCCCTCCCCCAACACAGCCACAGGCCCCATGCCCCCTAACTGATAAGGGGAGGCCTGACTGAACTGGGGAGGGAGCCCCGCGACGCTCACTGCCCTAAAAGATCCCCTCGGGCATGCAGACTCAAGAAGCGCATGATCGGATGGGGGGGGGGGTCAAGCCGCGAAAACAGTATCTTCCCCAAGCGCAGCAGTACTGCCCGAGCCCCTCCTCCAGGCCGCTCCACTAAGGGCAGCGGGACCGTGTAACCACGGAACAGGGACACTATGCCCTGGTGTCAGCATTCCGAAACCCGACCCTCCCATATACACCCCGCCGCTGGTGCTCCTTAACGCCCATGCACCCTTGAACCTACAGGGCCCATGTTCTCTCTCATCGGGGGCATCCCAGGCCGGAGAGTCTGCCCCCACCTAGCCGCCACAATCCTAATCAGACAGCCTGTAATCAGGGTCCATGCTCTGCTGAACCCTCGCAGACATGGAACCCACCTGGGCAAGCCCAGGAAGCCTACACCGCAAACCCGACCCCCGCTGCTCATGGGGCCTCGGGTCACACACCACGCCGCTCGAGTCCTCTGCACAGTTCCATAGTGACGATGATACTAGTGTGGGAGGGGTTCACAATACCCCTGCACTCCCCGGGACAATGCTGATGCGCGGACACGACAGCGGAAGGACCGACGCCAGACAATGGACAAAGCAGCTCCTCGCCTACTAATGCTGTCCAAACTTCCATCCCTCTTAGCGGTCAATCAAACCACGACACCGCAGAGAGAGGCGGGGGGCACAGGGAAGCCAGCCCTCCCTCCAGGACAACGGAAGGCAAGTCCGTCCTGTCCACCCAGGAACAAGGTCTGTGCCGATCTCAGCCGTGTGCCGCGCCCGCTCTGCAACCGCTTGCACTAAACCCCAAGTCAAATTCCCACAAATACTCTGCGTTTACGACAGGGCCGTGGCACACAGACCCGAGCTCCACTGTCCCCCACACGCCACATTAGGAGTCAAGCACCCGACCTCACCCCCCCGTCCGACTCGAGCAACCTGGCTCCCCCACAGGAGGACGAGGTCAAATAGAAAGCAGGGGGACGGAAGGGGGAACGGACCATATCTCCGCACTCACCACACTCCAAACCGACGCACGCGGAGTCGCCGACGAGGGAGACGGCGTGCCCTCGGCCCGAGAAAGGATCAACAGCGAGACGGGTAGCGGTCAAGACGGCGTGTCCGGGCGCGCGAAAGAGGACGACAAGATGGTGGGGGAGGCCTATATACCCCTCCCCTGTCCTCGCGCCCCGGACGTGATTCTAGCCTATCGCGCTGCGACCAGGCTTGGGGGACTCCTCCCTGAGTCCCTGCCCCTACGGGGGTGTGGGGTGCCCAGCTGGCACTAGAGGGCTGCCCTCTTTAGTGGCCCCCTGCGGGGGCCTCGGACAGCCGCAAATAAAAGAGGTGGGTGTGCTGAAGAGGTTTCTGAGGGGTTCTGGGAAGAGGGAGCCTGGTCAAGTCTCTGAACTTATCAGATTTATCTGTTGCATTTGACTCTGTAAACCATGGTTTTGAGTTACGCATCTTGGAGACCAAAATGTAGGCTCTAAGGAGTCATGAGGAACTGGATCGAGTTTATTTTTCAGGAGCAGGAGGCGACGCAGGACATTTTCTGGTAGCATCAGTCTTGTCTAGAGTGTTCTGGAAGAATCGCCCTTCTCGCCTCCCTCCTCCATGCACCCGCGTTTGGCAGTCAGCTCTAGGGTCTAAGGTCCAAGGTCTTCAGTGTAGGGTGACCAGATTCCCAAAACATAAAACCGGGACAGGTCATAGACATAGAAGTTGGATTACCGTTTACACTGGTGGCTGGCTGGATCTTGGTGCCGGCAGTGACCTCTGACTCCAGAGAGCAGAGCAGGGTCATGCTGGGCGTTCCGACACACTGTTGCCCCGATGGCTGGCATAATGACATTCTTGCTGCGTTGTAGAAACAGAAGGGAAATCCCGAGAGAAAATGTCTCTCTTTAAAGGATTTCCCTTCCCACAACAACCTCATCTGGACTGACATCATGCAGTAACCTCTCCAGTAGTGAGAAGTGAGCATGCGCACATCTTTTTAACACCAGTGCATATGCTCAACTCAGCCACTACTTAAAAACCGGGACATTTCTGTGCTTATCCAGCCACTATCCAAAAACCGGGACATTTCTGTGCTCATCCCAGACACTATCCAAAAACCGGGACATTTCTGTGCTCATCCCAGACACTATCCAAAAACCGGGACATTTCTGTGCACATCCCAGACACTATCCAAAAACCGGGACATTTCTGTGCACATCCCAGACACTATCCAAAAACCGGGACATTTCTGTGCACATCCCAGACACTATCCAAAAACCGGGACATTTCTGTGCTCATCCCAGACACTATCCAAAAACCGGGACATTTCTGTGCACATCCCAGACACTATCCAAAAACCGGGCATTTCTGTGCTCATCCCAGACACTATCCAAAAACCGGGACATTTCTGTGCTCATCCCAGACACTATCCAAAAACCGGGACATTTCTGTGCACATCCCAGACACTATCCAAAAACCGGGCATTTCTGTGCTCATCCCAGACACTATCCAAAAACTGGGACATTTCTGTGCTTATCCCATACACTATCCAAAAACCGGGACATTTCTGTGAACATCCCAGACACTATCCAAAAACCGGGACATTTCTGTGCTCATCCCAGACACTATCCAAAAACCGGGACATTTCTGTGCTCATCCCAGACACTATCCAAAAACCGGGACATTTCTGTGCTCATCCCAGACACTATCCAAAAACCGGGACATTTCTGTGCTCATCCCAGACACTATCCAAAAACCGGGACATTTCTGTGCTCATCCCAGACACTATCCAAAAACCGGGACATTTCTGTGCTCATCCCAGACACTATCCAAAAACCGGGACATTTCTGTGCTCATCCCAGACACTATCCAAAAACCGGGACATTTCTGTGCTCATCCCAGACACTATCCAAAAACCGGGACATTTCTGTGCTCATCCCAGACACTATCCAAAACCGGGACATTTCTGTGCTTATCCCAGACACTATCCAAAAACCGGGACATTTCTGTGCTCATCCCAGACACTATCCAAAAACCGGGACATTTCTGTGCTTATCCCAGACACTATCCAAAAACCGGGACATTTCTGTGCTCATCCCAGACACTATCCAAAAACCGGGACATTTCTGTGCTCATCCCAGACACTATCCAAAAACCGGGACATTTCTGTGCTCATCCCAGACACTATCCAAAAACCGGGACATTTCTGTGCTCATCCCAGACACTATCCAAAAACCGGGACATTTCTGTGCTCATCCCAGACACTATCCAAAAACCGGGACATTTCTGTGCTCATCCCAGACACTATCCAAAAACCGGGACATTTCTGTGCTCATCCCAGACACTATCCAAAAACCGGGACATTTCTGTGCTCATCCCAGACACTATCCAAAAACCGGGAGATTTCTGTGCTTATCCCAGACACTATCCAAAAACCGGGACATTTCTGTGCTCATCCCAGACACTATCCAAAAACCGGGACATTTCTGTGCTTATCCCAGACACTATCCAAAAACCGGGACATTTCTGTGCTCATCCCAGACACTATCCAAAAACCGGGACATTTCTGTGCTTATCCCAGACACTATCCAAAAACCGGGACATTTCTGTGCTCATCCCAGACACTACTTAAAAACCGGGACATTTCTGTGCTCATCCCAGACACTATCCAAAAACCGGGACATTTATTCAGTTTGGAAGAAAGTGTCGGGACACCGGGACACTTCACGAAAGACCGGGACGTCTGGTCACCCTACTTCAGTGGCTCTTGTATGATGAGGGCGCAGACACTGTTAGATCTCATTCTCATTTCAAGCATTGGCACTGACAGTGTCTTACCCACAGGCGACTGCGGATGCAGCCCACCTGGCTGCTATCGGTGGTGGGCGATCACATCATTGTACCACTTAATGCTGCATTGTCCCTCAATACCTCCTTGTGTTATATGTTTGTGACTTTATAACCACTTAATGCTGCATTGTCCCTCAATACCTCCTTGTGTTATATGTTTGTGACTTTATAACCACTTAATGCTGCATTGTCCCTCAATACCTCCTTGTGTTATATGTTTGTGACTTTATAACCACTTAATGCTGCATTGTCCCTCAATACCTCCTTGTGTTATATGTTTGTGACTTTATAACCACTTAATGCTGCATTGTCCCTCAATACCTCCTTGTGTTATATGTTTGTGACTTTATAACCACTTAATGCTGCATTGTCCCTCAATACTTCCTTGTGTTATATGTTTGTGACTTTATAACTACTTAATGCTGCATTGTTCTTTGGCCTTGACTCTTATGAATCCTGCCTGGACCTCTAGTAAACGCGATCACATTACGTGTAAAGCGCTCTGATACCCTCGGGTCCAGCTAGCGCTATACAAAACTATAATAATAAATAATAATTGAACATGCCCCTGTTAAATGACTTTGTGCCGGCTCTTGCCTTGGTTACTCCTCTAGGGCTGACCCATGTAAAGGGCCTGTGCATGCAGCAGTCACATCTAACCATGTGGGGGCTCCAGCACCAGCAGTGAAAGTGAGGAGCCTTTCTGATGGTAGTTGGTCCCACAAGCACATCAGGGGGTAAAGATGCTGCAGTACCTTAAGAGCCGAGTGCTTTCAATACTGGTCTTACCGAGCTTGAGGCACAACATCTGGATTATTTAAAGAACTGTTAATTCTGTGCTATTTTATTGCTGTTCCATGCATGACACATGTCAGGATAAGCTGAAGGGTACACAAGAGGGTTGTGAGGCCCATTGGCAGGTAGACAAAGGTGATCATGTATCACAAACAGTGAAGGCTCGGGGGGATTTTACGTCTAAAAAATGATTGGATGTGTGAATCCCAACCAACACAAGACTTGCAATCACCTGTACAGCCACAAGACTATTCAGGGCTAGTGGACAAAAGCACGTCATGGCACCCCATTTTGTTAAAAGAACTGTTTTGGAGATCAAATGAAGGCAATGGAACAGTCAACCTGTTGATTTAGGGCTACTGACAAAATTGTTGTTACCTCTGCCACTTTGCACTTTTATCAGAGTTAGTGTTTCAGTTGACATAAATGGAGACCATATTAGTTTGTTTACAGGTTTTACATCTTTTTAGATTATGTTTGTTTTTTGTTATAGAATGTTTGATTACTATTTGTCTCACATGTTGTACCTTCATTACTTTGCCTTCACTAGATCACCGTCAATGAGTCATTACTGGGAGGGTAATTTAATTAAAAAAATAGGATGAAATGTAATAAATATGATGGAAGTGGGAGGATTCTCCACCATAAGCGAGTCACTGCTCCGTGATGTAGTAGAGGCGATGAAGTGGTCAGCGATGTAGAGGCAAGCAGTGCCGTAGAAGCAAATTCATGGTCAACTAATGATGATTAAGACTGGCAATTTATCATGCAGAATCCTGTTAATTACTTGCGTTTGGTGTGGAGGGGCCTTAATGCAGCCACCCCCTCCTTGGAGTCAGTCTGGTTGGTGCCATAGGGCCTCTTTCTGGGAGGTTTACTTCAGCAGCCTCTGGAGCACACTCCTCGCTACACGAGGTGGTCGCTAAGCCTTGGCAAGAAGACTCTAATGGGATGGGCTGCCTATCACTACTCTGTTGGGATGCCCGCTGCCGGATCTGTGCTTCTCCTCACCGGCCAGTCCTCTGGTGGGCCATCATGCCTTCAGTGGGAGATGCAGGGTCCAGGACCCACCACGAGTTTGTTGCAATGGGGGTCTCTAGCAGGAAAGCCTTCGGTCCAAAAGGGTCACGGCCATTAATGAAAATTGATGCCCACTACCAACCCAAGCCACACTCTGCTCTGTTCCACTGCCCCGCTACTAATGTTGTCCTTGTGTACGATAAACATTTATACTTCTAAGACTTCCCTAAGACCACTCACAGCTGAAACACTCCTAATGGTTACCAAGACCTGCACAAATCCCCCAAAATGTGACTCTGGTGGCATGCTTTGTTCCAGTGGGTACCATTCCCTACTTTTTATTAAATGCGCTGTCGTGGTTCGAAAGTGCAACAAGAAATAAATGTTCTGGATTCGTGCAGGACCATTCCATAGCAAACACTGAGAAATCTCAAATAAATGCATTTATCTCCTGAAATGCTTCGAGAGTAGGAAGATGTGTTGTGTGCTACAGAGGGTCCCTTGTTGATACTCTGAGCCCAGAGGTTAAGGGATAGAGAGGCCAAAGGGTATCAACTCACGCTTACACTTCCGGGTAGGCAGTGGACACATTGGTGGGAAGTGTGAGCAGCAGTCTGTCCTTCTCAGGAGGGTTGTCATACATTTGATGGATCAGCAACAACATTATGCAGCAAGGCTGCTGTACTTAAAATGAAACCAACCCATCATTCTCAGCCTTGCTATAGAAGCTTGAACTGGCCTGTCCCCGATCTTCTTAAAGGACTGCTGCACCTGTGGTGGAAGAGAATGGACATGCAGCAGCAGGGCTGCCTGCTTGAGTGGTACAGAATTAGCACTTCTCTGCACAGTGGCAACACATTAAACGTGGCGCTATTTGTACTTCTTAGCAGGACTGTTGTTTTTTAAATGGGACAGAATGAGCATCTGTCACCCAAACCATTAGCGCCTTGACGCCTTCGGGCATTTGTTTGCACTTTATAAATTGCCAAATCAAATGTACGTTTCCTGGACAGGCCCTGTACTTCACAGCAGGTGCCCTATTATGTAATGGGCGCACTTTCCCTATTTGCGCCCTGGCACACCTTAAAACAGCGCAAACAGAGAAAGTGCGCCATATTACAAAGAATGTGTTGCCCCCAGGGCAGCCGCGAACCCGTGCTGCCCTAGGGGCAGCGCATTCATGTGAAATACAGAGTGGCTTTGAAGCAGCCGCTCCGTGTTTCATTGTGCAGGCGGCAAACCCTCTGCACTTTTAAGAGGGGTGAGAGATCCCCTTGCGGGCGGGTGCAGTCAGTGACAGCACCTGCCTGCAAGGGGATGTCTGGGGGATCCATGGGACCTCATTTCCTCCCTCCAGAGGGCTGCTCTCAGGGGGCGCACTGACAGTGTGCCACCTTTTAGGTAGCGCACTGTCAGTGTGCCTCCCGAGAGCTACTGTGCCTCTGCGCCTGCGTCTGTAATACGGCGCGAGCGCAGAAGCAAAGGGATTCCCTCAATTGCATGGGGCCACGCCCCCATGCAAATGAGGGAACGCCCTCTTGAGAAAGTGCTGGCGCTGTATGTGCCCCAGCGCTTTCAGTATTACAGAAGGGGCCGCAAATGCCCATTGCACCCCCGTGGCACTTTGTGTAATACGGCCCCAGGACTTCAATACCTTTAATTGGGCAGAACCCGTGCCTTCAATCCTTACAGTCCTTGCAATCTGGCGCTACTAAAAAGATTTGCTTGTATGAGCTCACCCCAGCCACATAAATAGCGAATCAAATGCCTTCCCATTCCCTCAACATTATCCACCTAATCAAAAGCAACCCACACAGGCCAAAGCATCCATATCCCGGCGACCCGCCATCTCCAATATAGATATCCTTTGAATCACTGAGACCTGCCTCCTTCCCAAACCCTCACCTGGGTACATCTCACCACTTACCCATCCACAGAACATAACTGGTGGCCTCAGCATCATCCAGAAGTTCCTCAATCATAATTTGCGTGTTAAAATGCAGGCCGCCATATTGGGAGGAGGGGCTTATATACTTCAATAGACATTGAAGAAGTACTGAAGCACATACTTGTGAAAGGAGCTGTTCGGGGGATGCTGAACCACTTCGCTCAGTAATCACTTGGCTCAGCGTAATGAAGATTACAGGTAAATATTAGGTTCAGTATTAGCTGCCGTGGTAAAGATACATTACCAATGTACAAATACATCCATTTTAGAGAATGAATTAATTATATTGTAAAATAGGTGTGAAATTGCCTCACAAACACATAGATTGATGTAATATGACTGGAGGTGCTACGGAGTGGGACAAGGATCCCTTGATTCAAAGTAAGTAAGCAATAGGTTCATTACCCCATCGTAATTGCTCATCGTCCTGTCACTGCTAAGCGAGGACATACACAAGCTTAAAATTAGGCACCAGCAATATTATCCCTGCTAGATAAAGGTATTAGAGCGACATTTATGCATACAATGAATTCATTGCCGCTTGTAATACTCCAGAAGAAAAATTGTAGATTCATTCTTATTTAACTCTAATCCATAGTGTGAAAGAAATGTCTTCTTAGTGAAATTACCGCTGAATCACCCCAAGAAGTAGACACTGATCTTGCTGAGTGGCTCTTTGAGATTTTTGAGCTTCATATCTTGCCGATAGATATACCTACAAGATAGCTTGCTTAACCCATGATCTACTTAGAGTTTAAGTTGTTATTTTCTTACTCTTGTTCGCAGCCCCATGACAAACACAGCATTTGACAATCTAAAGTACCCAGTTCTTTGCAAATAAATGGGCAAGACTGTCCTGATAGCTAAAGAAGCAGGAATAACCATTGATGATGATGCCTTCTTGTAACACTGGTAGAATTATCTGCTGTACATAATCTAATTCTTTTCGAACCTTTGGTCTAAATTTAGAATCAGATCTGAGAACAACCTCGACAGGTAAATATTTTTGGTATGGATACTTTATTAACAATCCCCCTATCCTTCTAACAGAACGTCTTGCAAACACAAATGCTGCTTTAGAGGAAAACCAAGCAATATTTCTTATGTCTAACGGCTCAAAAGGCTTCTCCTGCAAACCTTTCAAAGCCACTGGTAGATCCCCATTTGTAACTAGTGCTGGGATCACCAGAGTGTTCACTTGGAAGCTCTTTGGTAATCTAAAAGCCAGTGGAATCACTTCCGAAACGTCACCACCTGACCCCCCGAATGCTCTAGTTGCCACCCATTGTGTGGACAAAGAGGATGGTACTAACCCTAGTAATGAAGCATGCCTTAAAAATTTAGGATTTTGAACTGGGCACAAGCCTTTCCCTCTAGGCTTTAGCCGTACATCATTTTTCAAAATATGCAAGTTGTTTGGAAAATGTCGAGAGTGTACAGGGTTTCCTTGAAGCTTGGATGTCGGCCGCAGCCTCACTGGAACACTCTAGGTGTTGTAAGGCAAGCCTCTCAATTTCCATGCAGTAAGATGTAAATTCACCAACTGCCTCTGTGACAGCCTGGGGAATTGTAGTGGCAGGGGGGCCAATGGAGGGTGATAGCATTGCCAGATTGATAGCAGATAGATGAGTAGAAACCAGGGACTTCTGGGTCAGAATGGGGCAATTAGAATTACTTCTACCCTGTACCCCCAAATTTTCTGAAGCACCTTTGGTATGAGAAGAATCGGAGGAAAGGTGTACAGCGTCCCGGCTCCGATATTTTTGTTGTCGATATTTCTGTAGTCGATATTCTGTTAGTGATTCGAATTCCAGTCCGCTGGAGGAGTTTGCATGTTTTGCCCACTTCGCATTCTGCTTAGAACGCAGACTTTTGGAAAAATTTCACCAACCACTGAGTTTTTACTCACCCGTGGCTCGCCAGCGTTAAGTTGGTGACCACAAGTGAGAACTTGCGTCCCCAGCGTGATTTTCAGACCCTAGAATGCCTCCTTGCAAGATTTCTCAAAGCAGGTCGTCACGGCAGGCCGCTACCGTTCCCGCTGAGAAAGCTGCCACTCGAGTAGAAAATCAACTTGAGCGGCAGAAAGAAGCAGCGCCCTCTGGCTCGCCGCGCGGTGCCGTTCATGCTGATTTTACAGTGCGGAACAAGCTCCCGTTGCTAACAATCAGCGCAAGCAGCACAATGTGCCGGATTTGCCAGTTCGTGGAACTCTGCGGAATCTTGCAGAGTTTTTATATAACTCTGTGGAATTCCATGGAGTGAAACTCTGCGAGTTCTGCCCACCCCTAAAAACTCATCTGTTTAACTCAAAGGGTTGCCATAGCCTCTCTAAGCCTTGATCAATCACTACTAGAGTATTTTCAGGTTATCACCAAGAGACCACTGGGAAGTCAATGTGCCCTTTATAAATATGTATGGTAGATGTGTGTTGTGTGCTTGAATACTGAGGCCATCTTCTTACATTTTGAATGCTCCTGGTTTAGCATGGCACATGAGGGAGGATGAGGACCACTTCTCCAGACAGTGGAACCGTGATGCCTTCACTCCTGTGGCTGGGGAGTGGAGATCCAGACACTGCAGTGATGGAGACCCAATGACCTTTAGAAGTTCAGTGAAGGCTTTTTTGAAAAAGAACTGCGGATTAGTCCTTCCTGACCACTGTCATTGGAACATGTAAGGTTGGGGGGTTTGACTGCAGCTTCAGTTGTTCAAGATGAGGTATTTTCTAGGCCTGCTCTTTTGTCTTTCCCTAATTACTGCTTCAGGAAGGCTGATGACAACTAAATTCAGAGATCTCACACTTCATCATGCCCCTGCCTTTCATACTCCATCTTAGTATCAGTTCCATTGCTATCTGCTGTGAGAAGCATCACTTTGCACAAAGGCTGTGTCTAAGGAGCAGCCTGGAGATGACGCGTGAGGGAGAACAGACAGGAACTGGCTCCGAAGCCTCAGCCAGTCATTTCACAACCTCTGTCTGGAAAAGGTGTGTAAATGTGGGATCCAAACCACAAACCTATGTTCCAGTCCCACGTTCCTTTTGAACAATGAAGTGAGTATTCCACAGAGTACTCAAAGAGCCACTATGTCAACAGGCCTGGTGTCAGCCAGACTCCCAGAAGGGAGGGGAGATAACCTGAAGTGGGCACTTTCTGCTATGGGAGCAGCTGAGAGTTTGCCTAAAGTGCCTAGAAGCTTGTTACCTGCTGATAGTGGCAAGGAGTGTGCCTGATACTGCAGGAGGACAGGCTGTCATGGAAGGAGAATCATACATGTTCTCAATGTGTGGAGTGCTCGTAAAACTCTGTTTGTTCCATAGAGTGAAACCAGAAGTGAGTCGTGCCATGAAGGGAATTTCCTGATCTCTCTGCATCATTCCCATTTGAGCTGCACTAAGACTGAAAAAGATCAAGTATTAGCATGATGCTTGGCAGTCCACTAAGGATTGGAAAGACAGGTGCTGCCAATGCCAATGTCAGAGAGATTGAAGCTGTGTCATCGCTAAAGCAGGAAGACCTGATTGGCCTGGAGACTGCAAGCGCTGAATCTTAATCCTTGTCTACAACTGGCTGGGAAGGCCGTCTCTATCAAAGACAAGAGTTGTACCGCAGATCTGCCTCACCAATCGCGTCCCACAAACACTGTTCAGAAGTGAAGCTGCCGCCAGGACCCCCACAGAAGTGAAACTGCTGCTGGGAGGTGGGAGCAGGAACCACATCGGCTTTCCTAGTATGGCTGCATCGATATCCAGCAGGGAACGGTGGGGCTTAGCCTGCACCTGGACCCAAAGTCTAGCACAGATGAGTCTGCCATGCATGCTTGAGAATTTTGCACACTTGACCAGTGACAGTAATTAATGCGACCTTCACCTGTCCCTGAATGATGTCTAAACCACTGCACTATAGATAATGGATCCCGAGCCTAGCAGGGAGAAAGAACATTTGAAGGGGTGGCGAGGGTGTAGCGTATTATGGCTAAACGCAATTTAGATCATAACCCTGTGCCACATTCCCATTGATTTCTGTAATATTTAGCTCTTCTATGAGATTAATGTACTTTCTTTTGCATAAAAGATTAGTACTGGCTGGAAAACATGTTATCATGTAAACTGGTTGACTGTCGAGTTCTGAGATCTTCTCCCCAACACTACCTCCTTGAAAGGCATTTGACAGCTCACCATCAACACCTTGAGAGTCAAGTGCTGAAGAGGTGTACTTGCCCAGCTCACATCATCATTGTATGTTGGACCCCATGACACTCTTGGCAAACAAACTTAACCACCATGGTTGGGGCACAGTGGCCACTGTCTGCCCTATGTCCCCACCCAAACAGGGTCTGATATAAAAACTTACTAAAATATCTCAAATGTTTGTACATTGTACTATTCCGCATATTGCACAATTTGCCAGAAAATATGAAAGATTTCTCTGTCTACAGATGATGACACCCTTTCTATGGACAATAACACCGATGTATCTTGCTACGTAACCCAAGAAGGGAAGCAACGAAGGACGTCCAGATTTAGAAAGCATGTATCAGGATTTGCATGTTTCCATTAACAAAAGTTTATCTGTATGTAAAGTGTTAAAGGTGTGTTTGATTAAATTTCATCTGAGGCAGCCAGGCCAATTTGTTCCCTGTACAAAGTATTACAATTGTACAAAGTATGATTTAAACTGTTCAAAGTGGTAGTTACACTGTGCATATAGAGGTAAAAGTTGGCCACACAAAGATAACAGACTTGGCTTGTGTGTCCTCTTCATAACAGGTTGTACTGTAACATCCTGAAATTCGACTACATGGCTAAATTAATATTCAGGAAGGAATGTAAACACTGATTTTGCTTAAGCCTGTACATACAGAAGAACTGAGAGGTTGAGCGGATGGCACCTATCGATGCCCAGATGTGTCATGGCTGAACTGGCTCCTAATATGAATGAATAACGACGGTTAATGCACAGAGTCTGCCCTTAAGAACCTTGGGTGTGTTGCAGGGAGTGGCAAGGCAATAATAGCATCCTTGGTCTTGTTCTTAATTTGTAAAAGATAAAAGTGCTGCTGCCCAAAGTTTTGCTCAGACGTGCGTGGTCGGCGCTATTGAGTATCGGCATGCCGAGTATCAAGGCTGCACAGTTTTGATTCTGCCTGATCCCTCCTTCATCAACCACCAGACACTCCCTGTCCCTTTTTCTCAGTCTTTTGGCTTCTTTTTCATCCCTGTTTTCTTTCTCTGTCACTTTTTCTTCCTCCTTCTTTCCCCTTTTTGTCTTATTCTCTGTCTTGTTCTGGGTCAAAGTCGGTGGGCCCCTTCCGCAATCAACGGCTCAAAATAAGCACTGCCTTGGTCGCTCTCCTTTCTGTGTTCATGTAGCCTCCCAGTGGTGTGTTTCAGGTGCGCTGGTTGCTTGTTGAGGTGCCCCCCCTACCCCAATGCCGAGGAAGATGATCTGGTACCTGCCCCAACTCAACCCATTCACCAATTAAACTCTTAGCTTTTAAAGATTAAAGACAAATTATATAATAACGATGCACATGTCTTTGAGTCCCCAGTAGGGAGAGCTGAAAAAGCAGCCTGATACTGTCTACGCCCAGGTGCCACACCACTTGATGGTTACTGCAGGGCCCATGCAAATGGCATATGATTTCGTTGAAAAACCATCCGGTGAATGGTGTCCCAATAGATCTCAAAACCCCAGCAGATGCGATCAAGCAAAGCAACCTTCAAGGATGTCTATTGTTGGTGATTGTTAGAGAGGCAGGACTTGATGACGTGAACTGTTTCTTTTTCTCTACACTGGAAGGTCCGTTTGAGTAGGGGAGGGCGGAACGCACAAGAGGCGGACGTCCCGTCTGTTGGGCAGCTTGCGCTGAATTTTAGCTGCGGGAGCTTGTCCTGTGCTGTAAAAACAGCGCGAATGGCACCACGTGGCTCGCCAGTGGACGCAGCTCCTTTCTGCCGCCTGAGTAGATTTTCTACTCATGTGGCAGCTTTTACAACGTGAGCAGCAACTTTCTCAGCCTGAGTGGTAGCGATCTGCACCAACCGCCCGTGTTGAGAAATCTCACTGGGGGCGGTCTAGCGCTTGTTTTTTCTCGTTTTTTCATAACTCTGCCATGTGGCTGTTGGCGGAGTTTTTGCTGAACTCCATGCTCCAAGCGGAGCGTGGAGTGGGAAAAACTCTGTGAACTCCGCCGGCGGAGCGGAGTTTACCGCAAACCCCTACTTGTAAATAGGTTGTTGAAGTGTACTCACTGGTAGATGAAGATATACCTAAATTCCAGATTGTGCCCAGACTGGGAATTCTGAATAACTCGCAATGACGACCTCAGAAATCTACCGGCGGTGTTTTGCAACACACGTCTGTACCTACCAGTGAAACACGTGCACAGAGATTACATGGAAAAAGCTACCCTGGTTAGTTTACCACCAACTGTGCCCCGTAATTCCATCCTGTTTTAAGATGGATAATGCAGTGAGTTGGGAAACCTGAGGTTAAAAGTAAACCTGTCTCTGGCGGCCAGAGTCAGTGACTTCCGCATGAGTAGTTTGGACCATAGGGTTGGGTCTGTCTCAGACAGTGGGATCTCCCATTTACTACTGGCTGTTGCTATGGCGGTGATACCCATGGATATGGAACCATAAGTTATGAGACAATCTTGTCCTCTACCATGACCACTGAGGTGATCAGCAAACACAAAGACCCAAAGCTGGTACTCTGCAGTCAATTGAGCAACTATTAAGAACTACAGTGGAGGGAAACTAAGACACTCAGCTTGTCATCACTGCACAAGTACTTTACAGACAATGTGATTTGGAGGCAGGTGTTTGACATTGTTCAATTGCCGTATGTAAAAGTTCTGTATGAACTGTAAGAATCTCAGCTGTATCTGACTGAGTAATTACAGTAATAACGATTTAAAGAGCACTTACTAATGTATTTTTTTATTGTATTTATTTTATAGCACTGTTCATCCCAACGAGGGTGTCAGAGCACGTTACATCAAACACACATATGAAGAGACAATATACAGATTTTAAATAAAGGCTTTCAAATTTACACCTAAGAGTGTAATTTCTTGTTTAAACTTTGCCCGCTTAGCAGTGTGAAACTAGCATAAAAAAATAAAAACAAAAATGAATCTGTGTGACAGCAGGACAATGGTACTGCTGTCACTCACAGGTGCGAACAACCTGTTGCCACTTGGGAGCCAAGCCCCTTCCGTTCCCTGTTCCCATCTTAGGTGGATAGATTTCCAGCAGCTAAGAATGGACGGTGCAGCCAGGGTCACTGGAATTATGTGATTGTGAGGCTGCGGTGATTTTTGCATGTTTATAGATTTGCTGCATTTGCCACATAATCCATCATCTGCCACATAATCTGCATATTTTAACCAAAAAAATTGTTTGTAGCTCAAACAGTTCAAAAGTTACTAAAAATGCTGCGACCCGTGTTCCAGTGCAGTGGAAGACCAGTTTAAAAACTTGACTGGTCAGCTTTCTGTTGCTTATTGCTATTTTTTGGTGTTAATGAGGTGCAACCATTGCCCAGACAGTGTTACCAACCTTAAAAATTACAAAATAATGAAGTAATACTATTGCAAAATGTGCTGCATTATGCCGCATAATTTGCCTTTTCATGCCGCAAAATTTACTACACCCTGCCGCATAATTTGGCACTCTCCTGCCACATAATTCCAGTGGCCCTGCTGTGTTCCCCCGCTGCCACTCAGGGCTGAAGGCAGTCCTGAATAATAGCAGTGAAGCTCTTCCCGATGGTGGCAAAGGTGGTTCAATCCCTGCAGCTGGACTTTTGATATTTCGCGCTGGGCAAATTCGTCAGTTTCAAGAAACTTCACCCGAACTCACAAAAATGCAAAGGTTCTCAAATTCAACTGACTTCATAATGCAAGGAAAAGTCTTTGTTGGACGTTTGATAACAAGGGAGGCTAAAGTGTTGTTCAAGAGATGGGTCTTCCCTTCACCCCAGAAGCAGAGGCTTGAGCTTGCTGGATCTGGCTCGAGAAGGCGTTCTAGATTCTGGGTGGATAGGAAGAGAAGGCCTGTTGCCTGTTCTTTTCAATCTTATATGTTTTATTCTCTAGCCTGGCTCCCTTGCGCTGTGGGTGCTGTGAAGCCCCTTGGAGACACTGGTTTTACCATACATGGTGGGAGCTCGTGTATATCACTTATAATGTGACACAGCAGAATTTGAAGAAGGTGGGGTGGAGGGGCAGATGGGACTCTGGACACTGACCACAATGGCGTCATCTCCATCGAGAATTTGAAATTCAAAATGGTTGTATGTTGAAATATCATCTACCGAAAAACTGTGCTACCAAAATATTGTGGGCAAAATATTTAGAAGCTAACTATATAAAGGTAAATATGGGTTTACTGTGCTTAACTCCACATATACGTAGGCCTGCGTCGGAGATAGCAAAACGCCGCGAAGTGACCCAAAACCTCCACTGCACTCTGTGGAGTTCCGAAAGCGCCGGAATGCGTCAGTTCGCACCGTTCACGCTGATTTTTAGCACCGGGTGTTTGTCCCACGCCGGAAAATCAGTGCGAACTGCACCATGCACGGCACAACAGGGTGCTGCTACTTTCTGCCTTTCGAGTAGATGTTCTACTTGAGCGGCAGCTTCCCCAACATGAACAGAAGGTTTCTCAGCGTGAACGGTCGCGGCCATCCGCGACCGCCCGCTTTGAGAAATCTCGCCGGGAGGTGGTCTGGAGTAAGATTTCCCGTGCTCGCTAACTTAACATTGGCGAGCGATGAAAAACTCTGTTCTGTGTAGAGTTTTTTGGAACTCCGCGCACTCCGCGCACTACGTGGAGTGGGAAAAACTCCACGAGCGGAGCGGAATTTCACGCCCAGGCCCACGCCCAGGCCTACATACATGTAGATAGATAGATAGATAGATAGATTGATCACGTGGATGTTGAATTAAGAATAGTAAAACTGTAATTGTTTTCTAGATGTTTTGGTCATCAGTATTTCAGCCACAATATTTTGAAGCCACTGTTATGGTGGAGGACCCATGAAACACATTCAAATGTCACATATGCCCCTCTGAAGCACAGCAAACTACTTGTTTTTAGCGACTTTGGAAGAACAGAAGGTTGAGATGAGCGCAATAGGCTGGAAATTGTACCCTGCTGGTCACATAAAGATCTCTGCATCATGTACATTAATCCACTGAGCTAACTCACCAGCTGATCTGCTGCCATCACACCAAAAATAAATAAAAAAGCAGTTCGGGGTCAGGTGTCAAAGAGGAGATCCTGTTTCGACGAGAAAACATTATGAATTCCCATATTAATTCATACATTTACTCTACACCTTTCAACTTTCACTTTGTTTGGCTACACTTCAGTCTTGTGTTTCTGAATCTCACACTCTCTACAGACTGTTTGTGTTGTTCACGGCACGACCCTAAGGAAAGGCGCTCTCAAGGATTGGGGCAAACATTTGCGTATGCCTTCCCCCCCAGCCCCCTTCTTTATTGATGTTTTCTAACCCTATAAAATAAATTTCATATTTAAAAGTCCGTTTGCTGTTTTTGTTAGCCACGCTCTTGAAGACAGCCCTTCCAACATAGCCAACGGCTACTGGCTCAAGGCCTAGAGGTAAACATTGCCTCTACCAATGGAATCCCTTTAGCACATGAAAGTAACACCCATACATTAATTTTGCAATATTGAAATACTGAATGTCTGTGTGCGTTGGCATATAGTACACACACCTGCCTGGCTGCCTAGCAACAGTGGCTGTTTAGGAATGTGGGGTTTGAAGAAGATCTGAGTACATCATGTGGAGTTTTACGAATCTGAACCACACATTTTTAAATTGCACATAATCACAGTTTGTGCCGCACAAGAGATGACGTGATTTGCTCAAAACTGCGCAATTTTAGTTAAGTGACGAAGCCGCAATCAGAACCCAGAACTCCAGTCCGCTAGACCGCATCACCTCTCCTGCCCATGTGCTTAGAATAAAAGGCGCGCTCCTTGTATTCCAACTGAATTTCACGTCATCTTTATTCATAATGGAAATGCTACTTTTACGTCACACCATCTTGTGCAGAACACGTGGTCTGTGGTGTAGTGGTGATACTGACTATGAAACTGGACTCTACTCTCGGCTCCCCCGTTTGACCAGCTGTGTTACTTTTGACACACCATTTCCTCTTCCTGTTCCTCTGTTTCCACATCAGCCTAGATTGGGCGCCCTCTGAAACAAGCCGGTAGGAGCTGCTCCTCAAATAAATGGATTTTTCAGAAGATACTTCCTCTGTCCCTTTTCAGTGGTTCCGCCTGATCCGAGCCCGGCAATGCCAATAGCAACAGCCTCATTGATTATGCTCCAGTTCCTAGGGATGCTGTGATCACCATGGCAACAGAGATGAAACACCCTCTCGTTACTGCGAGTGTCCCTATTAAAATGCAGATCGTCTTATCCTTACCCTGTCTACGAGCACTCCCTGGAATCCGGCCATTACCACAGAAAAGACAAAATAAATAACCCTTGGGGAGAATACATGCCGTGATGTCTAAATTGTCGACAGTGGAGATGTGCGTTCCAATCCCTGCTTCTCTGCGCGACCACACTGTGTGATCCTGTGCAAATCACTAAATCTCTCTTTGTGGGAGGTTCCCTTCTGCAAAAATGCAATACAAAAAAGCTAAAAGCCACGTTAAGTTCTGCATAAAGTGGACATTTGCACCGAACCCGTGCACAGGCGCCTGCCTTACCTTAGAGTCCCTTCCTGGGTGGGGGGCTTGAAGCAAGTCAGGTTTGGTGTAGAGAAGTCCGCGGCTCCCCCACGTTGCTGGACTGGTCTGTCCTGGCACACAGGCGAGAAGGCATCAACACAGGGAGCAGAGACGAGGAATTAGACGAGGAGGAGGGGGGGGCTCGGAAGACTCCAGGATCTCCAGTCTGGGAGGCGGGAGGGCTCCTCAGTGCGAGCCGTGCGCTCTCTGCCTCTGGCTTTAAAGTGAGATCTTTCTCTGAAAGCACGCCCCCTGCAGGGGCGGGGGCGTGGAGCACCCCCAGGGAGAGAGGGGGTACCGGCATTCCTGGACTGTCGGGCGCGCGGATCCCGCCTGAAACAATGAATGGACGAGCGACCGACCGCACGATGAATGAATGAACGGAACGAACGAATGCATGAATGAACCAACGAACGAACGAATGAATGAATGAATGAATGAACGAACGAATGCACGAGTGAAGGAAAGTGATGTCAGATGCAGTCCTTTTTTCATCTCCACACTTTCAATGTGTGTGCACGCGCTAACAGGTTGTATTGTAAAAGACGTAAAAACAATAATTGTAGTCAGGCCGGTGCCTTATGGCGAAGAAATACATGCTAACGGCTGCGTTGAAGACCTTAGCTTGAGGAAACCAGCAGGGTTTCACGTGAAGACTTTCCTACCTGCTTGATCAAAATGTGTGTTCCTGGGCAAACACTTTGTGTTATTGAGGCTTTCTTGTATTACCTCTAAAAAGTGACTGATTTACGGGGATTCAGTTTGCTTAGTGTGCTTTCCTTGAGAATCGCCATGCAGTGTTGTAAGATACCTTTTCTAAGTTAACACGTTTTACTTTTGATTTATGGAAAGTGATAGCGTGGATTTAAAATGGTGTTGCAAACAGTATCACCCCACTACATCGTAATAGTTCTATTGCATTAAAAACTTTCATCCACTACATGGACCTTATGATTGCATCGCTGGAGGTAAATATATGTACATATAATAAATATATATTTACTGGACCATGTAGTGGAGGCAATATTTTTGTAGGTCGCTATTAATGACCTCAGAAAGTCGTCATAGAACAGAACCACGAACAAGCCACTTCTTTAATCATTTTGTACAGTGCTAACCAACCAGTGCTGGGCACCCCAGCCGCCCTTCGCTGAACCCCTAAAGTATAGAACAAGTCCTGAAAAAGTAGATGTGAGAATAAGTAGCACAGACAACGTGTAACGGTGTCACCCCGTCATAGTAAGGGCTGTCACTACTTCATCTTACCTCCTTTGCAGTGATAGCTCAGGTGAAATCTTTGCAATGCATGTTATATATGCACGCAAAATATTCACAATGTATATTGATATATAAGCTACATGCTGAGATCTCAGAGTTTTGTAATCTTAAGTTTTTTATTTGTGCCCTGAATATACCTCCCTGCTGTCTGAACACTATACAAAACAACAATAAACTAGATATTACCACAAAAGGAGATGTATAAAGAAAATGTAAAGGTTATTTTGACCTATTTTAAGTCAGATGAATATTTTCCAAATAGTAAGATTTAGTTGACATTATAGATGACTCAAAGTTATAACATTTGAAAACAAAAGGAAAGTGAGTTTGATTTGTGCCTTTAAAAGGGCCCTTTCCCAATAAGTAAGCAGGCACTCTGTGTTGAATGTTTGGATGCGTATGTGATGAGGGTCCTATGGGTGAGAAATGGCTTGCAATTGAAGCCTTGTGTCTCCCCCCCTTAGCTGCCCCTTTGGTATGCTGAGAGCTCTATTTCACACCTTGTGTTTCTAGACAAACTGTGTTTCAATCCTGAGCAAACCTGCAGCTCTTCACTTAAATTACTGGTGGGCCTTAAGCTTCACAAGTCCTTACAAGCTGCACCTATGCTCTAGTGGCACACTGTTGCACCACTTTGCTGGTGTCATCCCACGTGGAAGGGGTTTATGACATGCCATGTCATTACTAAAGTATTGTTGTGTGTTATGTGTAACACCAGAGGGGTTTCAGTGTTGCGTTAATATAGTTGTCCATTACCCGGACTCTTTTGTGTAGTCTGGTCCTTGTGTTGTACGCGGGAAAGCAACAGCCTTATATCTCTGTGGTCTTTGACTCTGTTGGTTTCAAGAAAGTGTGGTACAGGGATGTCTAAAAAGTCTTGTTTTATTTGTAGAGAGAATTCTTGCCATCTGTCATCTGACTCATAGGTGTCTTTTACATATTGCAAACCTAGCTAGAGGGGCAAAGAGGGCCCCAAAAGTCCAGATTCACAAGGAGTGCAGAAATCCAGCTGGTAACACAAGCAGAACCTACATAGTGGTGTGGAAAGCTGCAAAGTGTGGCTCTTTGGAACTTTACATACTTTTTTTCAATCTCACAAGCTTTACAAAGTGCAAACAGTGTGAAGGAAAAATAGGTGGCCCCTTAGTAGCCCTGCATGGTAGAGTAAAATGTTCCATCTGCCACTCAGGGCCGCAAAAGGTGACAATTACTCCAGTTGGCACCGGCGCACTGTGATTCCCACCCTTGAGATCCATCTTCCTGAGGCTGAGGGGCAGTGGGAGTGACAATGACCGCCTGCTGGCGCAGAGGGCTAATGTAAGTCCTACTATAGCGGGTAGACCGAATCGTGCTCTCAGGGCAGGCCATGGCCAAACAAGTCCTTACAGTTCAATGTCCCTGCAGTGCCTGAACAGCCCCAAATTCGCCTTGGGCAAATTGAAGGCCTCACCTTTCTAAGGATGACCTTTCCCTACTTTGCTACTTAAAAACTTTCTTTCTTCTACTATGCAACCTTTGAAAGGCAGAGATTTCAATGACTCCTCCTTGCTACGCAGGAGGAGCCACTTTTGAGGAGAAGTTTACACTCTGATCCCCTTCAGGTTGCCCAAAGGAGTACACCTCCTAGCCCCCCAAAACACACACGCATTACCTCCTCGTCTGACTTTCTCGTATCAGTCCTTACGTCATGAGCTTTGTCTTCTTACGTGTACAGATTTTACCTATCTTATCTCAAGAACAAAGATTGTGGTGGTAGGACCTGGTGTTCACTCCTCCCATTCCTGTCAACATAAGGTAAGCTGAAAGGACGGGAAAGGAGGCTTCTAAACTACTACAGATTCTGGCAAACCTCAGCATTGAACTGCTGGGTTCTCAAATGATTGGTACTAGTTACCAGATCAGACCTTCCAGAGGAGTTTTTCAGTCAACTCCTGTTTCTCATTTTCTCCCTAAGGCACTCATGACTTGATTTACAAAGATTAAATCATGCCAGTCCCAAAACAGGAACAATTTCCTATTGCTATTTACCTGTAATGTTTCTTGTTCAACTGTGTTAAGGACATTTCTTCCGATTTTAGACCTAAACAAAGTAAACTCCTTCTTGTCTCGCCAACCTTTTAGGATGGTGACTCTTCAGACCATTCTACCATTCATCTTTCCCAAGGGATTTCCTCATCTTCTTACACTTACATATGTCCATTCATTGAAGCTCCACAAAGTTTCTCTGCTTTTGCATGACAGGATTACACTTCCAGTTCTGTGTCCTTCCATTTGGACTAACATCTGCCCCAAGCACTCCACCAAGGTCTGGTTCCTGTGGTGGGCATTCGTCATGCTAAAGAGTTGTTGGTCTTCCCATGGCTGGAGCACTGGCTGATCTGTGTGTCTTTTTTTTAAGGGAATGGAAGCTGTACATCAGGTGTACACAACTCTAAGGACTCATGGATATATTCTGAATCTGACCGAGCCCCATCTGAATCCAGTACAGAAACTGAAGTTCATATATGCAGGATTCAGGACAGTCTTGGGAATGGAATTCTTTCCTCCTCAGTCAATCAATCAATCAGTAGATTTGCAGAGTGCTTTTTGTCACCTGTGAGGGTATCCAGGCGCTGGCAGAATCCAGTTGAATATCCGGTTAACCAGGTTTTCAGGGACTTTCAAACTATGGAAGCAATGGGGACTTCCGTAGATGAAAGGGCGGCTCACTCGATCTCTTTGCTGCTAGGTAGGAGAAGAAGCGACCTCGCATCTGCTACATCGGATGCTGGGGGTCAGGGTTAGAAAAAGGGACGTGAGGTGGAGGTGTCTGGTGGGCTGATGGAATTTCAGGCAGTGGTTCAAGTAGGTGGGTCCACAGTTTTTTAGGGCCTTCTATGAATGGGTCATGAGCTTGAACTGACATCTTTTCTATACAGGGAGCCAGTGGAGTTCCCTGAGGTAGGAGGTGACGTGGGTTCATCTAGGGAGATCCAGGACCAGTTTGGCTGTGGCGTTCTGTTTGGTCTGTAGTCGGAGGAGGAGGCGAGCTGCAGTCCCTGCGTAGCAAGCGTTGCCGTAGTCCTGTCGGCTGGAGATGAGGCCCTGGGTGATGGTGCATCTTGAACTTTGGGATAGCCATTTGCATATTTACAAAGCATGTGGAGGATGAAGAAGCAGGAGAAGGAGGACCTGAGTCACCTTGTTGACTTAGCTTGTTGTCCAGAATGGTTCCTAGAGTGGTCAGTGGGAGTAGGAGTAGGTCCGAGTTCTGAGTGCCACCGGGATGTGTCCCATGGGGAACTTTTGTATCCGAAAACCAGTACCTCTGTCTTGTCTGTGCATTCATTTCAGTAACACACAATTGTTGATAAATCTTTGCCAGAGCTATTGCAGCTACCCAAGGCATCAACCCAGGATTGCCTGAAAGTTCAGAGAGACACAGCATCTTCCTTATTTTTGATTTCCTGGGCCTGGCTGCATCTTCATCTCTTAGTAATCCATCTGTTGACTCACTAGGACTCCAGATTGGATAATTACAAGATAATGGGTCCAGTCACCCCTCAGATTTGTCATGTGGTTATTGGGTCTAAGTCGTCTATCCAAAGAAATCGTCTTGCTCCTCCGCCTCTAGTAATCTCACAAAGGATGTCAGCAGCACTGAGTGGGGAGCCTCTCTGGAGGGTCAGTTTCTTCAGGGTCTTCACACAAAGGAGGACTCAAGGGCCAGATGGAAAGACCTGCGAGCTGTTTACAAAGCTCTCCTCTCCTTTGTTCGTCAGATTCAAGGCCAGACACCATTTAGGGGGTCCAGAGTTCCGAATCTAGCGAATCTGTCAAGGATAATAGGGTCCTAGTCAGAGTCCAGTCCTCTGTCTCTGACTGAGAGGAATCTACCTGGGACGAAGAATGGGCATGTGGATGGACTGAGCCAGGTTTCCCCCTCCTCAGACACACTTTTCCTTTGCATGTAAATAACTATAGTGAATGCCTGTGTTTGCATTTGTTGGCACATACATTAAAGTCAGAACTATTGGCTTTGCAGTGCTGGTTTGTAAAGCCCGCTGTTGCCGAGTGAAACATACCTAGAATCATGTATGACAGGGGAGTGGCCGCGGTTTCATGGTTGAGCTTTGGCTGTGTGCCACTATGGTGTGGTGACAGCTTCTCATAGGGCTCTGAAGCTGCAGGAATACAGCATGCAGGCGCTACATACAAACCTTTTAAATAAATACAAAACTACTTCTGTACTCTTATCTTGCCCCGCCCTGGCCAGGCATAAATGGACTCGCCAGTGGATCCCACACCACCTCTTATTCACACGGTGTACTGACATCTATTTAACCCAAAATATATGCAAAGGAATGTGGTTGCAAACACACAAAATATGTAACTGATAATATGAGTAAGGATGAGTAATATATGCACGAAATTCCACCCAGGACATCACCAGCTGTCCCATCGCTCCAACTGTAGAGCTCGATCCTTTAAGTGTTTCTTAATTTCGACATTGATGGGCTCCTAAACTAAGGGACCCCCAAACTACACTTCTAGTGCTCCCCAATGCAGCCCATGGTTACCTCTCGGACTGGGGCGATCCTAAACTGCTCTCGCCACAGCATAAGTTTTGAGGTTAGTGCGTACCCCTGCACCCCAGCACGCTTCACTGCGTCATAGATGTAATATAAAATAATTACTGTTGTTGGGGTGCAATTTTTGCACCCAGGACTGATGTCTACTGGTCTCTTTGTAAGTCCAATGGCCTGCTCTTTGTTTTGTGTGTGTGTTTTTTAATTAACAACCATCATCAATGGCATATGCCTAATTGTGAAAAGGTGAAAAGCAGAACCGGGGCGCATGGGAAGTGATCGGGATGACCTCCACTGGACCTCCAGTGAACCCGTCTTTAGAGTTATCAGAAGCTGATCGTGAACTCCTTTTGTAAAGAGGAGTTCTTAATTTGTGCCGGTGGTTGCAGGTGGTGTGCCATGCTTTCTAGCTCTACTGCCTACCGATGTCACACGGCCATCTTGTTTTACCATTTTGACAAGGCCTGTGTTAGATGAAGCTTTTCCAGTCCATGAGCAACCAGTGTAAACATTAAAGCAAGCCCAGAAGACCATAGGCTTCCTGAAACTGTGAGCAGCTTCAGAAGCCAATCTCCTGCTAAACTGAATCAACATAGGTAAAAAAAAGTGCACGAGGGAAGGGCTGGGACCATATGAAGTCTTCACTTAACAGCCAGGGCAGCCCAGACTCACCGCATTGTCCTCATATTTCTACCGGAAATGCCGATCCTCTCACGCCTGCGTGCCACGACAGATACAAGTCTGGTTGGTGGCGAGAGGGCATCCCTCCCCGCTCGTGTCACTGCTGCCCGAGGCCTAGCCTGGCCTTTGATGCAGGGCACGGTCTTCCCCAGACTCACTGCTGTAAGTGTGACGAGTTAGCGCACCAGTTGTTGTTGCCGGCGTACGGGCCGGAAAGGGCAGACCCCCGCGCTCGCGCCGGAAGGCGGAGCGCGTGTATAAATAAAGGTGGGCGGGACCGCGAAAGGCAGTCCACGCCTGAATAGTAATACTGTGTGCGTGTGTGATTATTGCAGCGGCACTAACGCGCAGCGCGCCCGCCGTGGCTCAGTCCCGCATCACAGGACGCAACATTGGCGACGAGGATGGGATCGGCCCACGCTCCAAGCGGCACCCAGCAGAGAGGAGCAGCAGTTCTCCCCTATGGTGTGTAGGCCACACAGACGGCCGGCCCGGCAGCAAGACGCATACTGCTGGCAAACTCCACGAGGCAAGGAGGCCCCTCGTTTGCACAAGGGCCCTGGCACAAGGGCAGCACCAGAACACGGTGCGACAGGGCAGGACACGCCCACATCGCCGCGGGTGAGTCGAGCACGACATGCGGAGGTTGTGGCCATAGTTTCTCGGCGCAGCAAGACCTGCCACGTGCTATAAGGCCGCGCTTACAGGCGCAGACCACACAAGGCCCCACAGGTTCCGGCTCTACGGCCCAGCGCGTCAGCACTGTCTCTTGAGGCGCCACGCCCTCGCTGGGTCACACAGACACTTCACTTGCCAGCATCATGGGAGACCAGGAGGAGGGCGCTCAAACCCCGGCAAGAGCCGCAACACAGCACCCCCCTACAGGAGTCCTGCCACCTTTCAGCGAATCGGCAGATCCCTCCACAGCGTCGCCGAGGTGGGAAGTATGACTCGGCCGCCTGGAACATTACTTAATTGCCACCAGAGAGACAGACGGTGCTGTCAAGCGCTCATTACTCCTCCACTATGCAGGCGAAGAAATATACCTGCTCTTCAAATATCTCCCCAACACGGGACCCCCTGGCGATTATGCGGCAGCGGTGGCGGCGTTGAATGCGCATTTTGATCCTCAATTAAACCCGGACTTTGAGCATTTCAAATTGAGGCAAGCGAGGCAAAGAGAAGGAGAATCAGTAGACTCTTTCCATGCGAGACTGAGAGAGCTTGCCAGCACTCACCTCGTGGGAGATAGAGTCGCAGAAGAGATCAGAGCACAACTGATCCTAGGAATCCGCAGTAAGGTCCTGCGAGGCCTCATCCTAAGGCAGCCGAACATACCAATGAATGACATACTAGTGCTAGCACGTTCCCAAGATCTCTCGGCTGCACGTGCGGAGGAAATGGACCTTGCGCTGATGCGCAACATAGAAAAGGGCGTTACCGTCAAGACTGAACGAGCTGACGCCGTCAGAGCGCGTGACATAGCCACCAAACCAAGAGATCGCCCGCCGCCGACCCCAAAAGGCCAATGCGGATAGTGTGGGTATGAAGAACACCCCCCTCAGCAATGCCCAGCCCAAGGGAAAACGTGCACCAACTGTGGCATTGCGAACCATTTTGCGTCAGTCTGCAGAAGGAAGATACAGCGTAAAGAAGGGAAACGGCCCAAACAAGTGCGGAAACTGGTCTGCCAGCTGTCGAGCGTCTCGCTGTCGTCCACGCCGGGACGGAGGAAGACGGAACAAACCGTCTACCAGACAGACGACACCTCATCTGATGAAGAAGGAGAAACGTACCTGGTTTCGTTCACCCAGGCGTTGAAAAGACGTAGATGTCCTCAGCCCCGATGCACTGTGCGGATAGCCGGGTCGGATGTCAATGCAGTGATCGACACGGGCGCGTCAGTCACCGTCATGGGAATCCAACAATACAACAAACTCAGGCCTAGACCAGAACTCCGGCCTTCGAAGACAAACATTTTTGCTTACGGAAGTGACTCACCGTTGCCCCTCCGAGGCAAAATGACCGTGCCAGTGCGGTCAGAAGACACCGAAATCATGGTTGACATCCACGTCATCAACCAGGAGGCAGATACACTGCTGAGCAGCCATGCAGCAGAAGACCTAGGACTGGTGAAGTTCGCCAGAAGTGTGCAAGCCAAACAGACCAAAGAACTAATCGACCAGTTTGAGGACCTGTTCAAGGGGCTGGGGTGGATAAGGAAAGCCCCAATCAAGCTGCACATAGACCCAACCGTCATGCCAACAGTGCTGAGGCACAGGAGAATTCCTTTCCACCTCCGGCCGCTGGTAGAAGAAGAGCTACAGAAGCTGGAAGATCAAGGGGTCATAGAAAAGGTCTCAGGGCCCACGCCTTGGGTGTCCCCCATGGTGATCGCTGAAAAGCCCCGCCAACCAGGAAAAATAAGACTCTGCATCGATATGCGCCTCCCCAACAAGGCCATTCGGCGCGAACGCCACATAACGCCGACCATGGACGATATTGTGGCCGATCTGAATGGGGCTAGATGGTTTTCAAAGCTGGAGCTAAATGCCGGCTATCACCAGCTGGTGCTTGCCAAAGAAAGCCGGTACATAACCACGTTCAGCACACATCTTGGACTCAGGAGGTACAAGCGCCTAAATTTCGGCATATCATCAGCTGACGAAATTTTCCAGAATGCGATCAAAGAGATCCTGGTCGGACTGCCTGGCGTGTTAAACATGAGTGACGACATCCTCATCCACTTGCAGACAGCTGAAGAACACTACCGGCACCTGAGAGCCACCCTGCAGCAGCTCCAGGATCATGGGGTCACCCTACATCGAGAGAAGTGTCTGCTGTTCCAGCAGCGAATAGAGTTCTTTGGCTACACTTTCACGCAAGAAGGAATTCAGGTCGAACCCCGGAAATCACAGGCCATCAAGGACGCGGCAGCACCACTGACAGTAGCGGAGGTCCGCAGTTTCCTTGGGATGGCCACATACTGCGGTCGCTTCATCCCAGACCTGGCCACCATCGCAGAGCCCTTCCGAAACCTCACCCGAGCCGATGCCTCGTGGCAGTGGGGCCCAGCTGAAGAAGCAGCATTCCACGCAGTCAAGAATGCTCTCCTCGACCACGCCACGCTCGTCTACTTCAACCCCACTAAGCGGACAGAGATACTGGTGGACGCCAGCCCTGTAGGTCTTGGGGCCATCCTTACTCAGGAGCAAGAAACCGGACAGTGGGCCGCCTTAGCCTATGCCAGCAAAGCGCTCTCCCCGACCGAAAAACGATATGCCCAGATTGAGAGGGAATCCCTAGCCATCCGCTGGGCATGCCAGCACTTCCACTTATACATATGCGAACACCCATTCAAGATCATTACGGACCATCAACCCCTAGTGCCATTATTCAAAGGTTCGGCGCCCAACCCGCTGCCACAAATTGAACGATGGGCTATCGGGCTCCAACAGTACGAGATGGACGTAGCATACCGGCCGGGCGCCAAGAACCCTGCTGACTTCCTCTCGAGGCACCCGACCCCAGTGGAAGATAGGGGTGAGGAGACTGGTACTGACCCCACCGAAGCCCACCTGAACATGATCTCGGCACTCAAGTGTCCCCGAGCACTGACACTTGAGGAGGTGACAGTCGCAGCGGAAGCAGACCCAGTCATTGTCAAAGTCCGAGCAGCTGTCCAAGGGGGACACTGGCATCAATTTCTACAGTCGGCCAACGAATGGACAGGCCCAGAGAAGGAGAACCTAATACATATGTGGAGAGTCAGGAACGAGCGGAGCGTTACCCAAGGAGGAACCCTGCTAAGAGGATCGAGGATCGTCATCCCAGCGTCTCTCCAAGCGCTGGCGACGCAACTCGCCCACGGAGGGCACCAAGGGGTGGAGAAAATGAAAGCATGCATGCGGGAGAAGGTTTGGTTCCCGGGGATGGATGCCCGAGTCGACGAGACAGTCTGGAGGTGCCCTTCCTGTCAGTTGACGAGTGGCCCGAGAGGCCCGCGCCCATCCACACAGAAGAGCATGGGAGACGTCCCTGGGAGAAGCTAAGCGTGGATTTCGGGAGCTTCCCGGGCGGCAGAGTCACCCTAGCCCTGATCGACAGCTACTCGAAGTACCCTGTCGTGGAAGTGGTCAACTCGACGGCCTTCTCCCAGGTCGGTCCAGTGCTGGAGAAGATATTCGCAATGTTTGGGTATCCGGAAGAACTCAGGAGTGACAACGGACCCCCGTTCCACGGGTACGAATTCCAGGAATTCCTCCAACGTCACGGTGTCCGGCATAGACGTATCACCCCGCAATGGCCCCAAGCAAATGGCGAAATCGAACGCTTTATGAGAACCATCAATAAAGCTCTTCGCATTGCCGTAGCTGAGCACACCGATCCTGAACAGCACCTACAGAAATTCCTGCGGGAATACCGAAGCACCCCTCAGAGCTCCACGCGCCAGGCGCCATGGGCGCTAATGTTTAACGGAACTCGCCGTGATGGCCTCCCTACCGCACCGGGGTGGACACCCCCTCCATTTGACGAAGAAGGCGCCCTCAGGAGGAGGGAGAAGCGCAACCTCACGGCCAGCCAGGCCAGGAGAGCTAGGTCTCGTCAGCTGCACCGGGGAGACACCATTATCATGAAGGACCGGAGGCCCGGAGGGAAATTCCGGACTCGGTACGAACAGGGGTACTGGACTGTGACCGATGTGAAGGGAACCATGGTAACGGTCAACAAAGAAGGGGAGACTGTGACCCGCAACATCTCCTGGTTTAAAAAAGTGGTTGACCCCGCTCTATGTACCGAAGCAACTAGCGACTCTGGAGAACCGGGAGCCAGCCAAGTGGAGTCCGGAGAAGTGGAGGGCCACAACCCAAGGCCTACCTCACCACCGGGAACTCAGGAAGCAACCCAAGAGCCCCCAGAGACACCGCCCCCACCCAGCGAACCAGCCACTGAGCCCAAGTCCAGCCATGGCCAGCCCAGGTATGCTCTGAGAGACAACCCCCAACCGAGCACTCGCCTGAAGGACCTTGCCTGCCAAGTAAGTGGGCTGTGAGACACTTGGGAGCCAGTCAAGGACCGAGTTGGGATGGGATGTGATGAATTAGCGCACCAGTTGTTGTTGCCGGCGTACTCGCCGGAAAGGGCCGACCCCCGCGCTGGCGCCGGAAGGCGGAGCGCGTGTATAAATAAAGGTGGGCGAGACCGCGAAAGGCAGTCCGCGACCGAATAGTAATACTGTGTACGTGTGTGATTATTGCAGCGGCACCAACGCGCAGCGCGCCCGCCGCGGCTCAGTCCCACATCACCGGACGCAACAGTAAGCATGGCATTTCTGACAGTAGTATGTACCTCTTCCGGCAGCGCGCAGCGCGCAGCTGGCAGGGGATGCAGGGGTCCGACCGTGATGGGTCCTGTCTGTATGTGGTGTGAAAGGGCCAGACGGGGATGAGCGTAGGCAGTGTGGGAGACGCGGGCGCTATATATCCTCCCCCCCCGATTTTGTAGTGGGAGGACAAGGGTTGGGGGGGTAAAGGGGACAAAATAATATCATCTCTCTTCTGTCAGTCTCAGGGCCATTGGCAGATCAAAGAGAGGGGGGAAATTCTTTTGTCAAAGCCTTTGAGGTGCCAATGGCCCTGCACTTGACTTGTGACCTTGCCTTTTGTTGGGCTGCAAACCTCCAGGAATTTTCTCACCTCACCCTCCCCGCCAAGGCTCCCTGCCTGCGGTCTGCATTTCCAGGACAAAGGGAGAGAGGTCGTTTGTTGATTGCTGTCTGCATCCTGCCCCTACTCAGCCCAGCCCTACCCTATTTGACTGTTTCACACTGAACAATTCAGCCACTCAAAGGCTAATGTTTGTTGAAATGTTTATTTTGAGCAGTTGTACCTTGCCACAGAACTTAAGAACAATTAGTATCAGACAGTCTGAGCACACATCTGTTGTGTGTTTGATGTGTTGGTCAGTCCTAATATTTACACAAATAATTTAAATACCATTATTTTGTCTTATTTCTTTTATAGTGCTACTCAGCCCAATCCAGGGTGTCGGAGCACTGTACATCACACATACACATTGACAATAAAGCATATGTGTGTAAATCAATTTACAGGATCTGCTACATAAGACAGGGTTACAAGGTTTAGGAGTCACATGTCCTTTCCTTCATAGTTCACTGTGCTATATTAGAAGGATTGCAATTTATGAACTGCAAGTAATTAAAGGATCTCTGTGTTAAAAACAATAATCCACTTGCCCATCCATATAAAATAAAAACCCATCATCTGTGTGTCACACGATGTGCTTTGTAGGAGACACATTAACCCTCAATGCTAAACTGGGACTAGACAAAACACCTGTCTCTACAGCAAGTGCATTAACCTTCAGAGGTATCTTACCATTATAATTGTTCCCTCAGATCTACTGGGTACATAAAGATCTATGCAGCAGGTGCCTTAACCCCATAATATATTTTAAAATGCAGACTTTGCAAGCAATAAAGCAGAACAGATATACTGCCACTTTTCTCCTTGTAGCCAATTTCTTTCTGGCAGAGTTTTCATAATTAAATGTGCAAGTTGAGGCCTAGATCTTGCGCTGGGTTTGCATCACTTTTTTGGCACAACTCTGACGCAAAATCTAATTTGTTAAATATTGTAATGCGCTCAAATGTACTCATGACAGACTTGCTTAACATATGTGAGGTCTTAAAATCTGATGTCATTTTTTGTGATATCACCTCCTATGAGGTCATGGGTTGTGATGCCACATGCGATGTCACATGCTGAGATGTCACTTACATACTACCTAACTTGGTTAGTGCCCCACTTCTTTTTTTAGGACTTGTACCCTGGTGGGAGAAGTATAATGGAGAACTGGTGTTGGTGGTTGTAGGAGGCTGGCTTAGTATATGGTGCACACTCTCAAGAGTGATGCACCGTGCACTAATCCAGGCAACCCTTATGGTGATTTTAGTGGTCTTTGATAACCATAGAAAGCTCTCAAAGTGGTAGCTGTGGAGAGAAGCCTTCAGGCTTATCTTGAAGAAGTGTAAAGCAGGTTGTTTTACCACATTTAATCGACAGTGTAGATTAGGTGGAAAAGAACCACACAGTGTTTATAAAAATAAGTCTCTTTGTTATGCAACACAATCACTAACACATTGGTATATCTCCTACCTGGAGATATCAATAATGCACACAAGAATACTTCAAAATATTCAGGTAAGTAGCACAAGCATGCACTGGTCTCCTGGGGGAGACCAAACCATATACTAAGAAAGTGGAATGCTAACTGCAAAGGAGAATGGGACTTGGACCCGAAGACTCAGAGGAGCCGGGGACACAAGGAACCACCCAAGGTAAGTACCCAGGCACCCCACAGAGGCTGTGTGGAGAGTGGAAGTCAGTGGAGATGTTGTGGTTGCAGTTTTAAAGAAGAAGGACCCTTCCCAGAGGACCCCGAAGAACCCTTTGGAAGATGGGAGGTTGACGAGCCACCCCACCCGTGAATGTCTCAGGAACCAGTTTACCTGCACCAGGGAAGCCAGGTGCTTAGTGGTGAAGTGACGTCGGAACCTGCCCTAGACGACAATGGAATACTTTGAAGAAGATGCCTCTGGAGAAGCCTGTGAAGGAGTATGGTGGAATCCAAGAGTGGATTCTTGAAGAGGAGAACCTGCAAGCAGAGGGGACAGAGTCTACGCCACTCAAAAGTGACCAGGAGGCACGGATGCAGAATGCCCACCTATGTCGGGAGGTTTAGGAATGAAGACAGTGACCATGTCCCTGAAGCTGTGAGGACCAGGCAATGCTGAGGAAGACCAGGAGCCATGCATGAGCTGGCCCACATCGGGTGTCAGTGTCCAGGTGGTTGGTGTCCGGCGGGAGCAGCAACAAGCCTTGGTAGCCGTAACTGGCATAGAAAGTGAAAAGATGCAAACGTTGGGACCAGCAAGGTCCAAGGGACCCACCAAGTGTAGGAGAGTCAGAGCAGGCCCCAAGCAAGCAAGGGAGCCCACTGAAGCAAAGTAAGACCCTCGATAGGACCCCCAGGCCGAAGGCATAGGAGTCGCAAGAGGACCTCAGGCAGCTCACCAAAGATGGAAGCCCACGGTGCAGAGGATGTAGTGAGGATGCTGGTCTTCGACAGATGAGGTACTGGAGGCTGAAGCTTCTTGTAGCCCGAAGATCGCTGGAATGCAGAGCAACAAGCCTTGGCAATGGCAAGTCGACGCAGTGCACAGGGGTTCAGTCCCAGCGGCTCCAACAAGGGATACTGTCCTCAAAATTGCAGAGAAGACAGGTCAGGCCTCTAGGAAGTTGCAGAACCACCACCTGTGTTGGTGGGCCTCATAAAGCCCGTAGGATGACAGAAGCAGCAGACCAGTCAGCTTTGTTGCGGTGCCTGCAGATGCAAGTGAGTGACTCCTTCACACCAAGGGAGATTACTTCAGATGTCTTTAAAGCCCACAGGCCTTCTGGAGAACCTGGATGAAGCACAGACAACGCAGAAGATTTGAAGAACAGCGAGACCAGGAGCAGCAGGAGCATTCCTTGATGCAGTCTTGGTTCCAGTTGAAGTCCAACGAAGTCCAAGTGTCCAGATGGTCGAAGAGTGTCATCTTGGTTTCAGAGGTGAGTCTTGTTCCAAGACGAATCTGAGGACCCACCCACAAGGGAGCCTTTAAGTACCCTAAGGAAAGGATTGGAACGACTTGGGAGTCCTTCCCAGAGGAGGGGCTGGACAGAGGGGAGGATGTCCTTTGTCCAGTTTCACACCAGAGTGGGAACCAAGGGTTCCTGAACTGGCGCAAACAGGAGTATGCAAGGAGGGCACTAAATGTTCACTTCAAAGCAGTCTGGTGGCCTGGAAAGCGCCCCCACTCTAGCCCAATACACTATGTCCTGTCTTGAAGGTGGTCACACCTCCAGTGACAGGAAACCTATTGTTCTACCTTCCCCTGCTTGAGCTCAGCTCAGCAGCAAGAGGGCAGAATCGTGTCTGTGGTTGGCAGCAGCACTAGCTTGCTGGCAGACCCTGAAAGGCTGTTACCGGGAGTACATGGGGGTCCCCTAAGGAGCCCCCCAGTACATGGGATCATACTTCCAGCACCGGAATCGGTGTTGGGGTATGATTCCAACATGTTTGATACCATACATGACCAGGTTTGGTGCAGCCATTATATAGTTAGACATCTCGTAATAACTGATGTCCAATATATGCCTTAAAATGGCTGACCACAATTACAAAGCCTGCAGAATCGACTGGGGCTTGTAGGGGCATCCTGCTCTGCACTTGTAACGAACCACCCTGCCCTCAGGACTGAAGGGACTACCATAGGGGTGACATATAGGTTTTAAGTGCAGTGACCTCCGATATAAGCAAACATATCTGTCGTGAGAGGTGCAAGCATCATTTCACACAGGCTGCAGAGTTTAAGTGGACTCCCATGGGTGGCACAATACATGCTGCAGCCCATCGGAGACCCCTGGTGTACCTATGCCCTGGATACCTTAGTACCATATACTAGGGACTTATAAAGGTACACCTGTAGCCAATTGTGGATGTACCAAAGTACTCACCAGAGCCGCCAGTTTAGGGGAGTGAGCACAGTTACTGGGGTCCTAATTAGCAGAATCCCAGCAGACTATAGTCAAAACACACTGACACCAGGCAAAAAGTGGGGGTAACCATGAAAGCAGATCCTACACAACCCCTCCCCCCCCAAACGTAAGGGCATGAGACTAACCTTGCCCAGTAGAGTCTTCATTTTTTAAGTAGAAATATCTGGAAAGTCCATCTGCATTGGCATAGTTACTTCCAGGTCTATGTTCCATTGAAAAGTCCATCCCCTGTAGGGAAATGGACCACCTCAAAAGTTTGGGGTTTTCACCCTTCATTTGTTGAAGCCATCAGAGGGGCCTATGGTCTGTCTGAACAATGAAGTGAGTGCCAAACAGGTATGGCCTCAACTTCATCAAAGTCCAGACCACAGCAATTGCATCCCTCTCAATAGCTGACCAATGTTTCTCTCTTGGGGTCAACCTTCTGATTATAAAAGCTACTGGTCGATCCTGGCCCTCAGCATTAAGCTGTGACAATACTGCACCTATCCCTATCTCAGAAGCATCTGTCTGCACAATGAATGGCTTGGAGTAGTCAGGACTTTGCAGAATTGGAGCAGAGCACATGGCTTGCTTCAGGTCATCAAATGCCTTCTGACAGCTAATTGTCCACTGTGCTTTCTTAGGCATTCTTTTGGAGGTGAGATCATTAATGGGTGTCACTATGGATACCACCCCTTAACAAACCTCCTCTAGTACCCAGTCAGGCCCAAGAAAGCTCTGACCTTAGTCTGGGTAGTGGGAGCAACCCAGTCCATAATGGTCTGAATTTTGCTCTCCAATGTTTGAACTTGGCCTTCACCTACAAGGTGGCCTGAGTACACAACTTTACTCTGCCCTATCTGGCACTTTGTGACCTTGATAGTGAGGCCTGCTATCAGGCTTCCCAGGGCGCGCTGGTTGCAGCGGCGCCTGTTCCTGCGCTCGAGTGCGGAGACGCGAGCCCGCCCGCTCTTTTCTGTCAGCGGGTGGGGGCGGCGCTTGATGTGTATTTAAAGGAGGGGTCTGTGCTGGCAACGCGCTTCGCGTTCCAACACGGATCCCGCCAGGCCTCCCACCGTTTTTCTCCCGGCTTACCTGCAATCCTGTTGACCGCTGTTTTTTCTGGCAGTCTCTCGTTCGTGTTGGTTGGGATTCTTGTGTGGTCCCTCTTCTTCCTGGGTCCTCTGGTGTTCTTCCGGGGCTTGTCCATATGCTGCTCCTTTCTGGCAACATTGTATCCAGGGAACCTCTGTACTTTAACCCTTTGCTTCCTGGTAACTTGTCTCTGAAAGACAAGAAAAAAGCAAGGGCTGTAAAGAATCGCAGTGTCTTTGTTTTTTCGTGTATTTGGAGCTGAATTTTGGAATGTGGAGAAAACACTTATCTGATGGTCTGGTGATCTTGACAGGTCATTCCCGAGGTCTTCTTTATTTTTGGTAATACTCATTCAGCTGTAAAGGAGAAGGAAAAAATCTCTATTACTGTTCAGAAACCCCACTGGTATGTTTTTTGCTTATTGTGACCCTGATCTTTTTGCCCTTTTATTTTTCCCGTGCTCCCTCCTGACTGGGGAAATGAGTTTTTTGGTTTTTCCCTAGATGCAGGGATAACGGATAATTATTATTTTTAGTAAGGGTCCTGTATACTCCTATGGTGCTTCTAACCTAGGTTTGTATATTTTTGTTCATCTCTTGTTTAAATATCAAACTTCCGCAGTCCTCCTACATACTGAACATTATCCTTCCTTTTAGACATTGGGAGTGTTCTATCGCCCATGGGAGTTGTTTCCTCACACGTACTTGGCATATTCTTTTCAAAGTATTTAATTAGAAAAAGGGGGCAACATACAGTCAGCTCTTTTTACCCATGATTAGTACTTACCTTGTGCTTCCTCTTCAGGATTCTAGAAGACCACCCCCACAGAAGATCCAGTGGACGTCTACCCCTTTTTCCTTCCCTTGTTTTGTTTCCCTCCTTCCCCACCTTCCCTCTTTTGCTTTGACTAAGTTGGGCGAAGGAGGTAGGTGAGGGAAGTTGGGGTCTAGCATCGCTTCCATCCATTTCGTCCCTGCAGTAAATCCAGGTGAGCCTTTACAGAACGCGAAGCCCACGTTTTACTTTACTGCCCGGGCGTTATGGAGGAACATCCGATAACATTAACGGATGTGGCGAGTATGATAGGGAATTTACAGAAAGAAACCCAGGCTCTGTCCCTTAGAGTTGATTCCCTACAGCAAGCCTCTCAGACTCTTCACCCTCCTGATCTGTCTTCAGGCTCTTATACTACCTCGTTTACGTCTCCTCCTTCCTTGTCTCGCACTACTCCTCCAGTGTATCACATCACGACTCCCTCTTCTATACCTTTAGCACCCCAGAAAGATTTATGGGTGACCCAGTTAAATTCGCAACATTTATTAATCAGTGCCAATTGCACTTTATGTGCAAAGCTTCTTGCTGTCCCACTGAGCAATCCAAGGTGGCTTTCGTCTTATCGTATTTAGGTGGTACAGCCACCACATGGTCAATCCCCTTAGTGGATAGAAATGATCTTCTGTTATATGACTATAGAGCCTTTAAAGAGGAGCTAAGGCGTTTATTCGACAGGCATTCATTCATGCAGTCTGTGGACACTGAGGGGCCGATTCACAGAATTAATCTGAGATAAAATCCTAAACTTACTACTTTTGGTATTCACAGAAGGCATTTAGTAGTAGTAAAGTTAGGACTCCTAACTTTACTACTACTAAACTGAGACAAAATCCTAACTTTACGACTTTCGGCATTCACAAAGGCATTTAGTAGTAGTAAAGTTAGAGCCCTAACTTTACTACTACTAAATGCCTTCTGTGAATACCAAAAGTAGTAAGTTTAGGATTTATCTCAGTTTAGTAGTAGTAAAGTTAGGAGTCCTAACCTTACTACTACTAAATGCCTTCTGTGAATACCAAAAGTAGTAAGTTTAGGATTTTATCTCAGATTAGTTCTGTGAATCGGCCCCTGAGTTATTAAACCTTAAACAAGGATCTAAGGATCTTATGACTTACATATCCAGCTTTAACAGACTGGTGGCTGAAGCCGGTTGGCCGGAAGCCAAACGAGGTGCTCTTTTCTACAAAGGCTTGAGAGAGGAACTGAGAGATATGTTAGCACAAGTGGTCGACCCTCCAGAAACATGGGATGCATTAATTGATTTAGTAGTGAAAATGGATCAACGTTTGCATGAGAGAAAAAGGGAGAAAGAACGTATTGAAACCAAGTACCCTACTGTCAGAGAAAAGAAACCGGAGACAGACAAACCAGTCGAGGAGCCAGAACCCATGCAAATAGGCAGCATTAAAGGGCCCCTGAGTCAGGAAGAAAGGCAGAGACGACGGGCTAATAATCTGTGTCTATATTGTGGCAAATCAGGTCACTTTCTGCCGTGTCAAACCTAAATGACGCACAGAGTCAGGAAACTGACTCGCCTGAGCATGGTGGAGACAAATCGCTCCGGTGAAACAGGCTTAATGGTCTCCCACTTGGTAGGGTTAAACCCCACTTTCTATCCTCTACAACATTTTTTTTATCTCAGCCCAGCTTAGTTGGGGTGATCAAAGCATAGACGTACGAATCATGCTTGACTCAGTTGCAACTGGGAATTTTATTGATGCAGCCTGGGTAGAGAATATGCATATTCCTATGGAACCAAAAAGTACTGTGGACATAGTTAAGACCATTGACGGAAGTCACATGAAGTCTGGGCCTGTTACTCATACCACCACCCAGTTGAATGTGCTCCTTCTAGATAAACACCATGAAACTATTCATTTTGATGTTATCTCCTCGCCGCAGTTCCAAGCCATCATCGGTCTTCCTTGGTTGATGAAAAACAACCTTGACATTAATTGGGAAGACCATACTATAGCTTTCACTTCTGAGTACGGCAACAACCACTGTCTAGATCCTCCCACAACACTGCATCATGTGGCTGGTAATACTGATTCTAACTTACCCGTATTACCTGATTGTTACGAAGAGTTCAGAGAAGTGTTTGATGAAGAGAAACCCTCTGCCTTACCACCCCATTAGCCCTATGACTATCGTATAGACCTGGTAACCAGGGCCAAAATACAGTGTAGCCGCATATATGCTTTGACTGAAAAAGAAAACACCTATTTGAGGGAGTACTTAGACGACATGTTGCATAAAGGATTCATTCGCCCGTCCAGATCTGCGGCGTCTTCCCCTCTTTTTTTTATACCAAAGCAGGAAGGGGGTCTTAGGTGCTGCATAGACTACAGAGCCCTCAATTGCGTGACAATTAAGAATCGATACCCATTGCCTCTGATTCAAACTTAGCTCGATCAAGTAAAACAAGCCTCTATTTTTACTAAGTTGGATTCAAGAGGTGGATTTCACTTGGTCCGGGTACGGGTAGGAGATGAATGGAAGACCGCCTTCCGAACAAAGTTTGGGTTGTATGAGTACTTAGTGATGCCCTTTGGGCTGTGTAATGCCCCCGCAGCTTTCCAGTTTTTTATTGATGATGATCTAAGAGAAACCCTAGATATAAACACCATTGCTTATATCGATGATATCCTGATCTACTCTTCATCTATAGAAGAACATGTCAGACATGTAAAAAGTGTTCTAACACGTCTCAGAGATAACCACCTTTACGTGAAATTAGACAAATGTGAATTTCATGTCCCTGAAGTCACTTTCTTAGGTTTTGTATTGTCAGCGAAAGGGGTGACTATGGATCCCCAAAAGGTTGCTGCCATCACTAAGTGGCCCTCTCCCTGTTCAGTGAAGGAAGTGCAGAGCTTTCTGGGCTTCGCCAATTTTTACAGGCGAGTCATACAAGGATTTGCATCTCTAACAACTCCCATCACCAAACTCCTGAAAAAGGGGATGTCATTCAAATGGACACCAGAAGCTGAAAGAGCTTTTTCCTGTTTAAAAGAGGCTTTTGTCACAGCTCCTGTTTTGATACATCCTGACACTTCCCAGCCATTCCTATTGGAGACGGATGCATCCCAAGCGGCTATAGGAGGAGTGTTGTCTCAGAGAGATAGACAGACAGGTCATCTACATCCTGTAGCTTACTATTCTCATAAGCTAACACCTGCTGAAGTGAATTACTCCGCAGGGGATAGGGAGTTATTGGCAATAAAAAGGGCCTTCGAAGAATGGCGTCAGTACTTACTTGGAGCCTTGCACACTGTCATCGTCCTCACTAATCACAGAAATCTGCAGTTCTTGAAGGCAGCTAGGGCCTTATCTATGAGACAGCTGAGATGGACCCATTTCTTTAGTGATTTCGACTATGTCATTCAGTTTCAGTCTGGCACTAAACATAGCAAGGCTGATGTCCTATCTCGCTTTGGCTATGAGTTTCCTGATGAACAGGGCACACAAGACCCACCTTTCATTCTGAGTCCTGATCGTGTTTTAGGAGGTACTTTCTCGGAAGAATCCTTTCTGACAGAAGTAGCTCATACACATGAATCGAAAGAACTCAAGAACCTAGAAACCAAATACAATGGGGTCAGGATTAACAACTTAGTCTATATTCAAGGTGGCTTCGTTCTCCCTACACAAACCCTTCAGTTACAAGCACTGGGCTGGTGTCATGCACACGCTTTGGCGGGCCATCCTGGGCACAAGAAAACCCTTGCCCTGCTTAAAAGGTATTTTTGGTGGCCATCCATGAATCAAGATGCCCAGTTGTATGTACAAAACTGTTATGTCTGCGCACAAAGCAAAAGCACCCACCAAGTACCAGCCGGACTCCTAACTCCTCTGCCTACACCTCCTACACCATGGAATTCCATTTCTATGGACTTCATTGTAGAACTGCCACCTACTAAGCAAGGGCATACTGTCATATTCGTAGTTGTTGACATGCTATCCAAAATGTCCCATTTTATACCCATGAAGAATCTGCCAACTTCTAAAGAACTAGCTTGTGTGTTTCTCCAACAGGTAGTGCGCCTTCATGGCCTACCCTCTGTTATTGTATCACACAGGGGCTCTCAATTCGTGTCCCGCTTTTGGAAAGGTTTGAACAACTTGATGGAAATAGATGTACGGCTCTCTACGGCTCATCACCCTCAAACAGACGGTCAGACAGAAAGGGTCAACCAGTGTATCGAGCGATACCTACGGTGTTACCCCCTACAGGGAGACAGGGATTGGGACTCAGTTCTATGGACTGCAGAGTTTGTGTATAACAACAGTGAACATGTATCTATTGGGGTATCGCCTTTTTTCTGTAACTATGGGTTTCACCCTCGTTGTGGTTTGTATCACTTTTAGTTCCTACTGACTCTCCGGCCGCTCTGGATTTGGTGTCCCGTCTCCAGGACATTCATGTTTCCGCCAAAAAATCCTTGGACGAGGCCAAGAGCAGGTATAAGGAAGGGGCTAATCATCATCGGCGACCACCACCTGATTATGCTATAGGAGACAGGGTATGGTTATCCACTCGGAATATCCAGATTAAGGGTACAAACAAATTTAAGCCCCGCTTTATTGGTCCTTATGTTGTTTCCAAAGTGGTGAGTCCTGTCGCTCTGAAGCTCGACTTGCCTGACTCATTGCATATCCATCCTGTCTTTCACATGTCTTTGTTGAAACCTGTCGCCCCTGGTACTGTTGTTCCTGCACAACTCCCCCCCGTTTTTGTGGATGATAGTCCCGAATATGAGGTGGCGTGTATTGTGGACTCCCGCAGGGTGCGTCGTCAGTTGCAGTACCTGATCCACTGGAAGGGTTATGGGCCTGATGAAAGGACGTGGGAACCGGCCTCTAATGTGCATGCTCCCCGTTTGGTTCGCTTATTTCATCAGCGCTATCTGAACAAACCCAAACCCGTCGGGGGAGGGGTCTTGGGGGAGGTGTACTGTCGGGCTTCCCAGGGCGCGCTGTTTGCAGCGGCGCCTGTTCCCGCGCTCGAGTGAGGAGACGCGAGCCCCGCCCTCGAGTGAGGAGACGCGAGCCCCGCCCGCTGTTTTCTGTCAGCGGGTGGGGGCGGCGCTTGATGTGTATCTAAAGGAGGGGTCCGCGCTGGCAACGCGCTTCGCGTTCCAGCACGGATCCCGCCAGGCCTCCCACCGTTTTTCTCCCGGCTTACCTGCAATCCTGTTGACCGCTGTTTTCTCTGGCAGTCTCTCGTTCGTGTTGGTTGGGATTCTTGTGTGTTCCCTCTTCTTCCTGGGTCCTCTGGTGTTCTTCCGTGGCTTGTCAATATGCTGCTCCTTTCTGGCAACACTGTATCCAGGGAACTTCTGCACTTTAACCCTTTGCTTCCTGGTAACTTGTCTCTGAAAGACAAGAAAAAAGCAAGGGCTGTAAAGAATCGCAGTGTCTTCGTTTTTTCATGTATTTGGAGCTGAATTTTGGAACGTGGAGAAAACACTTATCTGATGGTCTGGTGATCTTGACAGGTCATTCCCGAGGTCTTCTTTATTTTTGGTAATACTCATTCACCTGTAAAGGAGAAGGAAAACATCTCTAATACTGTTCAGAAACCCCACTGGTATGTTTTTTGCTTATTGTGACCCTGATCTTTTTTGCCCTTTTATTTTTCCCGTGCTCCCTCCTGACTGGGGAAATTAGTTTTTGGGTTTTTCCCTAGATGCAGGGGTAACAGATAATTATTATTTTTAGTAAGGGTCCTGTATACTCCTATGGTGCTTCTAACCTAGGTTTGTATATTTTTGTTCATCTCTTGTTTGAATATCAAACTTCCGCAGTCCTACTACATACTGAACATTGTCCTTCCTTTTAGACATTGGGAGTGTTCTATCGCCCATGGGAGTTGTTTCAAGGTATTTCATTAGAAAAAGGGGGCAACATACAGTCAGCTCTTTTTACCCATGATTAGTACTTACCTTGTGCTTTCTTCTTCAGGATTCTAGAAGACCACCCCACAGAAGATCCAGTGGACTTCTACCCCTTCTTCCTTCCCTTGTTTTGTTTCCCTCCTTCCCCACCTTCCCTCTTTTGCTTTGACTAAGTTGGGCGAAGGAGGTAGGTGAGGGAAGTTGGGGTCTAGCATCGCTTCCATCCATTTCGTCCCTGCAGTAAATCCAGGTGAGCCTTTACAGAACGCGAAGGTCACGTTTTACTTTACTGCCCGGGCGTTATGGAGGAACATCCGATAACATTAGCGGATGTGGCGAGTATGATAGGGAATTTACAGAAAGAAACCCAGGCTCTGTCCCTTAGAGTTGATTCCCTACAGCAAGCCTCTCGGACTCTTCACTCACCTGATCTGTCTTCAGGCTCTTATACTACCTCGTTTACGTCTCCTCCTTCCTCGTCTAGCACTACTCCTCCAGTGTATCACATCACGACTCCCTCTTCTATACTTTTAGCACCCCCAGAAAGATTTATGGGTGACCCAGCTAAATTCGCAACATTTATTAATCAGTGCCAATTGCACTTTATGTGCAAAGCTTCTTGCTGTCCCACTGAGCAATCCAAGGTGGCTTTCGTCTTATCGTATTTAGGTGGTACAGCCGCCACATGGTCAATCCCCTTAGTGGATAGAAATGATCCTCTGTTATATGACCATAGAGCCTTTAAAGAGGAGCTAAGGCATTTATTCAACAGGCATTCATTCATGCAGTCTGTGGACACTGAGTTATTAAACCTTAAACAAGGATCTAAGGATCTTATGACTTACATCTCCAGCTTTAACAGACTGGTGGCCGAAGCCGGTTGGCCAAAAGCCAAACGAGGTGCTCTTTTCTACAAAGGCTTGAGAGAGGAACTGAAAGATATGTTAGCACAAGTGGTTGACCCTCCAGAAACCTGTGATGCATTAATTGATTTAGTAGTGAAAATGGATCAACGTTTGCATGAGAGAAAAAGGGAGAAAGGACGTAGTGAAACCAAGTACCCTACTGTCAGAAAAAAGAAACTGGAGACAGACAAACCAGTCGAGGAGCCAGAACCCATGCAAATAGGCAGCAATAAAGGGCCCCTGAGTCAGGAAGAAAGGCAGAGACGACGGGCTAATAATCTGTGTCTATATTGTGGCAAATCAGGTCACTTTCTGAGGGAATGCCGTGTCAAACCTAAATGACGCACGGAGTCAGGCATACCCTCCCGCCCGCCCCCAACCAGGCATACCCTGCCTTCTCCTTTCTCGCAGCGCGAGAAACTGAAACATAAAATGGTATATAAAATACCATTTTATGTTTTTGCTTTCTCGCACTGCGAGAATGCAGTGGGGCGACGCTCCTCCGCCCTAATGGAGGAGCCGCCCCTGCTTCCAGACCTGTTAAGACTTTATTTACCAGCCTCTGAAATGTGGCAGGTGCATTTTTCAAACCAAAAGGCATCACAATAAATTGATAATGCCCACTGGGGTTTGAAAATGCTGTTTTTGGTTTGGCGTACTCATAGAGTCTGATTTGCCGATAACCAACAGTCAGGTTGTTGGAAGGTAGGATCCTTCTGCATGGTTACCTCCACTTTTTGCCTGGTGCTAAGCTGTTTTTGACTAGTCTGACTGGGATCCTGCTAATCAGGACCCCAGTCTCTCTGCTTTCTCCCTTAAATTGTTGTGGTAAGTACTTAGGTACCTCCCAGATTGGATACTGGGGCACCCTTATAAGTCCCTAGTATATAGTATTAAGGCACCCAGGGCATACGTACCCCAGAGGTCCCCCATGGACTGAAGCATGCATTATGCCACCCATGGGAGACCATTCAAAATGGAACTACAGGCCTGCCATTGCAGCCTGTGTAAGCTGGTGCTAGCACCACTTACTAAAGATATAGGTTTCCTATATCTAGTGTCCCTGCACTTAAAACCCATGTCACCCCTGTAGCCTGCCTTTTGCAATCCTGAAGGCAGGGTGCTTGGTTCTAAGTGAGAGGGTACCCCTGCATGAGCAGGACATCCCTACAGCCTACGGAGTCAATTCTCCCGGGTTGTCAGTGAAGCAGCCATATACCATATAGAAGGGCACCGCATAATTATGCGATGACCATCTCGAAACTGGCTGCAACGAATCCTATCATGTTTGGTATCAAACATGTTGGAATCATACCCCCACACCGTAAGCGGTGTGGGGGTATGATTCCAAGCACTGGAAGAGCCCTCCGTTAGGCTCTCAGTGTTCCCAGTGCCAACCTACTAGACCCGGACAGCACAAAATGGTTGCTGCCTACCAGAGACACATTTCTGCCCTCCTGCTGCTGAGCCAAGCTCGAGCTGCGGAAGGCAGAACAATAGGCATCCTGTCACAGGGAGGTGTGACCACCTCCCAGACAGGATTTAGTGTATTGGGACCGTGTGGGTGCGCTTGCCAGCACCACTAAGTCTGCATTTGGGGCACATTTGGTGTCCCTGTGCATAGTCCAGTTCAAACCAGTCCTAGGAGCCGTTGGCTCCCACTCTGGTGCAAAACTGGACAAAGGACATGGGAGTAACCTCCACCCTGTCCAGACTCTCCCCTGGGCGGGTCCCCTGAATCGTCCCAACCCTTTCCTTAGGGTACTTAAGGGCTTACCTGTGGATGGGTCCCTAGAATCGTCATGGGACAAGATTCAGATCAGACACCACTTCTTCTTCTACTGTCTGGGCACTCTGGACTTCGCTGGACTTCATTTGGGCTCGGCTTCATCTTCCTTCCAGTCTGCTGCATCGTCTGTGCCTGTGCACCATACAAGAATCTTCCAAGGCCTGTGGGCATCAAAGACACCTGAAGGAATCTCCCTTGAAGTGAAGGAGTCAATTCCCTGCATTCGCAGGCACCGCAATTAAGTCAAACGGTCTGCTGATCCTGAGCTCCTCCAGACTCCGAAAGGTTCTGCAACACAGGTGGTGGTTTTCCACAGCCCTTGAGGCCTGCCCTGCCCTCTTACAAAGTTTGAGGCCAGTATCCTTCGGGGGGCTGCAATAACTGAACCCCTGTGCACCGCATCAACTTGCAGTTGCAGAGGCTTGTTGGCTTCCTTCCATCAAGATCTTCAGGCTCCAAGTAGCCCCAACCTCAAGCGCCTACAGTGACCAGAATCTTCAGCCACACCACATCGTGTGCACCGTGGCCTGTATCTTTTGGTGAGCTGCTCGAGGTCCTCTTGCGACTCCAGTGCCTCTGGCCTCTGGGTCCTGTTGAGGGTCACCTTTGTTTCTTTTGGACTCCCCTGATTGCTCGGGGCCTGCCCTGACTCCCCTGCTTGTGGTGAGTCCCCTGGATCTTTCTGGTCCCGACGTTGCTCCTTCTTCAATTCCTGCGTGGGTTCCATTGGCCAAGGCTTGTTGGTGCTCCCGCCGGACACCGACCCCTCAGCACTCGACATCCTTCATGGGACAGCTCGTGCATAAGTCCAGGTCTTCCTCAGCGTCGCTTGGTCCTCACAGCTGCAGAGTCAAGTTCATCGTCACTTCTCCTGCAACACCCGACATCGGAGGGCATTCGTCTTCCAAGTCTCCTGGTCACTCCCGAGTGACATAGACTCTGTCCCCTCTGCTTGCAGGTACCTCTCAACTAGAATCCACCTTCGGATTCCACCGGACACTTTCTTTTCCTTCAGCAGCGGCACCTTCCTAAGGTCTTCCATTGGGTTCGACAGCGGTTTTCGACACCACTTCACACATATGCACCCGGCTTCCCTGGTGTAGGTAACATAGGTACTAGGTTATCCACGGGTGAGGTGGCTCTTCAACCTTCTGTCTTCCACGGGGTTTCTTCAGGGTCCACTGGGAAGGGTCCTTAATCTTTAAAAATCCAACAGCGACTTACACGTAGACTTGTACGGAGAACGCAGTCGTGTTCCCACACTGCACAAGGCCTCCGTGGGGCTCCTAGTCTCTCACCTTGGGTGGTTCCTTGGGTCCCCGACACTTCTACGTCCTCTCGACATTGTCCTGACTCAAGTCGTGGTTCTTATACCACTTTCTTAGTATATGGTGTGGTTCTCCCCTGGGGTCCACTGTGTATTCTGTGCTATTTACTGCATTTCTTCGTAAAGTATTGTGTGCATTGTGCATATCTCCGGGTAGGAGATATTTGTATGTGTTAGAGAGTATTATATAATAAATACATATTTTTATAAAACCTTGTGTGGTTCTTTTTCACTTAATCTATCCATATAAGATTGCATTCTGGTAAAACAAGCTGTTTTACACTCCTTCTAGACTAAGCCTGAAGGCTGCTCTCCACAGCTACCACTTAGAGAGCTTTCTAAGGTTTTCTAAGACCTCTTAAATCACCATAAGGATTGTCTGGACTGGTGCAAGGTGCCTACTTACATAAGTGGACATCTTATACCAGGCCAGCTTCTCACACAGGTCAAATGTATTGAGATATTTGGCAGAGGCCAAAGTATCAATCAGTTCATCTGTCCTGGGGATTGGATGGGCATCAGTCCTAGTGACTGCATTGAGGCCTATAGTTAACACAAAACCTCACCTCTCTATTACCATCCTGGGTATGACGTTTTGGTACAAGAACTACATGACTAGCCTAAGGACTATCTGAAGGCTCAATGACCCCCAACTCCAGCATTTTTTGGACCCCTGTCCTGATGCATGGGAATGGTCCATATTTGGTGCCTGTAGAACACGGGTACTCATAGTACGGCCCGCGGGCCGCCAGCGGCCCGGCAAGCCTTCCTTGGCGGCCCGCGGACCTTGCAGACATCGTACCTGTTTTTTTTGGTTTTCTTTAAAGTGTCAGCAAACACCGCAGCGCGGACTCTGAGAGACTCTGCTCTATGGGGGCCGGGCGATTCTTTAAAAGACCATTCACTTGTTAATGAGGCTTTGTTGCATTTTAACTCTTCTTAGCGCCCTGCATCTCCACTCTGAGTGGAGATGCAGGGGCGCTAAGAAGAGGTAAATACAACAAAGCCTCATTAACAAGTGAATGGTCTTTAAAGACCTGTGAAGTACTCGGTGCGGCTGTGTGTGTTCCCGGGAAGCTGTCTCAGCCCCGGCTGACACACACGTGGGGTGAGGTGAGAGAGGGTGACAGAGAGAGGGTGACAGAGGGAGGGAGACAGACAGAGGGAGACAGACAGAGGGAGACAGACAGAGGGAGACAGAGACAGAGGGAGACAGACAGAGGGAGACAGACAGAGGGAGACAGAGACAGAGGGAGACAGAGACACAGAGAGAGGGAGACCGAGACAGAGACACAGAGAGAGGGAGACAGAGACACAGAGAGAGGGAGACCGAGACAGAGAGAGAGGGAGAGGGAGGGAGACAGAGAGAGGGAGACAAAGAGGGAGACAGACAGAGGGATAGGGAGGGAGACAGAGAGGGAGAGAGGGAGACAGAGAGAGGGAGACAGAGAGAGGGAGACAGAGACAGAGGGAGACAGAGGGAGAAAGAGGGAGACGGAGGGAAACGGAGAGAGAGGGAGGGAGACAGAGAGAGAGGGAGACAGAGGGAGGGAGACAGAGAGGGAGGGAGACAGAGAGAGAGGGAGACAGAGAGAGAGGGAGACAGAGAGAGAGGGAGACAGAGAGAGAGGGAGACAGAGGGAGGGAAAGGGAGGGAGACAGAGAGAGAGGGAGACAGAGAGGGAGGGAGGGAGACAGAGAGAGGGAGAGAGGGAGACAGAGAGAGGGAGACAGAGAGAGGGAGACAGAGGGAGACAGACAGAGGGAGACAGACAGAGGGAGACAGACAGAGGGAGACAGACAGAGGGAGACGGAGACACAGAGAGAGGGAGACCGAGACAGAGACACAGAGAGAGGGAGACCGAGACAGAGACACAGAGAGAGGGAGACCGAGACAGAGAGAGAGGGAGAGGGAGGGAGACAGACAGAGAGAGACAGACAGAGGGAGACAGACAGAGGGAGACAGACAGAGGGAGGGAGAGGGAGGGAGACAGAGGGAGACGGAGGGAGACAGAGGGAGACAGAGGGAGACAGAGGGAGACAGAGGGAGGGAGACAGAGGGAGACAGAGGGAGACAGAGGGAGGGAGACAGAGGGAGACAGAGGGAGACAGAGGGAGACAGAGGGAGACAGAGGGAGACAGAGGGAGACGGAGGGAGAGGGAGGGAGACAGAGGGAGGGAGACAGAGGGAGGGAGATGGAGGGAGGGAGAGGGAGGGAGACAGAGGGAGGGAGACAGAGGGAGGGAGACAGAGGGAGGGAGACAGAGGGAGGGAAAGGGAGGGAGACAGAGGGAGGGAAAGGGAGGGAGACAGAGGGAGGGAAAGGGAGGGAGACAGAGAGGGAGACAGAGAGAGAGGGAGGGAGAGAGAGAGGGAGGGAGACAGAGAGAGAGACAAACAGAGTGAGTGAGACAGAGGGAGAGAGAGAGAGGGAGGGAGACGGAGAGAGAGAGGGAGGGAGACAGAGCGAGAGAGAGAGAGAGATAGAGATAGAGATAGAGAGAGAGATGTGTGTATGCCGGGTCTGGTGGCTCAGTGGACGAAGGCGTCCGCTGCAGGGGCCTGTGTTCAACCTCATGGTCAGCTTTTTTTTATGCTCTAGCCCCGCCCCCCTCCCCCACTGACCCCGCCCCCACCGGTGCGGCCCTCGGCCACAAACCACACTGTAAATTTGGCCCTCGAGAGAAAGTTTGTGAGTACCCATGCTGTAGAAGATAGTACTCCAATGCCAGCAACCCCAGATCCTTCTAGGGTGCGTTTTGGGTCTAGCGCAGTACAATCAGTGTCATTGGCGGATTCACGTTCAGATTTGAGGATGTGGGAAGCTCCAGTCATAGGACCCGTGGGGAGGATGTCAGGAGTAACCCTGGGCGTAGTTCGCGAAGTAGCGCTTCGCGAAGCTACGCAAAGTGAAGTTCGCACTACGCGAGCCGCGTAGCACTACGCGAACTGCGTGAGTGCGTGTTCGCAATGATTACACAGTGCCGGATGCTTGTCCGCACTGTGCAATCATTGAAAACGGCATCTTGCACAGTGCGAGCTGTCGTTTACTGCCGCCGAGTAGATTTTTACTCGAGCGGCAGCTTTCTCAACGCGGACTGGTAGTTTCTCATCGCGAGCGGTCGCGAGCATACGCGACCACTCGCAATGAGAAACCTGACCTCCCGCGTTGAGAATCTCGCCGGGAGGTTTATTTTCCACGCTCGCGATCGGCAACTTGTGTTGCTGATCGCGAACGAGGAAAAAGTCTCGCCGGGATGTCATTTTGCTTGCTCGCGGTCGCCAACTTGACGTTGAGGACCGCGAGCAAGCAAAAATGACCGCTGCACTACGCTACGCTACGCGTGTTTGCACTGTGCTACGTGCACTCGCGTTGTGCGAAGTAGCGCAAACTTCGCAAACTACGCGAGCGTAGCGTAGTACTTCGCCCAGTCCTAGTCAGGAGTAGGAGTCGATCAGGGAGCTTCTGGGAGTCACTTTGTCCCACAGAATTCAGCGGCAGAAAATCATCACAGGAATCAGAGCAGTGAAGGAGAAGAACATAATAGTGCGTCAAGTCAGGGAACAATCAAGGCTGCAGTAAAGGCCAAGGTGCTAGACGTAGTAAGGTTTAAGGCAGAAGTAGATGAAATAATAAGCAGGAATTTGCCTTTGGAAAGGATAGAACTTTACGAGCAAGATGAGCTGTTTTTTGTGGCGAAAGATGTTACTCGTAAGGCAAGGAGGGCACATGAAAAATTGACAGAATTGGCACAGAAGTAGGATGTGGATTTGTCCAAAACAAAGATGTTGCAGGGAAATCATAGGCTAAACTACAGTGATCAGGTATTGGAGGAGAAAAGAGTCATAGGGTTGAAAACACACATTCAAGAGTTGGTTGTGGGGATATGCACATGAAGCATGCTTGAGAAGTGGGAAGACAGATGGTCAAAGAAAAAGAATGTCAAGAAGGGAATAGGAGTTACGCCACCTCCGGGAGGGGGAAGAACAGGAGTAGAGGCTTACCCATTGCGAGAGGTACTGAGCGGAGGGTATGTGCATGTGCCTTGGAGCAGGGGTGATTTTCCAGCATTTACAAACGATTTTCCTCGGCTGAGGGAGAAACCTGCTGAATGGTAGAAACAAGTTGATCATTTTGTTAAAATCTCAAAAGTATTGTGGATTGATTTGAACACCTTATTTGACATTGTAGTACCTAGTGATTTGTGGCCTGCTTGTAAAATTGCTGTTGATTGGCCGTCTGCCAAACCAGACCGAGATCCCATAGCGCATGGTCCTTTACTTTTAGTCATGAAAAAGTTTGAGCAGGGAATCACATGGTTACAGTGCAAGATCTCACCACAAGACATTGATTGGGTTAAGATAGATAGAACCACTCAAGAGCCCAAGGAGACAGTACATGTCTATTACGAAAGGTTCTTGCAAGCCTTTAAGCAGTATAATGGGTTGGACACTTTAGACTCGAAGGACATGGGACAGTTCGTTTCCAAGTTTGTTTTGGGATTGAGACTAGGGGTGGGCGGAATTTGCGTAGTCGCGCTACGCAAAGCTCTGCGAAACGGTAAAAAATCTCCGCGAGCACGCAAAAGTTCCGCGAACACGCGGAATTGCTTGTTCCGCCCGTTCGCAATGCTTTTTTCCTGTTCGCGAACGTTGTTTGCGTGCTCGGGGAGAAATATCTCGCAAGCACGCATTTTAAAAGTGCGAACAAGCAAAAAATTCCGCGAAGCCGTGGATCGCGGAATTTTTGGTAATTCCGCGTTCTCCGCGGAACGAGAAATTACCCAAATTCCGCAAATTCCACGAGCGGAACGGAATTTACCGCCCAGGCCTAATTGAGACCAGAGATCAGTTTTATGATCCAGCAGCATCTGATTTGCTGGCAAAACAAGTCCGTGGACGAGATTCTGCGATATGCCAGATACTTTAGTGATGAAGTGGATTCTAAACATAGTAAAATAAAGGAGAAACTGATGCTAGCCCAGATGAGGAACGCAGATAGGGTAGATCAAGTGCAGACAAATGGAGGAACGTTGAGTCGGAAGCAGGGCAATAATCATGTAGGGACCCAGAATGCGTCGACTAACGCGGGTCAGGGAAGAGGCATAGATCTAAAGACCGGAATCGAGGTCGGTACCCTAAAGAAAACCACTGCATGTCATTATTGTCACAAAATCGGGCATTGGAAGCGTGAGTGTCGATTAAATCCAGCAAATCAGCTTCAAGATGAGGAGATAGTGCAGGTACCTGAGGTTGTGAATACTGTAACAAGACCCAGGTCCATGAACGGAGGGGGTCCGAGTCAGCAAGTGCAGGTTCACCAACTTCTGAGAATTCTACAAGGAAACCCAGTGTACCAGCAGATGCCCTTTATCGAAACTCTAGATGAGTTAGATCCAGACCCGTTGCAATGACGGTGCCTGAGGGGGGAGTAAGATTGTACCCTTGGAGCAGTCTAAGAGGTAGACCAGAGAGGACCGTATGTGGAGGCAGATGTGGACATGGGAGTACATTCCTGATTGACACTGGTGCTACCCGTTCTACTGTAAGGTCCGCAGCAGTACCAAACCTACCCCTCTCGGGACAATCGAACCAAGTTGTAGGAGTTGCTAATAAGAGAATGACCAATCCGTTGACAGATGAGATACCTGTGAGAATAGGAACCTTTCAAGATTGACACCAATTTGTGGTGTGCAATTCGAGTCCAGTTTGTTTGTTGGGTCGTGGCCTCTTGTGTAAATTGATTTGTACCATCTATTGCACGCCTAAAAGAGTAGAGCTGCAGAATAATGATGATGACATTGCATTCAAACTGGCGAATCAGAATCTCTGAATAGAGATGTTCCCCGTGCTGACAGTGGAAGACCTGCCATATGACTTGAGGGACTGAGTCTCTCCAGTGGTGTGGAATTTCACGGAAGAAGAAATAGGACTGATTCGAGGGGTTGAGCCAGTTAAGATACAGATCAAGCCGAAAGCTGAGTTTCCAAGAACACCCCAGTACAACCTGACTCCGGAAACGGTGGCAGGAATTACACCTGTAATTGAGTCAATGATCGAGCAAGGTATTCTGAAGGAAATCATGGGGAGCCCATGTAATTCTCCCATAATGGGGCTGCAGAAGCCAAGTGGGAAATACAGGATCGTGCAGGACCTGCGAAGGGTCAACACAATCATAGTTCCATGTTGTCCTGTGGTACTAAATCCATCTGTGATCTTGTTCCAGATATCTTGTGAGGCTAAATGGTTTACAGTGATTGATCTATGTCAGGTGTTCTTCTCGATACCCTTACACGAGGAAAGGCAATTTTTGTTTGCTTTCCGTCTGGAAAATCGTGTGTTGACGTGGTGTCGTATCCCACAAGGGTATACTGAGAGTCCACCATTCTTTAATCAGATCCTGAAAAAGAACCTTGAGAGTCTAGTACTGCCGCAGAGTTCAGTACTCGTGCAGTATATTGACGACCTCCTGATTGCATCGGAGACGGAGGAGGCTTGTAGGGTCGATGCTGTTGCACTATCAAACCACCTGGCAGAAAACAGGCACAAAGTGTCCCCAAGCAACCTCCAGTACTGTTTGCCTGAAGTTCAATATGTGGGTCATCGCATTGAGAAAGGCAAGAGGAAGGTGTCACCTGACCGTATTGAGGCGATCATGAAAATGAATGCGCCTGCCACACAAAAGGAAGTTAGGATGTTTCTGGAAATGGTTGGGTACTGTTGTCAGTGGAATCCCAACTTCTCATTGAAAGCAAAACCTTCGCAGATGTTGACACACAAAGATGTGAGTGATCCGGTATCATGGGATAACAACTGTTTGGGTGCCTTTCTGGAGTTGAGAGAAGGCCTGTGTCGCATTCCGGCTCTAGGAATGCCTGATTACAGCAAAGCCTTTTCATTATTCTGTTGTGAGCGGGAGGGTTGTGCACTGTCTGTACTCACCCAGGCACATGTAGGTGTCCGTAGACCAGTTGCCTACTTTTCAGCTACATTAGATCCTGTAGCTTCAGCATTGCCCGGATGTCTCAGATCCGTTGCTGCAACAGGTGTCAGCATTAAGAGATGTGAAAGTATTGTGATGGGTCATCCTCTCACTGTTTATGTTCCACACTCAGTTGAGCTCCTGATGACGAGAACCAAAACACAGCATTTGACGAATAACCGGCTCACACGCTATGAGCAGGTCATTCTTGCCTCCGAGAACGTGACTCTGAAAAGATGTTCTTTGTTGAATCCTGCTACTTTGATGCCTATTCCAAATGTTGAAGGGGAAGATTGTGAGGACCATGACTGCCTCGATGTGAATGAACTTTGCACCAAACCGAGACCCGACATTGTAGATGAACCTCTGCCTGAGTCAGACCAAATCCTTTTTGTTGATGGTTCATGCTTAAGAGACGAGGCGTGTTATGTGAGAGCAGCGTTTGCTGTTTGTACCATTTCTGGAGTTGTGGAAGCTGCTTGTCTACAGGGAGTACACTCCGCACAAGTAGCTGAAATCATTGCCTTGACACATTCATGCCTTGTTTCTGATCTAATTCGAGTCACCATCTACACCGACAGCCAGTATGGGTTTGGTGTGGCTCATGACTTCGGATAGCTTTGGTCACAGAGGGGGTTCCTAACGTCATCAGGATCTCCCATCAGAAATGGGGAATATGTGAGACAATTGTTGGAAGCTTTGCAACGACCAAAAGAAATAGCTGTGGTCAAGTGTACTGCCCATGGGAAGGGGGAGGACTTAGTCACACTGGGCGATATGTATGCGGATGAAGTTGCACGTTTCTGCGCTGAACAAGGTTGCATTTTCAATGAGGATTATACAGGAGAGAGCACAGAAATAACCGAGCTCAGCATGATTCGGCTCCGAAAGGAGAATTATTACGGCTCCGACACTCTGCGATTTTGAGCACAATAGACAGAGGTGGCACAGGATTCATGGCCCCTCGGTTTTAAAAATAAAAGACGACGGTAGCGTCTATGCGAAGAGATTATTCCAATACAAAACGGAGGTTGATTAAACGCGAAAGTACCTACATATTAGGAGGGAGCAGTGACGTACCGGCTATTAAATCCCCAGTGCAGAATACTAAGGCTATACTGATCGTACTAATCAGAACATCGAAATACAATGTATGTGTAAACAAAAGTCCATATCAAAAGAACCTCTAGGCGGTGGAGTGGTTATATGTACCCAGAAGTTTTCTTTCTAAAAAAGAAGGATTTAAAACAGGGGCTATACTACAAGGTTTTACAGAGAGACTTGCAAAAATTGTTGTCTTGAAAAAGATGGAACATTAATAAAACCCATCGAAACGTGTCGACGCATCACTTACACAATCCATGGAAATAATTGGATCTGTAGATACCAAAAGAAATAGTGTATCCAGGCCTGGTTATTAAATTGTTCCATTGGATAAGTTTTATGAATGACAAAGTATATTGTCTAACTTTTTTCTCTCTTTTTATGTTATGTAATGTTTTGTTATTTTATTGTATCATATGTGTTGTGTGGTTTTTAAACAAAAATTGTTTTATATGAATTTGGTGACATATAGGATGCATGATGATTTTTTGATAAAATATTGTAATATGTAAAAAGGCTTTTTAAATAAAAAGAGTATTTGTGATAAGTTTTGAGTGTCATAATATAAACGGCAACAAACATTTTTTTGTTTGAGTCTATTGCATGGGCTGTATTACTGTATTTATTTAAAGGTACGACTCAGATGTGAGTTGAGCTTTTTGTTATTGGCTCTTTGCATAATCCAAGGGATTACTTGTTTTTTACTTGTCAATAGTACCCTATTCCCTTGGTAAACACAAGGGGTCCCTCTCTTTTCTCATATATACTTTTAGAAAGTGGACATTTCCCTGCTCTTATAGCTCTGTGTGCCTGTAGCCTGTTTCCAATACACCCCAATATTAGTCCAATTGTATTTTGAGGTTTAGGAATGTCGCAAAGAGCAGTCAGTTTATTCTTCCTTTTTTTGCCCCACCTTTGTTTGCTTGGTGCATGAACGTATAAAATTCAAAAATACGTTTTTTCACATTTGGTCTCATTACTTTGTGAATGTAAATAACAATTAAAGCATATTTGCAAACTGTGACTACATGCCTGTCTTTATCAATGTTTCACTAAAAAACTATGCGATTGTATTAGTTCAATGGAGAGTACAGCTCTCAGACAATGGGCGATTTGTATAGTGTCACTGGAAAGTCCAAATGGTTGTCCTTGTCCCCCCCCAGAAATGTAGTGTCTCCTACGCCCCTGCAGACGGGGCATGGTGCCATGTTGTTGTTGGCGCATGGGACAGTGTTGGAAGGACTGCTAATGGTGGCCCAACCTTCAGTGGACCTGCATTGCAAGATTCTGCCTATCCCTTGCAAAATTGAAGTCTGTCTTTGATGGGAAACGGCATTAACAATGCAGGCTAAACCACGCGTGCCGTTACAACATAGCGGAACAACACTTGCCTTAACCACGCATATGCCTTAACTACGCATATTCCTTTACAACAATTTCCGTTGTAAAGTTGGTAAAGGCATATGTGTGGTTAGTACAGTCAGCGGTCTAGCATTGGAGCGAGTGGGCGAGCGGTGGGAGGTGTTGGAGAACTTCCTGCAGCTTGGTGAGGAACGGCGGTTGGTGAGTACTTTTTAATTTTTTTTTACGTTTGGGCTAGTATTTTACAGGGCTGGGGGCCAGGTTTCAGGGCAGGGGTTTTGGGGAATTTGTCAGGGCTGGGTGCCAGGATTTAGGGCTCAGGGCGGGGGTCGGGTCGTTTTTGGGGCTAGGGGATGGTTTTAGGGTTCAGGGTGGGGGCTGGGGTGTTTAAAGGGCAGGGATAGGGGTAGTTATTAGGGCTGGGGGCTGGTTTTAGGGCTCAGGGTGGGGGGGCTGGGGTATTTTAAGGGCTGGGGTTGGAGTAGTTTTAAGAGCTGGGGCTTCATTATAAAGGTATGTGTGGTAAAGACGTAGTTGTTGTTAAGACCACATTGTTCGGGCATTAAGTAAGTAAGTAAGTAAAGGGCTTATAAAGCGCATGAATGCCGGGGCGTCTTGGCGCTAGAGGACGCAAGAAAGAGCAGAGGTCGAGAAACAGGAGGCGCTAGATAGCTATAAGGGGGGGGGGGAAAGCCAAGTTTTAACCTGTCTCCTGAACTGGGACCTGGATGGAGTTAGCCTAATATCGAGTGGAAGTTCCAGAGCTTAGATGCCATAAAAGAGAGACATCTGCCTCCCCATCTGGTCTTGTTCACTCTAGGAACGTGGGCCAAGGCTTTGTTGGCCGATCTTAACATCCGATGGGGGGCATGCCATTTGAAAAGTTTATGGTAGTCATTAGGCCCACCCCCATATAGGGCTTTATGCACCAGGCAAAGTGCCTTGAACTCAGTTCTCTGTTTAACTGGGAGCCAGTGTAGGGTTCTAATGGCACCCGAAATGTGACTATATTTTGGAATGTTTAACAGAGTACGTGCTGCTGATTCTGTAGGGATTGAAGTTTAGAGAGCTGGCGTTTGTCAACGCCTAGGTACAGGGCATTGCAGTAGTCTAGGTGGGAAAGAACAAGGGCCACCACAACTGTTTTCCTCAAATCCATAGGTAGAAAAGGTAGGATTTTACGTAGCACTTTTAAAAGGAAGTAACAGGCGGATGTCAGCTGATTGATCTGCCCTGAGAAGTTGAGCTGGGCATCACATAGGAAGCCTAGGTTTCTCACTTTGGTAGCAGGGGTAGGACAAAGTCCAGCTGCTGCTGGCCACCATGATTGGGTCCAGATTGGCGGACCATTTCTAAATTCCATGACCTCGGTTTTGTTTGTGTTCAATTTTAGGTAGTTCTTATGTATCCATTTCATGATGTGGCTTAGACATCTCTGGAATCTGTCAGCCACCGAGTCTGTCATTGACGAAATGGAGATAATAATTTGGGTATCGTCCGCATACGATACTAGCGAGAAACCATGGTCCCTAATTAGTTTGGCCAAAGGGGTGACATAAATGGTAAACAGAGTTGGAGAGAGAGAGCGGACCCTTGTGGCACTCCCCCTGGAAGGTAAAAATTCCCTGATTCTAGGGTGTCCCAACACACCTTCTGTTCTCTAGCTGAGAGGAAGGAGGTGAGAAGGGTGAGTGCAGTGTCTCCAATTCCCACTGCCTTCAGCCGTCGCATAAGTACAGTATGGCTAACCGTATCGAACGTGGCTGATAGGTCAAGTAGGATCAGGATGGCCCTGCCACCCCTGTCAATTTGCCAGTGATTTTCCTCAGTAGCCATAATTAATGCAGACTCCGTGGAGTAGCCAGGTCGAAAGTCATGTTGCGTTGTGTCCAGAAGGCTGTTGGTATCTAGGTATTCCGTGAGCTCTGAGTTAATGGCTTTTTCCAGGACTTTGGCTGCTAAGGGCAGACACGCGATCGGGCGGTAGTTTGTTACTTCGAGTTGATCCAGGGAGGGTTTCTTCAAAATAGGTCTGATACAGGCTTTTTTCCAAGAAGCCGGGAAGACACCGGTATTGATAACATTGTTCATTGCTAGTGCATGCGTGGTTTTGTTATACAGCCATCTTTGACATATTGTCATTGTTCTTGGCTTAATTGTGGTTGTTCTTTTTCTAATGGGGCAGTCGTGCAGTGGTGCTCACCTTCTACTTCTTGTGGCCATGCTTTACATAATTCTGGTTGACCGAGGTGCAATTGTGGTGCAAAGCCCCCTGCTACTAGCTGGATATGAGGGGCATAGCAGGTCCCTGCTGCCTCTGCGGTGCACGGACGCCCCACCCTTCAGGGGGGCCCAATTCAGTCTCAGGCCTATGTTTATCTATGCCATGTGGAATTATCAGGGGCCCTCTACGCATTTTACAGGGGGAGCATCATTTTGCCTTATGCCACTGCTGGATATCATTGTTATTTGATTATGATCATAAATGGACATGAAAGGCAAAATCTATCCCTGTATGACATTAGCAAATATTAGTGCTTGATGAAAATAACATGCTGTTGTAAGGAGAACAGGTAGTGATTAAGTGTGAAATCTGGCATTTTAACACAAAAACAGTTTTTGGGGGATGGGTGGCGATTACTTATCCAAAATGCAACTAATTTTGTGGTTAAAGATCTGTATTTTCAGAAGTTATTGTGATCTTGTTTTAAGCAAAGGATTTTTATTTAGAATTCTATTTCAGAATTGATATTTAAAGCTGACATTTGAAGAGTAATTCAATTCATGCTGAGTTCAGAATGTTTGTTGATCATTTTAGATGCTACCACATCTGTTGTTTCATGTCTTTTTGTGGAGGCATTTTGTCAGCTAAGTATTGGAAACATTAACTGTGTTATAACCTGTGTGTTCTTTGATCCTGCAAGCTGCATGCAATTGAGCATTGGCATTGTTCTTTATCTGATGTCTGTGGCCTGGGATTGTGAGATTTGTATAACTTTTGATTTTTCACCCTACCCTTTACAAGCAGATTGTCAGGATATACTTGGAAGCAAGGAACTTGGCAGTGCTTAATTTGAGTCTGTGGTTTCCAGTGCTCTGTCCCGGCACTTAATTGTCAACACTGGCACTTATGATAGCTGCCACATTGTGGCGCTGTTTGTGTAATCTAGAGATAAGCAGAACAACAGCTGTTTTATTAATTCAATATACATAAAAACCAACCCATTCTTATAGCTGTGGGGCCTCGAAGAGTCTGAATTGTCACACTTGCAGCTTTGTGACGGTTAGTAGTTGTGTTGGTATTCTCAGTGGCAGTGCTAGCAGGGGCAATGGGTGGTTCAAGCTGTGTTGGCCTCCTGATGAGGGTCCAGGCACTTTTTTTTTTTTTTTACAAATTATGCACTGGAAGCAAGACACTAGATACATTTTTGATAAATGAATAGCCATAAGCGATTGCATATTCCGATTTTTTGACTGCCTGTAATACACACAGCTCATTAGGCAATGTTTTTAATTTATTCTGAAATATCCATGGTTTGGCCCCATGTGTTGAAGACCTCTTGGGGAGTGTAAGGCTTGCCTGGCAAGCCACAAAGAAGTAGGAATGCTTAATCATTGTCCCTTCAGAGCCTCTGGAGATTGAGTTTATTTATGAGAAATATTTTCTGTAAAATTCATCACTTCTTACTGTGAATTTCAAAGTTTTATCAGGGCATAAACAGCCCAGAATGCTCCTAAATAATTGTTGGGCTCACTCGCTCCATTCGCCCAGTCCTAATCGGGCAGTAATCCCTCTTCACTACTTCAATATTCCCCAGCGATCACCGCCTGCAGTCAGGGCTGGTGCTCGCTCAGTGCGAGTGGGCGACACCATTGGTGGAATTCAATCAATCAATCAATCAATCAATCAAAAGAAACTTATTTGGTTATGCCTCTTAGACTTGCCCAGGACCTTTTGAGCTTCAAGAAGATGTTAAAAACGTAGCTTTTTGGCAACCTATAATCTCTGCTCAGCAGTCTGTGAATCTGTAGCGCCGGGACACTGCTTCGGGAGTAGCTGCGCGCTCTATAAACTCTGTCATTCATTCATTCATTCATTCCTAACCATAAAAGTGCATTTTGTTAATATTAAAATATAAATTTTTCGCAATGTAAAATCTCACTTTCTTAAAATGCAGAGATGGGTTGGTGAGTCCTAGCCCTTAAAATTAATTTCATTTTGTTAAATGTGCATTTCTTAACCTGTGTAAAATCATACATCCTGGACCTTTGTATCTGGAATTCCTCAGCCCCAGCAGTTGCTGTGGGCACCTGCATCCCCCCAAAAATTTGAGACCCGACACCTTTTTTTTTTTACATATTATAGCTTGGTAAAGGCTAAGTGTAAGATGGCTGAAGGGGGGATGCTGCTCACAGACATTAGCAGGGGCAGAGCAGCACTATCCCTTTCCCCCCCCCAAGGACAGTCTGAGCTGGAAGCACACGTTTTCACACAAAAACAGCCCTCCTAGACTTTTCCTTTGTATGATGGCACACAGCCGCAAGCGGTGGCAATGCGCAATGGAAAAGCCTGCTTTTCTCCAGGAACATTTGCACCTTCTTAGCAGTGGAAAATCTCTGACCTGTGCCATTTCTGGACTGTTGGGATTTCAAATGTATAAGATACCCTACTGCAATTTGCAATTGAACGGCTGCCCTACTAGCACTAGCGAAGGATATATAGCGTCACGACTGCAGAACTTGAAGAGCTACAGTGTCACAACCTTGTGTGGAACCTGCTTGAACTGAAGGTGGAGCTATGGGGTATGATCAGAGCAGAGCGCTTAGAAGTCTGCTATCCTCCTTACCAGAGATTGTATGTGGACTGATGAAGGGAGTATCCTTCAAGTGAAAGTGAGAGTACTGGGACAGGGGCTATACAGCTAAGCATGGTTCTCAGTCCAACAAATCTTTTTTGTTAACCTTGTAGCCCCCCCAATTATTCTCTGTAGTGAGTAGCCTCAATCTGTGCAAAGACCATCACTAGCCCCTAGGCCTGGGTGTCCGAAGCAGTGTCCAAGAGTTAAGTGCAATGTGGTAAGCAGTAGTTATAAACATAGTCACTGGGAGACTCAGTGTATAATTCATTCATACCTCGAGGTGCATTCCTATCCAAAATTGTATCCCCGTCGGTGTGCACGCGGGATGCCTGGTGAGGATGATGGAGGACTGGAAGCTGCTCAGTGTGGTAGGACCTCAGCCCTTGCAGTGACAAGACTGAGGCAGGTAAAGGTGGCACAGAGGCAGCTGATGATCATTAAGAAGGCGGGGCACACCTTTGGGGGATGTGTATTGGGGTTAAAACGGTGCTAGAGTGCGGGGGAGGGGGGCACACCCCTCAGTATGTTTTAGGATTCACAAAGGATTCCAAGAGCACTTACAGGGAACTTTGCCAGTCCCAAGTGTACTCTTCCAATTCCTTTGTGAATTCCTATGGATGCCGATGCATTTTTACATGGGCTGTTGTGAAAACTGTCGTTTTACGTATACATAAATATAAAATATTAGTGCAATTACACAATAAAACATTTTTTTCTTTTCCTCCACAGCAAAAATATCTTTCCTAATGGAAGAAAACCCTTCCTCTTCACGGCATCAATTGTAATTGTTGCCTGACTATTTCCGTGAAAACATAGAATTACTCCTACCCTTGATAGGATAAGTATCCGACTGTGTGCAGGGTGTGCATAGGGTGGGAAAAATACCCACAAACGTGTAACATTGTGAGTGTGCACAGATAGCCAAAGGCATTCCCATCTGCAGCGGCCAGCGCCACCCCGCAAAGATTTACTCATCCATACAGATACTGGTGTACTTCTCTACATGCGTAAATCCATGTGTTGAGAATCCCAAGCATGGATTCCAACCACAAATCAGCCACTGCTCATCTGGGTTATAGACAGCTGCACAAATGACTTTGAGAATCAGGCCACAGTGTTTTACACCTGCATTCCGTTAGTACATATTTTTTTGCCACGCATAGGTAAATACTATCTTTAAAGCACTTTTTATAATTGAACATCCGCAGACTCATCCATGCATTGTCTTAAACAATCATTAGTTGATATAATTCACATATAATTCCAAGTTTGATGCAAAAAGTGGCCTGCATGTTATATGTCATGTATGTGCTGGAAGAACTGCCTGGCTATCTTTTGTCGGTTTCTTCGAACTTACTATTACAATGGAACCACTTTAGATGTTTGCATCACAGGCTTTGAATGACAAAATAGCTCATTTTGCAATTGTTCAGAACTTGTCTAAGAGCATTGTTTTTTAAAGTATTTATAAAAGCTATTAATAGTTCTCAATCTGCTGCCACTGGCCAGCTGCCTTTTCTGATCTCAAGTTCCTAATGAACTATTATGTCCTAAATATGAAAATTGGAATAGGGACGATCATTTGTATCTCTGTGAGAGCACAGCAGGCGAAAGGATGTGTATCGATCATTTGCTAAGTTGTGAGCCAGGAATGTTTAATTGCTGCAAAATTATGTTAAGTGTCTTATTGCATTAACTTTTAACCCCCTTTTATTGAAGAAGCTTGAGGATCGTTACTGAAAAAATCCTTCATGCCCCTCCTGGGATATTAAAGGATTTACTGCTCTGTTCCTAGAAATGTTGAAAGGATGTGTTGATACAATACAGGAATCACTGATGCAGGCACTTTGGATCATAGCCCCAGTTCTGCCCGTCCTGCATCTGACGGGCATGATGTATTCAAAAGCTCCAAGTATGGCCTATGGTTGAGCATGTCTTAGGCCCGCCCCATCCGCAGAGGCTGCAGAGTGATTGGCACCTGGTGGGATGCGCCGCTGCGGACCTCTCAAGTCCCTGGCACTTGGGGGCATATCTACAAGGCCATGCGATAATTATCGCTCAGCGCTCTTAGCGCGAGGATAATTATCGCCGGCCGAAACTGAATTTTAGCGCGGAGATAGCGTGCTATCAGCAACGCTTATCTCCAAAGCGATAAAATTCAGAGCGCAAGCTGCCAATTGTGCGATTATCGCTGGAAATACAGCGATAATCGCACAAGGTTTGGCGATAGCTTGCTGATAGGGCAAGACATACTTAGCCATGATATCCACCTTCCATAGGATATCATGGCTAAGTCAGTCTCAAAGCAGGCGTTAGGAAGCAGCGATAACAGAGGTTATCGCTACTTTTCTTGTCGCTATGCTTCTTTGCCTGAGGCTTGATAATAGGAGAAATGTCGCTAGCGACATTTCTCCCGTTATCCTGGGGAGGAACGCCCACTTTGCATCTCATTAGAGATGCAGAGCTGGGCGATAGGGAAAGGGCGATGTAGCATGGATTCACGCGTTAGCGTGTCCTTGCTAATAGGGCGTTAAAATTATCGCCGCTTTTCGTCCGAAAACGGACGCTAAAGCGGCGATAATTTTATCGCCAGCCCTTGTAGATATGCCCCTTGGAGCGGTGCATGTATATGTCACTGGGGTGCACCTGCACTTCTGCTTTTAAGGTTGGCACCTCACTTGTCAGGATTTCCCGTTTTTGTCCTCTTAATAACATTGCCCGTCCATGACCACCTTTTACAAAATTTGTAGGTAACAGCCTTCAATATTCAGCCCCTTCACTGTGCCAAATTTTGTGCAGATCAGTGGAAAGGATCAAAAGTTATCAAACTGACTGCTTTTCGAAATAAAACTGGATTTGTTAAAGGTGACTTTTGTTGCGAGTCACTCCATATATTCGAAATAAAGTTCAACAATTTTTGTGGCAGCAGTTCCATCATTTGGGCCTTTTCTTGGTTTGAAGAATTTACATTTAGACGTTTTGAAGGTAGTTAGACAAACACACCTGCTCTGTATGCATGCACCTATGTAGGATATCTCAACAAGCAACAAAGTGATGGAAGGAATGCTTGAATTAACCTGAGCCATTGCCTAACTTCAGGTCTGCATTTCAGACTATTGTTTTCCACCCACTATGAATAGACATAGACCAGCCATATGCAAATCAGTGTCGACTCTGCTCCAATAGGAATAGTCCAGTCTGAACCACCCAGTCAGTTCCAGGTCACTAAATGTCAACAATGGAGAATTGATTATGTAGTCCAGAAAGTGATGACAGTGCACATTCACCGACCCAGCTTATGAGAATTTTGGTACATATTTTCAATGAATGCTATAGAAAGCATCCCAGAACTGAGTCTGGGTGAATCCTAAGCCCTGTCACTCTCCAATCATGCACCTACATACAGACACAATACTAGTCATGTTGTGTACCAGAACAGCGCCAGTTGCAGTGTTTGTAAACACCTAAGGCAGCACATTAACCCGTCCCGGTGTTCCCATCTGTCATTCCTACGATGTACACATACATAATACAAGCCATTTGGGACTACAGTAGAAATATACTCCTATTTTCACGAACAACAAATGAAACCGACACCTTAGTGGGCCCAAGTGACTCCATATGCCAGGAATCATATTGTGGTTTGGAAGCAAGCATACCACACAGTTCACAAACATACATGAAAAGCGGTTGTCAATGAGCACATACCCTGGCAGCCCTAACAGGCACACCAACATACAAAAAGACGATACGCACTACAGTGTATTAGAAAAACAGCACATGCGCTATTGTGCCACAGAAATATTGTATGTTAGAATATTGTTTCAGAAATATCCCCTGACTTAAATATAATGTCCCAAATATCATGTACAAAAATATTTTACCATTAGGTGTAGATTTCCTGTTAACTCAATAGGATGATCTATTTCTAAAGAATATTTAGGAAACAATATTTTCGTCTGATATTCTGTCAATGATCTTTAGGTACCATACCCACAGGAACAAACAATACGTACATATAGTGGCGGCTGCCATGGACCAAGGGTGGGGGCGGGGAGGAACGCAAAAAAAAGAAAACGGACCTTGAGGCGCGACGCAACGTCTTCCTCCACCGGTCTTCTCCCTTCTAGGCAGGCTCCCGGGACCAGGTAACTGCACTAACCAATCCTGGCACTGCTCTCACAGCATGAGAGCAGAACCAGGATTGGTTGGAGCGGCCTCTCTCAGTGCTCCTAAGAGCACAAGAGGCCTGCGCTTTCTCTAACCTAGCTGGTTAGAGAACTTTAAAATGCGCATGTCTAGCCGTCCGTCCCAAGATGGCCGGCCAAAGAGACATGCGCATTTTAAGCGCACAGCTCCCTGCTGCCACTCAGCGGCACTGGCCCCGCCCCGTCCTGTCACCCAGTTCAGGATGGGTCGGTTGCTGAAAAATAAAATGGGAATAAATAAACTCACCATCATGAGCAAAAACACCCTTCACCTCACAACCAGCTCCGACGACAACTCACCGACATGGAGCACCTCCACTTCCAGATCCAGACCAACCCGAATGCCACCCTCTGAGGCACCCTCATCTAAAGACCTCCCAGACCCTGCCACTGCTTCAGCAAAGACATGGGAGAGGGAATAAATATAGACTCTGAATCAGTACTATATTGAGGCCCAAATAAAGTGGGACACAATCGTGCGTCCAATGCAATACATATAACACAAAAACAAAAACATAGGCTCTGGTTCGCCTTTACTATAGGTGTTCCACTGGCGCCCACTGCAGCAATTTTTGTGGTATTTCCACCCCGCTGGCCCATGCGCCCCACCGGCCTATTCGTGGCTTCACTCCCTCTGCAAATTGAAATTAATTAGGTCTTAACTATTACCAACTTCTATCACTCGCCGGTTCTTTCACTTCACTCCAGTATTTTTCCAGGCCATGCATCTCTTCACTCGCCGTTTTTCACCAGCCGTTATTATCACGGTCCGCCACATCTCTTAATCATGCTCTAGGTTCTGACACTTAGAACAAGACTTCATCTTAATGGATGCATACCTCCTGTTCTTCACCGGCACTATGTTGTTAAGGATGTGTTTTAGATTCTTTGATCTTCTTACTGTTTTCTTTTTTCCCCATTTCCTCTATTGTTTTACAGGCAAATCTTTCTCAGGCATGTAATACTATGTCCTGATGATGATCCCAGTATTGTTCTTACGGGATCGAAACGTCGTCGACTCATTGTACACCGCAAACACAATTCAATTTGCTATTTATGTGTAACAGTGTCACTGTTTATTTTTGCTTGTTTTATCTTCTGTATAGCATACAAGCTTTTTGTCCTGCCTGAGCCTTTGTTTTTGTTTTTGTGTTATATGTATTGCGATGGACGCAGGATTATGTCCCACTTTATTTGTGCCTCGAATTTAATTATTATTAAAATAACCCTGTCCGGCTGGACAGCCTCAATATAGTACTGATTCAGAGTCTATATTTATTCCCTCTCCCATGTATTCTCCCTGTCAGGGACAACTGTGTTTGTAACTTACCAATACCCAAGGTCCCTGACCACAACAATTGGGTTCCCTTGTTCCTATAAACATGTTGAGCGCAATCGCTGGATTGCAAGGGTTCTAAACTCTATTCCCCTTTTCAAAGTTGGCTACTCTCCTCGCCTCCCCTCCCCTTCCCTTCTCTCTTCATACATTCTGTACTGCCTTCCTGAACACATAGTGCTATGTCAGACCACGCTCCGCTGTACTCTGATGAATGCATTAAAAAAATACTCGAGGGACCCTCCTTATTCACTGACTCTGCTGAAACACTACCTAATACTAACGTCTCTCTGACTGAACAATTAGAGAAATGCAAAAAAAAATATGTTAGGCTACAACTTATGATCCGTATGTTGACTGAATACCTCAAGGCAAATATCATACCGGTGGGCCTACAAGTTAGAAATATACCTGGAGTTTTCACTGACAATAATAAATATGTAACTAATTTTAGCTACATTGGTACCACCTGCTCCCAGCACTGGATGGTGCTGGGCATAGATACAGCCACTGAGACATTGCAAAAACTGAATGAAGAAATCAGTGACATAGAGAAGCAAATCAGAGACACTAGTTCTGTTGCCGATTGCAAAAAACTGTTAGAACAAGTCCAGAAAACAGTAGACGAATTCTACCGACTGGAACAAAACAAGAAAACTCTCAAAGTGAAAAAGGATATAAAATCTTACACTTTAGAGAGAACATATCCATACCTACAAAAGGATTTCTATCTTAACCGGGCCTACACAAATCCCCAGAACACAAGACACTGGGACCGTTTCAACAGACGCAACACTTTGGTAGGTTTTTCGGACACGTCAGCAGAGTCTTCTGATAACTCTAATCAGGGCGAGGGCCCTAGTACCTCGACTCGGACCCCTAACCAACCTTTTTTAGGCAGGGGCCAAAACGAACCACCAAAACGGGGCAGAGTCAAACAGCAGCAGCGATGGTGCAATCCTCCAGGCGAGCGCCAAACCCACCAGGAATTCTATCAATGGTAGCCAATGCAACAGCCCTAGAAGGTGTGCAAGACACTTTGAACATACCCATCTTTAATCTATCTAGACATACTCTCACTGATCCTGAACAATCGCTTCTCAGTAAAGGCCTCTCCTATGTCCCTCCTACCCACCCAAATTTTTTGGACCTACAGACTGAACTCCTCAGGTTTTTCTGCAGAATCCGATTACACACTTATTTCCTCCTCAACCCTTCACCAGTTAGCTCATCCAATACACCCTTACGTCCACCTTCCACATTCTCTCCTGTTTCAAACATGATCCCCGGAGAGGTACTCACATTCGAGAAAATGGTCCTCAAAGATGTTTCACAGCTTGAAACCACTCGGCGCTTTATCCCATATAACATATCACTTGTGGAAAAGAAAGCCCTCACTAACCTTAAAACCAATGATTCCCTGATCATTAAACCTGCCGATAAAGGTGGCGGAATAGTTCTACAAGAAAAATAATTTTACAAATCAGAAATACTTAGACAGCTAGCCAACACGGATCACTATCGCAAACTACCCACAGATCCCACCAGAGAACTTCAACAATTAATTCTCCAAATCACCAGTGATGCCAGAACACAAGGTTTTCTGAGCCAGAAGAATTCTTGTTCCTAAATACTAAGTCACCATGCACACCTGTCATATACACGCTCCCAAAAATCCACAAAAATCTCACGAACCCCCCAGGACGCCCATTAGTGTCTGGGTGTGGCTCTATCCTAGAACCTTTGGGACAATATGTGGACTTTTTTTATAAAGGATTTTGTTCTACAGACAGAGTGTTACATCAGAGACAGTATGGCGATGATTAACCTTGTTGAACACCATCCTTTTAACAGTGATTCTGATATCCTCTGCACTATGGATGTTGAATCCCTTTATACCAATAACCCCCAGACAGACGGACTACTAGTCATTGAACGCGTACTGAACAAAAGACCACATCCTTATGCAGTACCCACTATTTTCATCCTACAACTGCTTGAAATATGCTTGACCAGAAACCTTTTACTTTTCGATAACCAATATTACCAGCAGGTCAAAGGTACATCGATGGGAGCTGTCTTTGCCCCCAATCTGGCCATACTCTTCGTGGATCATTTGGAAATGACAAGAATCCTCTCCACAAGTATTTCTTTCGACACTGGCATCTCCTTGTGGAGACGATATATCGATGATATTTTCTTGGTTTGGCATGACACAGAAGAAACCCTTAAACAATTCATGCATTGGCTTAACAACAATGGTCAGGGTCTTAACTTCACCCTCTCATATAACAGAAACGCTATTCCTTTCCTTGACCTCACCATCCATCATAGAAACGGAGAACTGATTACGAGTCTCTACAGAAAACCAACTGAGCGTAACACCCTTCTCAGATATTTGAGCAACCACCCTCGCGCCCTCCGCGACTCATTACCCTTCTCCCAATTCTTGAGGATTAGATGAAACTGTTCCCTAAAAGAAGACTATTTCCTTGAGGCTTCCTTTCTATCCAACAAACTATTGGCCCGCGGCTACCCCCACAGACTCATACATACCTCATTTAAAAGGGCCTGGTACTGCCCCAGGGATTGCCTTTTATCTCCCAAACCCAAGCCCACTCAAAATCGATTGGTATGTGTTACTATTTTTTCACCTGTTTCTCATACTGTGCGTAAGAGCATCTTGAAACACTGGGGAATCCTAAATGCAGGTAGCCTGAAAATTGACCGCCCCCTTTTTGCATTCCGAAAAAGCAGGAACATAAAGGATCACCTGGTTAGGGCTGCACTTCCTGCCGCAAAACCAGCCAGCACACTGAATGAGCATTGGGGTCTAGAACCCCTCACTGGGCATGCCAAATGTGGCAACTGTAGTGTTTGCAAATTCATAGTTGAGGGCAAAGAATTTACTTTCTGTAACATCAAGGTTCAGTCAAAACAGTTTTCCAATTGTAACACATGCAATGTGATTTATACTATCTTATGCCCCTGCAACAAAATTTACATTGGGCAAACCACTCAAAAAGTGCAGATCCGGATTTGCCAGCATCGTAGCCGAATTCGATGCAAAACACCCAATGCCCCTCTCGTGGAACATTTCTCAAACGCAGGACACAGTGAAGATGACATAAGATGGACTGTGATCAGCGTGATCAGACCCCTGCCTAGAGGAGCAGACATTGGTCAACTCTTGAATAAAGAAGAGCTCAAGTGGATCCTTCGTTCTGGCAGCATCAGAACCGGACTCAACAGATTTGAGGATTGGACAACCTTACTGTAATAGCACCAACTGACAATGTCCACCCCAAGTAAAATTCGTTTTCAAAATGTTAAGGTTCTAATTAAGGACATATGTTAATCCTTCAGCAACCTTGCCTCTCCTGCAGGCTTTCAATTTTGCTTTTTGTTTATTTAGGTCCTGTTAGAAATGGGAGTCTCTGGTTGGCCAGGGCTTGCACCTCTGTCCAAGTAGGGACCCTTCTTCCTAGTCAGGATAAGGGAGTTACACTCCTAAAATAACCCCTGCTCACCCCCTTGGTAGCTTGGCACGAGCAGTCAGGCTTATTCTAGAGGCAGTGTGTAAAGCATTTGCACATAACCAACAGTAATATAGTGTAAGCACTACAAAGGACACCACACCAGTTTAGAAAAATAACCAATATTTTTATATACTCAAGACAAGACCAAATACGATAGAAATCCACAATACAAATACTTTAAAAATGAATACGTTGCAAGATAACTTCTTCTTTGCAGAAATCGTGAAAAACAAAGTTCGCGCAAGTCGGTAGCTCCGTCCGAGTCTACCGCGATGCTGAAAACAAACAAAGTCCAACAGTTCCAGCCGACCGCGTCGATACGGGCCGGCAGAGTCGTGCACAGACTTGGTCACAGTACCTTTCTCGTTGTGGCTGGTACGGAGTGTACGAGCCGGTCGGCGTTCGTCGCGGTTGCGGTGGAAGACGGAGCGATGCAAGGTGCGGTGTCCTCTCGATGCGGTGCAGGCAGCGGCTCGATGACAGTCGTGCAGACGGAGTCGGTGAGACCAAGGCGGGCGATGCAGGGTGAGACGGTGCTCGATGCGGTGCTGGCAGGTTGCGATGCAGGCGACCAAGCCGGAGTGCGGGAGCTGGCGTCGGACAGCGGTGCGAGTCGGAGCGGTGCGTCGCGAAGCGTGCGAGCGGTGCCCCAACTGCGATGCGGTCACGATGGTTGAGCCAGATGCAGCGACAGCGTCGATCTGGTCCGGCCGGTACAGTGAAGCGATGCGATGCGAACTGCGGTGCCCCCAGGTCACGATGCAAGCAGCGGCTCAATGGCGTCGGACGTCGTCGTCGGTGAGACCAGGGTTGCGGTGCGAAGCGGGGCGATGCGGTCTGCGGTGCAAACAGGACACCGGGCCAGTGATGGAGTCGGTTGACGGAGTCGGTTGCGGTTCCCTTCCTCTGTGGCAACTGAAACAGCGGTTCCAGAAGCGGTACCCAGAGGGTTGTGAAGTCTTAGCAGTCCCTGAGACTTCTTAACAGGAGGCCAGCTCGGTTTCAGGCCCTTGGAGATTCTCAGCACAAAGAGTAGAAAGTTCAGTCCAGTCCTTTCACTGCCCAAGACAGAAGCAGCAACTGCAGGCCAACCCAACAAGGCAATAACTCAGCAAAGGGGCAGTACTCCTCCTAGCAGCTCTCCAGCTCTTCTTCTTGGCAGGTTCCTTGATTCCAGCGAGATCTAAATTCATGGGGTCAGGGCCCCAATATTTATATCCCAAATTCCTTTGTTCTCTGGAGGCAGAGAAGCCTTTGCCTAGTCCAAACCAGCTCTGGAGCACTCTGTTGACAAGACTCCTTCTTTCCTTTCACAGTGCAGGGCAGAAACATCAGACGCCCCACAGGAGGTGGAGCCAGCATTGTGGAGGGAAAGCACAGCCCTGGAGCACTTTGTTGACATGATTCCTTCTCTTCTTTCACAGTGCAGGGCAGAGACATCAGACGCACCACAGGGGGTGGAGCCAGCACTGTGGGGGGCAGGCACAGTCCTATTCAGGCCCAGGTGCAACTCCTCCCTCCCATCTAGATGCAGATCTCTCTATTCACCACTGGGCGGACTCATTCTGTCCCCTGGAATCCCCCAGCCCTGTCACTCAAACTCCAGACAAGGAATACACAACCTAGCAGAGGCAGGCCTGGATAGTTAGACAAGAAAATACCTACTTTCTAAAAGTGGCATTTTCAAACACAGAATGTTAAAACCAACTTCACTAAAAGATGTATTTTATCATTCTGAGTTCAGGCATACTAAACTCAAATTTCTACCATGTTCCCGGAGTCAGTTAGGATTATAAGATGTAATAATCAAAACTGCCCATTCCGGCCTATGGGGAACAGGTAGCCTTGCAATAGTGAAAAACGAAATAGGCTGTAATTCACTATCAGGACATGCCACACACACCAGGGCATGTCCTACCTTTCACATACAATGCACCCTGCCCACAGGGGTACCTTGGGCCTACCTTAGGGGTGACTAACATGTAGAAAAGGGAAGGTTTAGGGACTGGCAAGTGTGTGCACTTGCCAAGTCGACATGGCAGCCCCAGGTTGCGCACAGGCTCTGCAATGGCAGGCCAGAGTTACACTTTACGGGCTGTTTGCGTGGGTGGCACAATCCAGTGCTGCAGCCCACCAACAGCATTTGATTTATAGGCCCTGGCACTCGCAGTGCACTTTACTAGGGACTGACACATAAATCAAATAGGCCAATCATGGAAACACCAATCCATAACACATTTTACACAGAGAGCATATGCACTTTAGCACTGATTAGCAGTGGTAAAGTGCCCAGAGTCCTAAAACCAACACACACAGGGTCAAAAACAGGAGGCCAAAAAGCAAAAGTCTGGGGGTAAACCCGCTGAAAAAGCCAAGTCTAACACAACCCCCTCCCAGCCTAAAGCCAGGGTAGACTAATCAATCCCTTGATGGACTTCCCTGCTTGGGGCGATAGAACATAGACCTGGCCCACAACAGCGGGGCACGTTCTGGTTCTACGCCTTTCTAAACCCAGTTGGATTCCTCTATCCATACTCTCAGGGCCCACTAAGCTGACCCATGGGGTACCCTTCTCTTCACCTGTGAACCCCATCTGTGCAGCACCTAAACTTACTTTGCTCACAGATGTGTCCCAACAGGCCGACAGTGCCCACATGGACAACACAGTGGTGTGGCCCAGTCCACCCCCGGGGTGTGACTCCTGCCCCCTCCCAGGGGCAACTCTGTCCACCAGGACAGTAAGCCACAGTGGCTACCGACAGTTGTCAGTGGAGAGACCCAGGCCCTATGCCTCTCAGGGCTCTCTAACCTCTGTGGTGTCAGAGAGTGGGGGCGGTAGCCCCAGGTGCCTGGCACCCTCGTCCACTCTCCCTCTGGTCAGGCCAGGGATGACATCCTGGCACTGACCCACCAGCCTAGGGTCTGTACCCGGCGGCTGGACAGGAGACTGGGTTAGGCTTTCCCACCCCTGGTCTTCCTCCCAAGGGCTCCGTACCCTCCCACCTGGAGCGGTACCCCCTTCCAGAATTGTCAGGGCACCTGTGGCAGGTGCCTTGCACAATTCGCCCAACAGTTCAGGGGTGCTATCCTGCAACTGGTACACCAGCCTAGGGTCTGTACCCTGAGGCTGGACACAGGACTGGGGTGGCCTCTCCCACACCCTGTCCTCCTCCCTGGAGCACTGCATCCCCCCACCGGGAGCAGTCCCCCTCACCTCCAGAATTGTCAGGCCACCTGTGGCAGGCGTTCTGCACAATTCACCCACCAGTTCAGGGGTGCTATCCTGCAACTGGTACACCAGCCGAGGGTCTGTACCCTGAGGCTGAACAAGGGACTGGGGTAGGCTCTCCCACACCCAGTCCTCCTCCCTGGGGCACTGTACCCTCCCACCTGGAGCGGCACCCCCAGAAGACAAACTGGTAGTGGCACTGTTAGCAGTTGCCCTTCCCCCAGGTCAGGGGGCACCCTGAACCTGGTCCTCCAACCCAGGGCCGGTACCCTTAGGCTGGACCTGTGCCTGGCAACCCAGGACGTCCGGGGAGTACACCAACCCCCCCAAGGGGAATACACTCCTCATGAGTTGTGTGAGAGTCTGCCTGGCGCAGGTCTCCAGCCTCCTGTCCACCTGACAGAGCATGAAGACCCCTAGGCCAGAAGTGGCCTCACCAGGGTCAGTCCTGGGGTGCTCCGACCTCAGAGCGGGCAACCCCTGACCCACTGGTCCTTGCCAACTCACAAAGTGGGGGCAGTAACCCCTGGTACATAGTAACCATACTCCACTCTTCCTCTCATCAGTGCAGTTCTAAATAGCCACTGATCCTTCAACCTAGGGTCCGCACCCTCAGGTTCACCAGAGGTCTCGGGCGAGGCTCTCCTCCCCTTACCTCTCCTTCTGGGGTTCTGCACTCTCCTCCCAGGAGAGGGACCCTCAGAACCAAAAACTGTCATGACGCTGGAACCAGACCTCCTACACAATTCTTCCACCAGCTCAGGGCCTTGACCCTGCAACTGATTCACCACCCTTGGATCTAAACCCTCAGGTTGAACCGGGGTCAGAGGCGAGACTCCCTCCCTCTGCACCCTCTTCCAGAGCTCTGCACCCTCCCACCTGGAGTGGTACCCCTAGAAGACAAACCGGTCAGGACACTGCTTACAGTCGTCCTTCCCTCCAGGTCAGGCAGGACCTGAACCTGGCCTCCCAACCCAGGGACTAAACCCTGCAGCTGAGCACCTGCCCGGCGCACCAGGACTTCCTTGGGAGCACGCATGCCCCCCTGAGGGTAACACATGACTCATGCGTTGTGTGACAGTCTGCCTGGCGCAGATCTCCTGACCTCTGTCCATCTGACAGTGCGCGAAGATCCCCCAGGACAGAAGTGGTGTCACCATGGTCACTGCTAGGAGGCTCAGCCCTTCTGGCTGGCCCCTGACCCACTGGTTCTCCCACTGGGGAACGCATCCCCCTCTCACCCCTCCATCTGGACTCCTGCACCCTCCCAACTGGAGCGGTGCCGCCAGACACCAGAACCACTGGAGCTCCGCTTATGTTATGTTATGTTATGTTATGTTATTATAACTTGTATAGCGCGCGTATACCCTTAGGTGTCTTGGCGCTTCCGGTCTTCAAATTACATTACAACCACTGATCCTAAAAGAGCCATGTCTTTAGCTGCTTTCTGAACTCCAGGAGGGAGGGAATCTTCCTAAGATAAAATGGGAGAGAGTTCCATTCCTTTATGGTATTGTAACTGAAACTCCTCCCACCCCAATTCGTTTTTTTAAATTCTAACAGTAGGCATCAAATTTAAATTTGCCGATCGTAGAGATCTATTGGGGGAATACCATCTGAAGAGGTCCCATAGAAATTTCGGACCTTCTTTGTAAAGGGCCTTGTGAGCGATACAAAGCGCCTTAAATTTTACCCGCTGATCGACTGGCAGCCAGTGCAGGTCCTGAATCCCTTTTGTCACTGACTGATACTTGGGGATATCCAATATGAGTCTTGCTGCAGCATTTTGTACCATTTGCAATTTTCTAAGGAGAGAGGATTGAATGTTAATATAAAGGCCATTGCAGTAGTCAAGTTTTGATAAGACTAGGAGGTCACAACTGTCTTTCTAGATTCTTTAGGAACAAAAGGAAGTATTTTTTTAAGGTTTTAATCATAAAGTATGAGGAAGACACCACTGTGGACACTTGGGGTTTCAGGCTCAATTTGTCATCTATAATAATGCCAAGATTTTTAGCCTTAATTACAGGTAAAGGTGGGGGCCAAGATTGTCTGGCCACCACTCAGGGACCAAGGTGGGGAAAGATTACCAAACATGATCACTTCCGTCTTGCTTGAGTTCAATTTTAAGCAGTGATTGCTCATCCAGCTACTTAATTTAATCATACACTCATGAAGTTTTAGAGAATGATTGATATCCTTATCTATAGTCGAGATTACCAACTGGGTATCATCGGCGTAGGTGGTAGGGATCAAATTGAAACTTCTAATCAATGGTGCCAATTCAGCCACGTAAATGTTAAAAGCGTAGGGCTCAATGATGAGCCCTGAGGGACCCCGCATGGCAGTGTAAAAGGTGCCGACTTAAATTTACCTAGGTGGACAGATTGGGATCTTTCTGATAGAAAGGATGTCAACAGGGAGAGGGCTCCTCCTCCTATCCCTATTGTTTTTAATCGCTGGACCAGAAGAGCATGGTCAACAGTATCAAATGCTGCGGATAGGTCCAGCAGTATAAGAACTGCTGACCCACCGCAATCCAAAGAGGATCGAATTTCTTCCGTGGTTTTAATCAAAGCCGTTTCCGTACTATGATTGGCTCTAAACCGAACTGGCTATGATCTAAAACTTGGCTATCCGCAATAAAAGTAGAAAGTTCTACATTTAAAATTTTTTCAATTATCTTTGCAGGCAAAGGAAGTCTTGCAATAGGTCGATAATTGGCAGGGTCGGTTGAATTCAAATTAGCTTTTTTTAGAAGAGGCAAGATACAAGCCTGTTTCCATATAGTGGGGAAAGATCCTTGTAAAATCATCTGGTTAAACAGCTTAGACAAATAAAGTCCCATGAATTGGCTAATACTATGTAATATTCTAGGGGACAAGGATCTTCTGGTGAACCTGATTTGGCCATGGAAATAGATTTAGCTATTTGAATTGCTGATGTGGGAGTAAAATTGAGAAAAGACAGATTGGCAGTGTCTTCTTGCTCTATATTAATGTGTGACTTGGAGTGGGCAAATTGGTTAAAAATTTGATCTACCTTAGATTTAAAAGTATGAGCAAGAATATCACAAAAGTCTTGACTATGATTAGCAGACTCCTCTTTTTACCTGAGGTCAAAAGTTGTACAGTTTGAAAGAGTTGTTTGCTGGAATTCCCGGCTTTTTCTATCTGTGATGTATAATATTGGCTTTTCTCAGAAATCAGCTTTCTTTTAAAATCTAAAAGCAAAGCTTTGTACTTGTCCTTTTCTGGTGCTTCATAATGTTTTCGCCATATTCTTTCTTGCCTTCTGCAAGCCTGTTTGTCTAATCTGAGGGCCTCTGAAAACCACGGAGCTGAAGGTGTTTTCCTATTTTTATTGATCATAGTAATAGGAGCAAGTTTCGAACAATTAGAGTCTAACCATGTAGTATAGTTTATGGCTGAGGATTCTGCCTCTAGCTCCAAGTCCGGCTGGCTTCGGGCTAAATAGTCCACAAGCAGCAAGGGATCAATTTTGTGCCAGGATCTAGCAATGGTCCTGGCATGGACCGTGCTGGTCGGATTAGATTGAGGGAGCGTATATCTAAAGAGAATGGCGTAATGATCAGACCAAGTTAAAGGAAAAATAGAAATATTGGAAATAGCGGGATTGTTAGGAAAAAGACCATCTAGAGTATGTCCTGCTAGATGCGTGGGTTTTTGGACAAGCTGTTTGAGACCTAGTTCAGAAGTCAATTCCAGTAGTTCCTTGGTGTCTTTGTCTTCCAACGCTTCTAGATGAAAATTCCAGTCGCCCAACAACATAAAAGAATTGGATTGGAGACTTAGCTCTAAAAGTGAATTTAGATTGGCCAAAAAGGTCGTTCTAGGGCCGGGAGGGCGATAGATCAATAGACCATTCATTGAGTGTTGTCCCTGTGTTGAAATTTTAAAAGGAAAGCCTCACAGTCCGATGAGCCGACAATTGAGCAATGAGAGCTTAGCTCTATTCTATGTATTACAGCAAGACCACCACCTCTAATCAGTTGTCTATCGTGTCTAAATACTTTATAGCCATCCGGGTGGCAATATTAAAATCAGGATCAGAGGTGGCATTGCCCCATGTTTCTGTTATAAACAGTATATCAATCTTGTTGTCAGTAATGAATTCGGCGATTTCATAGCTGTGTTTGATAAGTGACCTAGCATTAATAAGAGCTAGCTGTAGTTCATTAAACACTAGTTTTGAAGAAGAAACTTCATTGTGTAAATTCGATGTAGCATTTAAGGACTTTTGTATTTTTATATTGCATACCAGGCATTGTGAGCAATCAGATTTTATTAAATCCTCTCCTGTAAATACCTTGCAAGCCTGTCGCCTAGGGGGCGAAGCGCTCTTAAGCTCTCTCCCGGGTACTGTAACCTTAGCGTATCATCGGTAGATGGACCATATTTTCTGGTCCTAGGCCCGGACCAGGCGCGGACGGGCGCAGACGGGCTTGCCTTAGGCGCGCCTTCGGCGCGCCAGCGGCGCGCCGCTGCGCGCGTCCGCTGCGCGTCCGCTCCAGCGTGCCTCTAAATAGGTACGCCTGGAACTGGACCGCTACCCAGAGCGGAAGTGAGTATCCGGAGTATCCGGAAGTACTATCTAACGCGAGGTCTTCTCTCCGCTACAATCGGCACAAGCCGCGGCGGACCGGGGAAGCCTCAGAGCAAGAATCAGGATACAAACCAGGTCAGAGTCCCATATCTCATCAAATATCCATTTTTAAAAAAAACATAATAATCATTTTAAAATCGAGCCAATGTATAAAATCGAGCCAATGTCTAAAATAGTAAAAATAGCACTGTGCAAACTAGCAATAATGGGGAGAGCACCTGAGTAAGGTAGGCAGCGTGGCGTAGTCAGGTGAGAAGCAGCAATGGAAGACCGCTGCGCGTCCGCTCCAGCGTGCCTTTAAATAGCTTACAGATGCTCCAGGTTCTCCTGACTCCAGGGGAGATCCCCCTCAACGGATGGCCTATCAGTACAGCCTAGGCTCCCCAGCTTGTGTTCCCTCCTGGAACCAACCAGGCTCTGGGACCGGGTTTCGGGCACCTTGGGCCGCAGCCCCTTCCCACTCCTTCTCCGCGGAGACAGGACGTGAGTCCCTACACCCTTCCCATGACACCGGGACCTATCTGGGCTACCATGAACCTTTCCCACCACCCTTGGTTGGGAAATACCTAAGCCACTTCCTTCCGGGTCACCCCCAGATGCTTCTCCAGACCCTCTGGAATCCACCAAAAGGTCTGCCTCCAGTGCAAGCTCCCTGGGGTCAGAAAACTCACACTCCACTGGGTGTTGGCATAGCTCTGGAAAACAGGGACTTAAAATATGCTCTCCAACAGTTGAATCACACAGCCCCACACAGGTGTTAACCAAACTACCCTTCACCCAACCATCCAGTGCCTCAGACAAGTACCCCACATCATTCTCACAAGACCGGTGAGACAGTGTCTGACTGTTGCTGTCTCTCAACCCATACTCTTCTGGCTGGTCTCCATACTCACTTACCCGGGCTTCTATCATGGGGGAACCCCTCTCCCTGCACCTCTCATCTAGAGTCAGTAGAGTGTCCCTCCCACTACCAGGAAAGTGATCCCCTGTGCCAGTTCCCCAATCCACCTCAGGGACACTATGCACCACTGGAGTAACCTCACAATCCTATACCCCCTGGTGTATGTCAACCCCCTCCTTGAAGCAGGACCCCAAATCTGTGTGTGTGTGTACCTCATCCTCAGTACTACACACTACATTTTTGCTGCCACCATCTGGGCTGGACAAAGCCCTACCGGCTTCCCAATTCAGCTCCAGCTCTCTCATTTTACGCTCATGATCCAGGATCATCTTCTTTTCCTCCATGGCCAATCTCCTCTCCTCCCTCTTCTCCGCCCGCTCACTCTCCAACCTGAGCTTCTGCAGCTCAAACTGCCTTGCCTCCCGCCTGTCCTCCAGCTCCTCTGGGGACAGACTGCTGCTGCCTGACCTGGCGGGTTCACCCCCACCCAAAAGCACATCCACCCTGGAAATAGGCTCCTCCACCTCCTCACTGAGATTACCAGGCTGCCCACTGGCATGTCTGGCTGCTACCCAGGCCCTCAGCGCCTTCTGTAGCTCCTCCTTCCTTGTGAGGCCTTTAATTTGGACTTTCAGGTTTTTACAAATCGCTCGTAGCTCCTTTACGGCGTAGGATTCCAACCTATCCTCCTCAAAGATAACTTCCAGAGATGCAACGGATGATGCAGTTGATTCAGGCATGATGAAAGTAGTGAGTTGAAAACTGGCAAGATCAAAAATAGGCCAAAAGAAAAAGAGACAGTATGTGGTACGTAATGGTCTGCGATATGGTAGTAGTGCACACCAATCACTGTAAGTCAAGTGCAAACACAAGTCCTATCCTCACCGCTGACAACCACTGTTAGAAATGGGAGTCTCTGGTTGGCCAGGGCTTGCACCTCTGTCCAAGTAGGGACCCTTCTTCCTAGTCAGGATAAGGGAGTTACACTCCTAAAATAACCCCTGCTCACCCCCTTGGTAGCTAGGCACGAGCAGTCAGGCTTATTCTAGAGGCAGTGTGTAAAGCATTTGCACATAACCAACAGTAATATAGTGTAAGCACTACAAAAGGACACCACACCAGTTTAGAAAAATAACCAATATTTTTATATACTCAAGACAAGACCAAATACGATAGAAATCCACAATACAAATACTTTAAAAATGAATACGTTGCAAGATAACTTCTTCTTTGCAGAAATCGTGAAAAACAAAGTTTGTGCGAGTCGGTAGCTCCGTCCGAGTCTACCGCGATGCTGAAAACAAACAAAGTCCAACAGTTCCAGCCGACCGCGTCGATACGGGCCGGCAGAGTCGTGCATAGACTTGGTCACAGTACCTTTCTGTTGTGGCTGGTACGGAGTGTACGAGCCGGTCGGCGTTCGTCGCGGTTGCGGTGCAAGACGGAGCGATGCAAGGTGCGGTGTCCTCTCGATGCGGTGCAGGCAGCGGCTCGATGACAGTCGTGCAGACGGAGTCGGTGAGACCAAGGCGGGCGATGCAGGGTGAGACGGTGCTCGATGCGGTGCTGGCAGGTTGCGATGCAGGCGACCAAGCCGGAGTGCGGGAGCTGGCGTCGGACAGCGGTGCGAGTCGGAGCGGTGCGTCGCGAAGCGTGCGAGCGGTGCCCCAACTGCGATGCGGTCACGATGGTTGAGCCAGATGCAGCGACAGCGTCGGTCTGGTCCGGCCGGTACAGTGAAGCGATGCGAACTGCGGTGCCCACAGGTCACGATGCAAGCAGCGGCTTGATGGCGATGGCGTCGGACGTCGTCGTCGGTGAGACCAGGGTTGCGGTGCGAAGCGGGGCGATGCGGTCTGCGGTGCAAACAGGACACCGGGCCAGTGATGGAGTCGGTTGACGGAGTCGGTTGCGGTTCCCTTCCTCTGTGGCAACTGAAACAGCGGTTCCAGAAGCGGTACCCAGAGGGTTGTGAAGTCTTTGCAGTCCCTGGGACTTCTTAACAGGAGGCCAGCTCGGTTTCAGGCCCTTGGAGATTCTCAGCACAAAGAGTAGAAAGTTCAGTCCAGTCCTTTCACTGCCCAAGACAGAAGCAGCAACTGCAGGCCAACCCAACAAGGCAATAACTCAGCAAAGGGGCAGTACTCCTCCTAGCAGCTCTCCAGCTCTTCTTCTTGGCAGGTTCCTTGATTCCAGCGAGATCTAAATTCATGGGGTCAGGGCCCCAATATTTATATCCCAAATTCCTTTGTTCTCTGGAGGCAGAGAAGCCTTTGCCTAGTCCAAACCAGTTCTGGAGCACTCTGTTGACAAGACTCCTTCTTTCCTTTCACAGTGCAGGGCAGAAACATCAGACGCCCCACAGGAGGTGGAGCCAGCATTGTGGAGGGAAAGCACATCCCTGGAGCACTTTGTTGACATGATTCCTTCTCTTCGTTCACAGTGCAGGGCAGAGACATCAGACGCACCACAGGGGGTGGAGCCAGCACTGTGGGGGGCAGGCACAGTCCTATTCAGGTCTAAGCCTGGGCGTAGTTCGCGAAGTAGCGATACGCGAAGCTACGCAAAGTGCAGTTCGCACTACGCGAGCTACGCGTAGCACTACGCGAACTGCGTAGTGCACTTTTCGCAATGATTGCACAGTGCCGGATGCTTGTCCGCACTGTGCAATCATTGAAAACGGCATCTTGCACAGTGCGAAGCTGTCTTTACTGCCGCTCGAGTAGATTTTACTCGAGCGGCAGCTTTCAACGCGGACTGGTAGTTTCTCATCGCGAGCGGTCGCGAGCATACGCAACCACTCGCAATGAGAAACCTGACCTCCCCGCGTTGAGAATCTCGCCGGGATGTTTATTTTCCACGCTCGCGATCGGCAACTTGATGTTGCTGATCGCAAACGAGGAAAAAGTCTCGCCGGGATGTCATTTTGCTTGCTCGCGGTCGCCAACTTGACGTTGAGGACCGCGAGCAAGCAAAAAATGACCACTGCACTACGCTACGCGTGTTTGCACTGTGCTACGTGCAATTCGCGTTGTGCGAAGTAGCGCAAACTTCGCAAACTACGCGAGCGTAGCGTAGTGCTTTGCCCAGGGTTATTCAGGTCCCAGGTGCAACTCCTCCCTCCCATCTAGATGCAGATCTCTCTATTCACCACTGGGCGGACTCATTCTGTCTCCTGGAATCCCCCAGCCCTGTCACTCAAACTCCAGACAAGGAATACACAACCTAGCAGAGGCAGGCCTGGATAGTTAGACAAGAAAATACCTACTTTCTAAAAGTGGCATTTTCAAACACAGAATGTTAAAACCAACTTCACTAAAAGATGTATTTTATCATTCTGAGTTCAGGCATACTAAACTCAAATTTCTACCATGTTCCCGGAGTCAGTTAGGATTATAAGATGTAATAATCAAAACTGCCCATTCTGGCCTATGGGGGACAGGTAGCCTTGCAATAGTGAAAAACGAAATAGGCTGTAATTCACTATCAGGACATGCCACACACACCAGGGCATGTCCTACCTTTCACATACAATGCACCCTGCCCACAGGGGTACCTTGGGCCTACCTTAGGGGTGACTAACATGTAGAAAAGGGAAGGTTTAGGGACTGGCAAGTGTGTGCACTTGCCAAGTCGACATGGCAGCCCCAGGCTGCGCACAGGCTCTGCAATGGCAGGCCAGAGTTACACTTTACGGGCTGTTTGCGTGGGTGGCACAATCCAGTGCTGCAGCCCACCAACAGCATTTGATTTATAGGCCCTGGCACTCGCAGTGCACTTTACTAGGGACTGACACATAAATCAAATAGGCCAATCATGGAAACACCAATCCATAACACATTTTACACAGAGAGCATATGCACTTTAGCACTGATTAGCAGTGGTAAAGTGCCCAGAGTCCTAAAACCAACACACACAGGGTCAAAAACAGGAGGCCAAAAAGCAAAAAGTCTGGGGGTAAACCCGCTGAAAAAGCCAAGTCTAACAGGTCCTCTATTACTTTCCAGAACTCATGATCATGATGCTTTACCTCTTAATACTTTCCAAGGGCAAAGTGCTATGCATTATCAATTGACGTAGTAACTTGTCAATTCCACAATTTAATTGACCGGATTTTTACAATTCCTGTGATACCAATTCTCTATGTGGCTATTTTCGTTTTCCGTACCCTCATTCACTTAAAATATGCATGCTTTATGTTTACATGGTAAAATATGAACCTAACACTCCATTGCAAACAATTGCGTTTTGTTTCATGATTATTTATGGTTTATCATTAATTGTAATTTACAACTATCTTTTGCTCTTCCATCTGTCCACCTCTCTTCCTTTTTTTCTTATCCTCAGCCCATTGCCTGCATCTTTATTATAGCTACTCCACTCTAAGATGGCTGCCACTAAATTGACGGTGAGCACACACTGTACCTATCACGTGACATGTCACATGATCGTGTCCTGTTCTTATCTTCACCCACTGCGGCCGGCTCACGCACTCATCGAGTCAACCCGGACACCTCTGGTTATCAAGGTAAGCCTTTCCAAGCCAGTGTGGGTTACTTTAGCCCCTACACCCACCCTTTGCTAATGCTTCCCTCCCTCCTTCGCAGGTCATTGTACCGCTTCATCTCCAGCCCAGCTGGTTCCCGTTCTGGACTCGCCATTGCGGTCCAGCCATTTTTTCATGTACCAAATTGTGCTTGAACGCATGGTAAGAGGTTCCTCCAATTTCTCATGTTCTGAGCACCTCCGATTGGCACCACCTTGCTTACGGGCTCATCTGTTCCCATTTTAGGTTTACATCTGCAATTTACCACGCTCGGTTCTGCCCTCCCGGCGAACCCGCGCCTTAAGGAATTCAACGCTCATTCGGTAGACCGCTTGCCATTGTGCACACCGCACGGTAAGCCTTGCTTCATCAATACTCCACACCTGTTAGTGCTTGTGTCCTGGCGACTGTTTCAGGCAATATTCACAGTGCTCCATAAGATTTAAAGGTCTTCCAAGCCACTAGCTGTTCACGGCACATCCAGCACCTCTTCACTGCACCCTCTCTATGCCCAGCCCTTAACTCAGCTCTGGTTCGCCTTTACTATAGGTGTTCCACTGGCGCCCACTGCAGCAATTTTTGTGGTATTTCCACCCCGCTGGCCTATTTGCCCCAGCGGCCTATTCGTGGCTTCACTCCCTCGGCAAATTGAAATTAATTAGGTCTTAACTATTACCAACTTCTATCACTCGCCAGTTCTTTCACTTCACTCCTGTATTTTTCCAGGCCATACATCTCTTCACTCGCCGTTTTTCACCAGCTGTTATTATCACGGTCCGCCACATTTCTTAATCATGCTCTAGGTTCTAACACTTAGAACAAGACATCGTCTTAATGGATGCATACCACCTGTTCTTCACCGGCACTATGTTGTTAAGGATGTGTTTTAGATTCTTTGATCTTCTTACTGTTTTTTTTTTCCCCATTTCATCTATTGTTTTACAGGCAAATCTTTCTCAGGCATGTAATACTATGTCCTGATGATGATCCCAGTATTGTTCTTACGTGATCGAAACGTCGTTGACTCATTGTACACCGCAAACACAATTCAATTTGCTATTTACGTGTAACGGTGTCACTGTTTATTTTTGCTTGTTTTATCTTCTGTATAGCATACAAGCTTTTTGTCCTGCCTGAGCATTTGCTTTTGTTTTTGTGTTATATGTATTGCGTTGGACGCAGGATTGTGACCCACTTTATTTGTGCCTCGAATTTAATTATTATTAAAATAACCCTGTCCGGCTGGACAGCCTCAATATAGTACTGATTCAGAGTCTATATTTATTCCTTCTCCCATATATTCTCCCTGTCAGGGACAACTGTGTTGGTAACTTACCAATACCCAAGGTCCCTAACCACAACAATTGGGTTCCCTTGGTCCTATAAACACGCTGCTTCAGCAAAGCCATAGCCGACTTCATCGCACACCATGCTGTCGCCTCAATGGACTACATCCTCCTCGGTGACCTCAATTTCCACCTGGACAAATTCGACGACCACAACATCTCTTCCCTACAGGAAATCCTCGCCACCATTGAACTCAAACAACTGGTCAGAACTCCAGCCCACTAAGAAGGACACATGCTTGACCCCATCTTCTCCACAAGCAACACCATCTCCGTCAGCCACACCTCAGAGCCACACTGGACCTACCACCACTACATCCACTTCTCCTTCACCAAGCCCACCGTACACCACCACGCACACCGCAATCCTCACAGAAGCTGGAACAAGGTCACCGAAGACCAGCTCACCATCTCCCTCAGCAAAACCCCACCACCGACATCCACGGACGCCAACACCTCAGCATGCAACCTCCACCGCTGGATCTCCGACTGCTCCAACACACTGGCTCCCCTTAGGAAACCCTCAGGCAAGCAGCTCTCCAAGAAAGCCAGCTGGTTCTCCTCCACCCTCCAAGAGTCCAGACGCACCTGCAGTCGGCTCGAGAAAAGATGGAGGAGCAGCAAGATCATGGCAGACCAAGCAGCCGTCACTGCACACCATCACCTCATCAAAACAACAAAGGAAGCAGCCATACAGGAACGCATGAACGGCAATGCACACAACAGCAAAGAACTCTTCGCCATGGTCAAAGAATTAGCCAAACTCAGCACAGAGACAGCAGACATTCCCCCCTCTCTAAACCTTACCGACAACCGTGGCACGTTCTTCCACCGCAAGATCAAGGAGATCTATGACAGCTTCGCAACCCAAGACCCACCCACCCCGCCCGCAACCAGTGCACCCAATGGTTCCAGACCCGACCAAATCTTGCCCACTGGACCACCCTCACCTCTGACGAAGCTCTCAAGATCATGAAGAGCATCCACTCCGGAGCCCCCTCGGATCCCTGCCCTTACCATATCTTCAACAGAGCCGGCACCTCCAACGCGCCCGAACTCTGCCGCACCATCAACTGCTCCGTAGAGTCCACCACTTCCCGGAAGACTGGAAGCACGCAGAGATCAACCCCTGCTAAAGAAACCCTCTGCCATCACAAGTCATAATTAATATGCCTTGGCCATACGGGGAATGTGGGGTGTACTTTCCAGAAGTTGTGTGCAAGATTGTTGTAGACTGTTGCACGTCACAACATCACCATGCGATGGAACTTACATATAGCTCTTGACCCTGATCTGCGCCCACATCTAGATAACAGGGGTGGGGTAAGTATAGAGTTCAGGATGCGGGGTCGGCTAGTTTACTCATTTTTTTCTTGAGCTGTAAGTTTGGTTGATGCATTATGTGGTTGGACAATCTCTTGTCTATGATGAATGACAGACTACTACTACACTGTCCATATATACCATCCTGAGACAACTCTGCTATGCTATAGTGAAAAATAAGTTGATTCTTCATTTTCGATAACATTCAAACAGTTTTCATTACCACCAAATATGCCCCAAATCTCACATATTATAGATATTACACTCATGTTTTAGGGACAACATACTAAAATCCTTATTTACCACATGTACATCAGGTACACAAACAATTCTTGTTGATATTTGTTTACTCCTATCAATTTTTTGTGTTTTTGCTGCATGCAGGGGTATCTCTCCTGCATGCAGAGGTATCTCCCCCACATGCGGAGTGTATCCTCCTGCATCTGAAGTCTCCGCCCCATCTGTGGAGCCTCTGCACTGCATGCACCTATCGCAGCAAACAAAAAAATGACATATAGGAAGAGGAGCTCAGCCATTTCCTGGACATTCTGAGCCATCCTCTCTTCACCACAATGCCATTAACCTCTATCCTGCTGCTTCTTGCAATAGTCTTACCACCAAAATGGCTTAGGGACTTGATAAGAAGGCCCCTCCATTCACCCATGGCAGTTAGAAATAATTAGTGAGGGGGGTCGTCCAAAAGTACCCTCCGGTTTATTGGGGTCTGGAGACACTTCTGAGTAATGCAGTGCAGGCCCACATCTGGCGGGGCATTGCCAGCGTTGCAGAGCAGTGTTAGTCCACTCCACACCCAGCAGAGGAAGTTGTGCCACAACAGCTGGGAGGACCTTTATTGCCTGATCATAAAAAAGGCCCAGGACATTATGAGCTTGTACTCCCAGCCACATTCTTGACACCCCTGCATGTACAGGAGGGTCCAGAGAGCTGCCTGGCCGGTCCTCGATGCTCGGCTGGAAGAGTTTGAGCACCAGAGAGACAGTAGTGTATTTTTGGAATATTCACTAAAGTGCACATACGTTTTGAGAGCGGTGTCCTTTCAAGTGTTTACTTTGGGCTTTGCTCTAACCTTCCTTGTGATTTATTTGTTAGAAAAAGTTTGAAGATTTAACACTACTAGTATACATGTATGGCAGTAGTTTTATTTGGATTGAACTAATCATCTGATATTGATATTATGGAAATGCTCTTAACATTCTGTATTTTGTGACAACGTAACAGTTAAAACCCAACTTACACATTGATGATATGTTACATCTCCATTTTGTCAAAGTAATTTTTTGTGATGCGGACATTGTGTACGTTTACCTTACTTCCTAAATATCATCAATGTTTACCCATTACATTTCTAATTCACAGAAATAAAACTAATTCAGCAATAAGACATAATCCTTTACAATGCTTTGTTGCTTTGTACAAATACACTCTCATCAAAGATAAACAATGTATGGAAGATTACGAAAAATGTCTTTTCTGATTTTTAGCACACTTTTTGACGAATAAATAGGCTGTTCTCACAACCCTTTCTCCTTCTGTGAATGCCTCACATCAAAGATATTTTAGCAAATATAATCTCTAACTATTTGGAAGGCCACAAATATTAGTAGCAAAGCATAAGAAAGAGAGAAGTTTGTTTAAGACTCAACAATGTCAGCTCTTGTATTTTGGGCTAAAGTATCCCTTTTAACTAAAGTTATGTTGATATGCATTACTGAACATATGAAGTCAAAATGTCACTCTTTTTTCACATTCCCTTTCATTGGACTGGGCTGGCCGAGGTTCATCCCAGCAGGACCTGGGACAAGAAAGAAGATCCTCAGCTGGGAAGTGGGCATGAAGACTTGCCATCACCAGGAGGAGGAAGCCACCACCAGCAGGGGTAGTGCTCCCGCCTGGAGAAATACAGAATCTGTCATGAAGAGACTGTTGCAGAGGCTGAAGAGGATCTGGAGAAGGTGGGGAAGGTGGACACAACAGCCAGGTGGATGCTGATTTTGTGGCTCCTCTTGGCTTTGAGCAACAGCAACCTTTGGTATCAGTGGAGCAGGCTCTGCCACCATCTAAACCTGCACCGAGTCCCTTCTTAGCTCTAGGGGTTCCATTCCTTTGGGGCCTACAGCTGTAACACTGCATAGACATCAGGTCCTCCTCTCAGGGCCCGCCCAGAAGAATACCAACAGTCAAGGGGGTCTTCAGCTCCTGGCACGCCACAGCCCTCTTGTGCAGCTCACTCCCTTCCCCCAGAATATGTGTCCTTGGCTGCTCTCAATGAGACCTTGAGCCCAATCAGGGAGTGATCTCTTGGGATTTCCAAGACTTAGTTAAAGAGGTCTGTATACTCTGCGGGTCAGGCACTGATCAGCTCCAAATTTTAATGGACCTCATGACCTCCTTGATAGCAGATTTAACGTTGCAATTGCCTCCCAATCCACCCAACCCCACCTCTTGCAGTCCTGTCTGCCAGTTAGTCTGTAATACATGTTTTCCCTGCAAACCTGTGTTTTCTTGGGGTGTCTGGTTCTGCCGTAGCCAGCCATTTGATGTCCGCGTTGGTATAGGACTTTACCATTGTTGTGGTGAAGACAGAGCAGAGAGCAAGGATGGCCAAGCACTTTTGTCCTCAAGCCAGGAACATGATTCAGACATCCCCTCTTGCTTGGGGGAATAACTTTATTATAATTTGGGGCAGTAAACTCTTATTTGTGGACTATTTATTGGCTTTTGACTTGAATGTGTCCCCTGTGTATACGGACTGCTTCCCTTGACGTTTTCTGATGTATTTTTATTACTTACTCACCCCCTCCAAGTTAGAATTTTCACTCTGCTTTAATATCCATTTTATTTCATTGTGGCCCTTCCCAGTAACAGTTTTTATTTTCTCATTTTCCCAAAATGATGCAATTTTGTTAAAAATGTATTGTTGAAGTGAGCTAAAGAACGATGATGGATTCAACCCAGATCTGTGAGTGGGGGTGAGTGTCTGAAAAGTTTCAGCGCTCCATCCATCGTCTCCTTGTGTTTGCTTTATTCGCCTTAAGTTGGCAGGGTATGCCCAGACGTGGGTCCCTTGCTCACTTTGCCACTGGATTAAAGCTATCCTGGCTGAAGAGGGCTGTTAGCCCGAAACTGGTCCCAGGATGCTTGTTTTCGGTCCAGAGAAGACATGGCTTGGCAGTTCGGGCTGGACTGTTCCCATGAGGCACAGGGTCAAGACTGATTTGCATATAGCTGTGTCTGAACTGGGGTGGCGAAGTGAGCTAAAGAACGATGATGTATTCAACCCAGATCTGTGAGTGGGGGTGAGTGTCTGAAAAGTTTCAGCGCTCCATCCATCGTCTCCTTGTGTTTGCTTTATTCGCCTTAAGTTGGCAGGGTATGCCCAGACGTGGGTCCTTGCTCACTTTGCCACTGGATTCAAGCTAGCCTGGCTGATGAGGGCTGTTAGCCTGAAACCGGTCCCAGGATGCTTGTTTCCGGTCCAGGGAAGACATGGCTTGTCAGTTTGGGCTGGACAGTTCCCATGAGGCACAGGTTCAAGACTGATTTGCATATAGCTGTGTCTGAACTGGGGTGGCGAAGTGAGTGAAAGAACGATGATGGATTCAACCCAGATCTGTGACTGGGGGTGAGTGTCTGAAAAGTTTCAGCGCTCCGTCCATTGTCTTCTTGTGTTTGCTTTGTTCGCCTTAAGTTGGCAGGGTATGACCAGACGTGGGTCCCTTGCTCACTTTGCCACTGGATTCAAGCTAGCCTGGCTGATGAGGGCTGTTAGCCCGAAAGCGGTCCCAGGATGCTTGTTTCCGGTCCGGGGAAGACATGGCTTGGCATTTCGGGCTGGACTGTTCCCATGAGGCACAGGGTCAAGACTGATTTTCATATAGCAGTGTCTTAACTTGGGTGGCGAAGTGAGCTAAAGAACGATGATGGATTCAACCCAGATCTGTGACTGGGGGTGAGTGTCTGAAAAGTTTCAGCGCTCTGTCTATCGTCTCCTTGTGTTTGCTTTGTTCACCTTAAGTTGGCAGGGTATGCCCAGACATGGGTCCCTTGCTCACTTTGCCACTGGATTCAAGCTAGCCTGGCTAATGAGGGCTGTTAGCCTGAAACCGGTCCTAGGATGCTTGTTTCCGGTCCAGGGAAGACATGGCTTGGCAGTTCGGGCTGGACTATTCCCATGAGGCACAGGGGCAAGACTGATTTGCATATAGCTGTGTCTGAACTGGGGTAGCGAAGTGCGCTAAAGAACGATGATGGATTCAACCCAGATCTGTGACTGGGGGTGAGTGTCCGAAAAGTTTCAGCGCTCCGTCCATCGTCTCCTTGTGTTTGCTTTGTTCGCCTTAAGTTGGCAGTGTATGCCCAGACGTGGGTCCCTTGCTTAATTTGCCACTGGATTCAAGCTAGCCTGGCTGATGAGGGCTGTTAGCCCGAAACCAGTCCCAGGATGCTTGTTTCCGGTCCAGGGAAGACATGGCTTGGCAGTTCGGGCTGGACTGTTCCCATGAGGAACAGGGTCAAGAATGATTTGCATATAGCTGTGTCTGAACTGGGGTGGCGAAGTGAGCTAAAGAACGATGATGGATTCAACCCAGATCTGTGACTGGGGGTGAGTGTCTGAAAAGTTTCAGCGCTCCGTCCATTGTCTCCTTATGTTTGCTTTGTTCGCCTTAAGTTGGCAGGGTGTGCCCAAACGTGGGTCCCTTGCTCAGTTTGCCACTGGATTCAAGCTAGCCTGGCTGATGAGGGCTGTTAGCCCGAAACCGTTCCGAGGATGCTTGTTTCCGGTCCCGGGAAGACATGGCTTGGGAGTTAGGGCTAGACTCTTCCCATGAGGCACAGGGTCAAGACTGATTTGCCTATAGCTGTGTCTGAACTGGGGTGGCGAAGTGAGCTAAAGAGCGATGATGGATTCAACCCAAATCTGTGACTGGGGGTGAGTGTCTGAAAAGTTTCAGCGCTCCGTCCATCGTCTCATTGTGTTTGCTTTGTTTGCCTTAAGTTGGCAGGGTATGCGCAGTCAAGGGTCCCTTGCTTACTTTACCTCTGGATTCAAGATAGCCTGGCTGATGAGGGCTGTTAGCCCAAAACCGGTACCAGGATGCTTGTTTCCGGTCCAGGGAAGACATGGCTTGGCAAATCGGGCTGGACTGTTCCCATGAGGCACAGGGTCAAGACTGATTTGCATATAGCTGTGTCTGAAAGGGGTGGCGAAGTGAGCTAAAGAACGATGATGGGTTCAACCCAGATCTGTGACTGGGGGTGAGTGTCTGAAAAGTTTCAGCGCTCCGTCCATCATCCCCTTGTGTTTGCTTTGTTCGCCTTAAGTTGGCAGGGTATGCCCAGACGTGGGTCCCTTGCTCACTTTGCCACTGGATTCAAGATAGCCTGGCTGATGAGGGCTGTTAGCCCGAAACCTGTCCCAGGATGCTTGTTTCCGGTCCAGGGAAGACATGGCTAGGCAGTTTGGGCTGGACTGTTCCCATGAGGCACAGGGTCAAGACTGATTTGCATATAGCTGTGTCTGAACTGGGGTGTCGAAGTAAGCTAAAGAACGATGATGGATTCAACCCAGATCTGTGACTGGAGGTGAGTGTCTGAAAAGTTTCAGCGCTCCGTCCATCTTCTCCTTGTGTTTGCTTTGTTCGCCTTAAGTTGGCAGGGTATGCCCAGACGTGGGTCCCTTGCTCACTTTGCCACTGGATTCAAGCTAGCCTGGCTGATGAGTGCTGTTAGCCCAAAACCAGTCCCAGGATGCTTGTTTCCGGTCCAGGGAAGACATGGCTTGGCAGTTCGGGCTGGACTGTTCCCATGAGGCACAGGCTCAAGGCTGATTTGCATATAGCTGTGTCTGAACTGGGAGGCGAAGTGAGCTAAAGAACGATGATGGATTCAACCCAGATCTGTGACTGGGGGTGAGTGTCTGAAAAGTTTCAGCGTTCCGTCCTTCGTCTCCTTGTGTTTGCTTTGTTCGCCTTAAGTTTGCAGGGTATGCCCAGACGTGGGTCCCTTGCTCACTTTGCCACTGGATTCAAGCTAGCCTGGCTAATGAGGGCTTTTGGCCCGAAACCGGTCGCAGGATGCTTGTTTGCGGTCCAGGGAAGACATGGCTTGGCAGTTCGGAATGGACTGTTCCCATGAGGCACAGGGTCAGGACTGATTTGCATATAGCTGTGTCTGAACTGGGGTGGGTGGCGAAGTGAGCTAAAGAACGATGATGGATTCAACCCAGATCTGTGACCGGGGGTGAGTGTCTGAAAAGTTTCAGCGCTCCGTCCATCGTCTCCTTGTGTTTGCTTTGTTCGCCTTAAGTTGGCAGGGTATGCCCAGACATGGGTCCCTTGCTCACTTTGCCACTGGATTCAAGCTAGCCTGGCTGATGAGGGCTGTTAGCCTGAAACCGGTCCCAGGATGCTTGTTTCCGGTCCAGGGAAGACATGGCTTGTCAGTTTGGGCTGGACAGTTCCCATGAGGCACAGGTTCAAGACTGATTTGCATATAGCTGTGTCTGAACTGGGGTGGCGAAGTGAGTGAAAGAACGATGATGGATTCAACCCAGATCTGTGACTGGGGGTGAGTGTCTGAAAAGTTTCAGCGCTCCGTCCATTGTCTTCTTGTGTTTGCTTTGTTCGCCTTAAGTTGGCAGGGTATGACCAGACGTGGGTCCCTTGCTCACTTTGCCACTGGATTCAAGCTAGCCTGGCTGATGAGGGCTGTTAGCCCGAAAGCGGTCCCAGGATGCTTGTTTCCGGTCCGGGGAAGACATGGCTTGGCATTTCGGGCTGGACTGTTCCCATGAGGCACAGGGTCAAGACTGATTTTCATATAGCAGTGTCTTAACTTGGGTGGCGAAGTGAGCTAAAGAACGATGATGGATTCAACCCAGATCTGTGACTGGGGGTGAGTGTCTGAAAAGTTTCAGCGCTCTGTCTATCGTCTCCTTGTGTTTGCTTTGTTCACCTTAAGTTGGCAGGGTATGCCCAGACATGGGTCCCTTGCTCACTTTGCCACTGGATTCAAGCTAGCCTGGCTAATGAGGGCTGTTAGCCTGAAACCGGTCCTAGGATGCTTGTTTCCGGTCCAGGGAAGACATGGCTTGGCAGTTCGGGCTGGACTATTCCCATGAGGCACAGGGGCAAGACTGATTTGCATATAGCTGTGTCTGAACTGGGGTAGCGAAGTGCGCTAAAGAACGATGATGGATTCAACCCAGATCTGTGACTGGGGGTGAGTGTCCGAAAAGTTTCAGCGCTCCGTCCATCGTCTCCTTGTGTTTGCTTTGTTCGCCTTAAGTTGGCAGTGTATGCCCAGACGTGTGTCCCTTGCTTAATTTGCCACTGGATTCAAGCTAGCCTGGCTGATGAGGGCTGTTAGCCCGAAACCAGTCCCAGGATGCTTGTTTCCGGTCCAGGGAAGACATGGCTTGGCAGTTCGGGCTGGACTGTTCCCATGAGGAACAGGGTCAAGAATGATTTGCATATAGCTGTGTCTGAACTGGGGTGGCGAAGTGAGCTAAAGAACGATGATGGATTCAACCCAGATCTGTGACTGGGGGTGAGTGTCTGAAAAGTTTCAGCGCTCCGTCCATTGTCTCCTTATGTTTGCTTTGTTCGCCTTAAGTTGGCAGGGTGTGCCCAAACGTGGGTCCCTTGCTCAGTTTGCCACTGGATTCAAGCTAGCCTGGCTGATGAGGGCTGTTAGCCCGAAACCGTTCCGAGGATGCTTGTTTCCGGTCCAGGGAAGACATGGCTTGGGAGTTAGGGCTAGACTCTTCCCATGAGGCACAGGGTCAAGACTGATTTGCCTATAGCTGTGTCTGAACTGGGGTGGCGAAGTGAGCTAAAGAGCGATGATGGATTCAACCCAAATCTGTGACTGGGGGTGAGTGTCTGAAAAGTTTCAGCGCTCCGTCCATCGTCTCATTGTGTTTGCTTTGTTTGCCTTAAGTTGGCAGGGTATGCGCAGTCAAGGGTCCCTTGCTTACTTTACCTCTGGATTCAAGATAGCCTGGCTGATGAGGGCTGTTAGCCCAAAACCGGTACCAGGATGCTTGTTTCCGGTCCAGGGAAGACATGGCTTGGCAATTCGGGCTGGACTGTTCCCATGAGGCACAGGGTCAAGACTGATTTGCATATAGCTGTGTCTGAAAGGGGTGGCGAAGTGAGCTAAAGAACGATGATGGGTTCAACCCAGATCTGTGACTGGGGGTGAGTGTCTGAAAAGTTTCAGCGCTCCGTCCATCATCCCCTTGTGTTTGCTTTGTTCGCCTTAAGTTGGCAGGGTATGCCCAGACGTGGGTCCCTTGCTCACTTTGCCACTGGATTCAAGATAGCCTGGCTGATGAGGGCTGTTAGCCCGAAACCTGTCCCAGGATGCTTGTTTCCGGTCCAGGGAAGACATGGCTAGGCAGTTTGGGCTGGACTGTTCCCATGAGGCACAGGGTCAAGACTGATTTGCATATAGCTGTGTCTGAACTGGGGTGTCGAAGTAAGCTAAAGAACGATGATGGATTCAACCCAGATCTGTGACTGGAGGTGAGTGTCTGAAAAGTTTCAGCGCTCCGTCCATCTTCTCCTTGTGTTTGCTTTGTTCGCCTTAAGTTGGCAGGGTATGCCCAGACGTGGGTCCCTTGCTCACTTTGCCACTGGATTCAAGCTAGCCTGGCTGATGAGTGCTGTTAGCCCAAAACCAGTCCCAGGATGCTTGTTTCCGGTCCAGGGAAGACATGGCTTGGCAGTTCGGGCTGGACTGTTCCCATGAGGCACAGGCTCAAGGCTGATTTGCATATAGCTGTGTCTGAACTGGGGAGGCGAAGTGAGCTAAAGAACGATGATGGATTCAACCCAGATCTGTGACTGGGGGTGAGTGTCTGAAAAGTTTCAGCGTTCCGTCCTTCGTCTCCTTGTGTTTGCTTTGTTCGCCTTAAGTTTGCAGGGTATGCCCAGACGTGGGTCCCTTGCTCACTTTGCCACTGGATTCAAGCTAGCCTGGCTAATGAGGGCTTTTGGCCCGAAACCGGTCGCAGGATGCTTGTTTGCGGTCCAGGGAAGACATGGCTTGGCAGTTCGGAATGGACTGTTCCCATGAGGCACAGGGTCAGGACTGATTTGCATATAGCTGTGTCTGAACTGGGGTGGGTGGCGAAGTGAGCTAAAGAACGATGATGGATTCAACCCAGATCTGTGACCGGGGTGAGTGTCTGAAAAGTTTCAGCGCTCCGTCCATCGTCTCCTTGTGTTTGCTTTGTTCGCCTTAAGTTGGCAGGGTATGCCCAGACATGGGTCCCTTGCTCACTTTGCCACTGGATTCAAGCTAGCCTGGCTGATGAGTGCTCTTAGCCCGAAACCGGTCCCAGGATGCTTGTTTCCAGTCCAGGGAAGACATGGCTTGGCAGTTCGGGCTGGACTGTTCCCATGAGGCACAGGGTCAAGGCTGATTTGCATATAGCTGTGTCTGAACTGGGGTGGCGAAGTGAGCTAAAGAACGATATTGGATTCAACCCAGCTCTGTGACTGGGGGTGAGTGTCTGAAAAGTTTCAGCGCACCGTCCATTGTCTCCTTGTGTTTGCTTTGTTCGCCTTAAGTTGGCAGGGTATGCCGAGACGTGGGTCACTTGCTCTTTTTGCCACTGGATTCAAGCTAGCCTGGCTGATGAGGGCTGTTAGCCCGAAACCGGTCCCAGGATGCTTGTTTCCGGTCCAGGGAAGACATGGCTTGGCAGTTCGGGCTGGACTGTTCCCATGAGGCACAGGGTGAAGACTAATTTGTATATAGCTGTGTCTGAACTGGGGTGGCGAAGTGAGCTAAAGAACGATGATGGATTCAACCCAGATCTGTGACTGGGGGTGAGTGTCTGAAAAGTTTCAGCGCTCCGTCCATTGTCTCCTTGTGTTTGCTTTAATGAATAGAAGCCATCATGACAAAAAATGCTGACACATTAGAGATACATATAGGAAAATAAACAAAAGTCACCATTTAAAAGACTTTTGACATTTGATAAACTTACAAAATAGAGATAAATAACTTGAAAGGACTAATGATGAGGTGCAGAAGTTAAGACCACTGGTTCCCAGACTTACCTGACTGACAGATAGTAGAGACACAATCATGTACTAGGGCCCAGGGGGGTTGTGTTGCAACTCAGGGACCCCTGCATGCAACACTTCAAGGCTTTGCCTAAGTTGAACTGTGTGGTTTTCCCAAATCCTTGTATCTCTCGTCCGCTACCTTCACTACCTGCAGACACTGACATGATAGACAGCTGCCTCACTGTTAAAAGTGCAGTTGTGAACATGACACTGGGTCGCTGTGAGCTGTCCCAGTCTTCCTCCTCCTAAGGAAGAATGTGGGTGAAAGAGGACTGGGGTGAAACTAACAGCCACACCAGAGTGTGCATCAGATAGCCAGGGGCGGAGGTAGCTGGTAGATGCAGCAGGGCAGGCAGCAGAGTGTGCAGCTGATATCCGCGGGGTGAGGTAGTTGTCTCGGGATGAGCAGCTGATAGCCAGAGACGTATTTGGACAAAATATCGAATAAAAAATATTGAGGCACACAAATATCAAATTTTTAATATTGTGATACACAAATATCGTGATGCAGGAATATCGTTGACAAGAATATCAATTTAAAGAAATATCTATGTTGTAAATATTGTTCACAAAAATATCTATGTTATTAATATCATTTACAGAAATATCTGGTATAAATATCGTTAATAAAAATATTGTTGTAAAGATTATCGTTTTTTAATTATCTTTATGTATTTTAGTATATGTTTTAATTGTATGCGTTATAAATTATTTGTATAAGTATTGTTAATGTTTTTAAATATAATCTGTAAATTTTTAGCTGTTTAAAATTGTATTTTTATTGTTAATTGTAATTTTAAATGTTGTAGTAGGTTGTGGGGTTTGTTGGGGTACAGGGTGGGAAATAAATAAATTAAAATTAATTAATAATTAATTAATAATTAATTTGAAATTAATATGAATTATTTAATTGATAATTAATTATGTACATTGAGCATTTTTGTTTTTTAAAGTTTTGGGGTTTGTAGGAGTACAGAGTGGGAAGTAAATTAATTATAAATAATTAATTATTATTTTATTATTATTTTTAAATATTTAATTGATAATTAATTGCGTAAATTGTATAATTAATTGAATTTTTGTTTGATATTTTTGGTGCAGGTTGTGGGGTTTGTAGGGGTAAAGGGTGGGAAGGTAATAAATTATAATGAATTAATAATTAATGTTAATTAATAATTGATATTTTATTATGTAAATTGTGAAATTAAGAAATTTGTTAAGCTATGTTTTAGGTGCGTGTTGTTGGGTTTGTACAGATAAAGGGTTGGAAGTTAATTAAATATAATTAATTCATTATTAGTTAATTATTATTAATTGTTTAACTGACAATTATATAAATTGTGAGGGGGTGTGGCTGTACAAGATGGCTGCTCAGTGCTGAATCTCCGCCCACTGATTCCCCAACAGAGTGGATTTTAGCCTTCCAAAATGCATCCATGACCATCGGTGACATGCCAACCTCAACCTCATCAGGGGCAGATCACTCAGGCTGGATCTGGTGATCGGGGCAGTGATAGGGACCAAGTTATCTCCCACATGGCTGCTGGACCGGCTCATGCCTCGGAGGCCCCGCGATGACAGGGTCCACTGGTGAGCCTAATGCATAGGGTTACCGAGCCCTGCTGGGCCCGTATGCTGCACATTGCTGATCCGTACTGCTCCTCCCACCCCAGGGTCTTGCTGGCGAGCTGATAGACTCATTGCTGGAGCGACTTCTGCGTCGCGGAGGATCACCTCAACTGCCATGGGCCTTGCAGGCAGCGCCAATGTCATTGATGGCTACATCAAGCGCAGGGACTTCTTATGCCTGTATCACCAGACCACTGAGCCTGCAGGTTGGCCAGGACCGATGAGCCAGCGACTCCTTGCCTGGTGCGGAGAGGATCGGCTCTCCATACCAGCCACTAGTCGGGAGGCTCCCTGGGGCCTCCCCGATTGCCGGCTCCAGCCACGGTCCATGTTGAGGTCTTCCTGCGATTCTGGCCCCCCTCGGGGGATCGGGGAGCAGCACGGACACTTGCTGTATTGGGGCCACCAGGCCGAGACCTGGTGAGTGACTCTGCCATATGATCCCTCTGTCCCATCTTAGCAAGCCCCCACCCTACCTCCTCGAGGTGCTGCCTCCAATAGACCCTTGCATCAGAATTGTCGGCCTGATTTGGCACTGCAATAGAGGCCCTTGCACTGCATGCGGGTGCCCTGGTGTCCTGTAACCAGCCATGACCGCCTACCTTTGTTGCCTGCTGGATGAATGCTTGGCGGTAGAGACCCCAGATACAACCATTTAAATCTTGCGCTACCAGTCCTTTCCGTCCCTATTTCCCACATTGTGAATACCTGCGGTGCCTGTCTGAACCTATGCAAAAGCCCACCACTGGTATACCCAATTTAAAGCTCGAGGTTGCACCATTCTACACTGCTGCCTTCTACCTCCAAGGCACTCCTCCACACAAGCTGAATTACTATGCGCTTCCCCGTGCTCGGCGAAGCATGGGGTGCGGTGACCCAAAACAGAAGAAGCTGCCATTTGAACGTGCAAAGGACCCGGATAGATCTGAGGTCCTGGCTAAAATGGCGTAGAGTGCAGCAAGACCGCCTGGCTCTGAGCGGAGATACAAGCAGAGTTTCGGGCCATGGATGTGTGCTTAGACGCCCTCACTGACATACTAGATGGTATAGAAGACTGCCTCAATCGCCACCAGACCCACCTTGATGGTGCTGAGGTACACCTCTCTATGCTGGAAGATGGCGCAGTGAAAATGGTGAAGCGGCTCTATAAGCTGGAGCGTCTTGTTAAAACTGTTGCCATAAAAACGAGGACTAGGAGGCCAGATCGCGTCTAAATAATTTATGCATAGTGGGCATTGTGGAATCCACAGACACCGGCAAGATAGGCCAATTTTTGGAGCACCTTCTGACTGAGCTTTTTTGTCATGAACACTTTACTTCTACCTTCGTGGTGGAGTGCCGGACCCCTCCCGGGGGCTACCCCGCACCCTATAATTGCCAATCTGCAAAATTTCAGAGATCGTGATGCCGTGCTCCGTTTGGCCCACAAGTATGGACAGGTGCAATATCAAGGCTCCAAACATTCCTTTTTCTCAGATTTCACATTGATGGTCTAGGAGGCATGCCGCAAATTCACTGATGCCAAATCCGCGCTCAGACAACTGGGTCTGAAGTATGGTAGGCTATACCCGGCTCGCTTGCGTGTCGACATCAACGGTAAGGCACAAATCTTCAACACACCTGCAGACGCCCAGGCCTTTTGCAAACAATATGCCAGAGATCACTCGTCGGCTATTTGCGGCACTCCGGAGCGCCCGCCACCAGACTTGCATGCTCCTAACAGTTCTGATCTATATCCGCTGGACTGACCTACCCTAGAAGCCACAGTGTGGACTCGAAACTGCTGACCCTCAGAGGTAGGGTTGTGACAAGTTTTCTTATTTGGAATGTGTTTGTCTGTTTGTTTAGATGGAAGGACCCACTATGCTAGCTGCGCAATACTGTTTATTTCATCGCTCCACTGTACGAACATGTCACGTAACGCAATTGACCCACGGGTCGAAATTCCACTCTTGACTCGGAACATCAGGGGCATTAACAACCCTCGTAAGGGTAGGCAGGTGCTGCAATATCTCACCGTCATGGTGTGAATATATCATTTTACAGGAGACACATCTCCCCCCCCAGTGCGTTATAAGCCTTTGCATCATCCTAGGGCCCCCATAGGTACTTTCCACCTACAGCACATACTCTCGCGGGTCTGCATTTTAATACACCGCTCCGTCCCATTTACTCCCAGAGTCAGTTATACAGATGAGGTCGGCAGGTATATAGATCTCACGGGGCTTTTGGCGGGGCGCAGTGTGTTTTGATACTTAGGGGCCGATTCCGATCTCGGCCGGTAGGGCTCCGAATCGGATTCGGCATAACCGGATCCGATTCGGTGCCCTATTTCCCGACCGATTCGTACGTGCGTCCGGACGAGCGAGTACGATGCGAAATCGCCGACCGACTCGTTCGGGCGTCCCAACCGCTCCGACCGACTCGTTCCCGGGTCTAACCGCACCGACCGACTCGCTCGGACACGACTCGCACCACGCAATGGAGACGTTCCCCGGCCGGGTAAGTACGATGCGCTCCGCGAGCAGTCCGACCGACACGCGCCGTCCGGTTCGAAAGAGCAGTCAGAGCCGTACTTCGGGGGTCCGTGTCGGACCCCCCTCTACGCGTAGCCGCGCGAGTCACACACAGGGGGGACCCATGGGTCCCCCCTACCTGTGCGTGTACGGCGCGAGTCGCTTCGCAGCGTACCCGCTGTAGGGGGCGCCCTTGTTCGCCTCGCACCCATTGAGTCAATGGGAGCCCGCGTACGCGTTGTACGACTGGCTCCCATTGACTTCAATGGGAGTCCGACCGACTCGAGTACGATAGCATACGGACGCATCGTACTCGTTCGGTCGGGCTGCACGGGTCCGATTCGGTCGGAAATCTCTCCGGGTCCGGCTCGGTTGGAGAGATTTCCGGCCCGAATCGGAATCGGCCCCTTAATGTCTACACTCCGAACATTGACTCTCTGGAATTTTTCCAGGAACTGCAGTCCGTATTGGGGCGAGTGGACGCTGACCACGTTATACTAGGAGGAGTTCTCAATATATGCCTAAAACCCATCCTATACTCCACTGCTGCGGTGCCCAGCGGCAAACTGAAATCACTCCGCATCCTGCATGATATTTGCACTACCCACTCCCTTCGGGGTGCTTGGCGCTTTCGTCACACTGAGACTCCGGGGCACACTTTTTGCTCTGCACCACACAACACTTGGTCCTGCATAGCCTACTGGTTACTCTCGGTTGCGGTCCTCCCGTCGTTAGGTAGTGTGACTTCTCCACACACTCTTTTGGACTATGCCCTGGTACGTGCTTTGGGGGTGGGGCGCGGTTTGCGCTTCCCCTGCAATGCCCTCCATGATGAGGTTTTCCATGAGGAGGTCCGCGCGACCATAGTTGAGTTCTTTGAACTCAATGTCAGATCAGTGAAAATACAGGCCACCCTTTGGGAGTCCTTCAAGGCCTACAACTGAGGCGTATGCATTTCTAAGCATGCCAGTATATTGCGCGACATCCATCGTGCTCTCTCGTGGGTTGAGACAGCGCCTTGGCGCATAGTTCCCTAAACAGTCTCTAGGCGCTGAATGTGATGAAAAAGTTATCCAAAAGCCACATTGTTTATATGTACATCTTAATACAGCACACTAAAAATGCCAGGAGTACTCCTTTGCTGTGTATTTGATGTGCATTATTTTTTTGATTGCTGCGGTCCCTTTAATGATTGATGGGCAAACGTTGTTAATGTATACGTTTCCTGTTTTTTACCACAGCTTTAAACACACTCAGGTTTTTAAGTTGTAAACTGAATTATGCTTCTTAAGGCATCAGGGGCAGCGTTTATAGGGCTATTTAAAGCATTGGAAGTTCTGCTTTTCTACAGATTAGCCTGAGAGTGCGGAGGCAATTAAAGGCTACTAATTTAATTTGGTGGGCATTCACAGCTGGTCAGTTTTTGAATCTTTCATGGGGTGGTATTCAGAATCGAAAAGCAATTTGAATTAGTGGCTTTAAAAGGAAATGCCACATTTTAGTGCACATTACACTGACACAGTCCCATTTTACACAGCGTAAAATATTTTGTACTTAATGCAAAAACTTGTTTTTCTGCTGGAACTGTTTTTGTTCAATATGAAGGCATTTGTACGATTGTGGTGAACACAGTTGTGGCCCTGATTAACAATGAAATTCGCAAAATCTGCACCCGCTTGTTTACTAGTTTGCACGGGTGCAGGTTTGCATTTCCTATGAATTCACAAACCTTCCCAGACCTACATGAGTCACAGGTTTTCACACATATTCCTGGAAAGGGCTTGTATTTTCCTAGTGAGGTGCACACAGAGGCATTTCTGCATGGTTAGTTGTGCAGTGTAAACTTTTGCTGGTGAAACTATCTTTGCATATGGGCAATTGTACTTTTTTCTTTTTGTTATCCATGAGAAAATATTTTTTCGCCCCGTGGAGAAATCCCTTTCTTTACAACCCACCTATTTTAGAAGTCTTCCCAGCCCACCCCCACCGTTTGTTCAGTCTCCCGGATATCCGCACAAAAGAGCCCCTATTCCCCACTCCTGGTTTAATATTTATCCATGGATCTGGGAATCAAGCTCATTATTGCCACTTGTTAAAAAAAATGGGTGCCTGATCCACCCAGATTTTGTTTTGAGTTGATGTGACTTACTCCTGTAGGCCTCGTTATTTGCTCCTTAATTCCACGAGTACAGCTTGCACCAGAGTTCCAGAAGCTACTCCGGAAGTTTATATGTTTGCTAGTGTGAAAACCAAATTTTGTATTCTTATGTACACCATTGTTATTGTTTTTATATATATAAATCCGCCTATCACTGTGTGTGTGCCAATAGGTTTTATAATCCAATAGTGATGTTGTTTCTTCGCGATCTGATGTGTCTTTTAGTCTCAATTATGCTCGCTAAGTTTCCTGGCTCTAGCAGGCCCAGAACCCATCTTATTTAGGATTGCACTTTTATATAGCGCAAACTAGACCCGAAGATATCAGGTATCAGAGCGCTTTACATGAGCACTAGTTTCGTTACACAAGGACACATTCATTGTTGTTAGGCACGGGGAGATTTGGGGGCATATTAGCAAGGGCGTTATCGCCGCTTTAGCGGCACTTTTTGCTGCTAAAGCGGCGATATTTCTATCGCCCTATTAGCAAGCTGTCGCTAACAGCTGTTAGCAACAGCTTTATGGCGAAAGCAACCGTTTTGGTGCCGCTTTGCATGTCAGCGATATATATCGCTAATGACATGCAAAGTAGGCGTTCCCAACTAAAAGCAACTGTAAACAGTCGCAAACACAACTTCCCCCTATTAGCAATGCCCGCGAAGCGATAAAAAAATTCGCGCTACCCGCGATTATCGCTGGAATTTAACACCTGCTAAAAACTTGACTTAACCATTCTTGTCAATGGGAGGTGGATTGTAAGGTTAAGTCCTCACCTGCCTATTAGCAAGCTTGTCATTAGCGCAGTGATTTTATCGCTGGATTACTCGCGCTATTGCTGGGTTTCGCCGCTATCGCTGGATTTTTTATCGCCTTGGAGATAAGCGTTGATAATAACGCGTTATCTCCGCGATGAAATCCAGCGATAGCCGGCGATAAAAAAAACAGCGCTAAGCGTGCTTTGCGATAATTATCGCAAATCCTAGGTAATATGCCCCTAAGTGATTTTCCCAGGATCACAGGATGTTGAGCGTGGTTGCCAAGACTCGAACCTGGTTCCCCAGCTTCGAGGTGGACCGTTCTAGCCGTAAGGCTACATCCTCTCCCTGCACAATTCTGCAAAGCATCATTTTGTTTTCAGTCTGGCAACTAAGAGCAGGATTTTAGGAGACTACTGAACTTGGTCTTGTATTCATGAATGATATCTTCTTCTCAAGGGCCACTCGTGCCCTCCTCCATAAGATCCTGCCACTTGCCTATTCGATGGGTTTTATAGCAGATGGGTGTTATCCCGTGTAGGACCATGATATTTAAAAAAAATATGAACTGGAATGCCTTATAGCTAGGGCTCCTGGTTTTATGGTATTTATTTTTTTACCATTTCCGTCTGCATTTATCCATATTTATTTTTGGTCATTATATCTGTATTTATCCACATTTATTTTGTTGCGAGCAGAAGAAGATGCTGCAGCTAGTATTTTTTCACATTGATGTGAGGGAAGGGCTATGGAGAGATTGTAACGACTGCGCGCACTTAGAAAGTTACCAAACAAAATTGAAAACACGGATAGACAGACCATTCTATTTTAAACAAAAAGTGTGCATTTATTGTACTGACATCTGGGGCACATTAAAAAGGTAACATTAAGCAGCGCGTTCTAAGAGGGAGTGATGGAGCATGCAGCCACTGTTTTGGCAATGTTTGAATTAGTTGTTATTGTGATGGCATCAAACATGCACTGTGTTATAAAATCTCTCCTGAAAGTCACCTGCAACCTGTTCCAACCCTTTGTGATGCAGAGAGGAAGCGCAGCGTTATTTGAGGAAGATTAGAAAAGGAATGAAGAAGGCATGAAAGCATGGGAAATTACTTTTGCAAAGACAACATCAAAAAAGGAAAGAGGTTGCGATCCACACCTCTCCCTCTTGTTTTCTTTAAACGGGGTCTCCATAATGTTTGTACACTGGTGGTATGTTCATTTTTAACTCCTCAATGCCTGCCACCTGCTGCCGAGCACGCTACTACCTGCTACTCCGCCTTACCGCCACTGATTGATATTCACAGGCTACCTTATTAGCGCTGACCCCAGCAGGCCCCGCCAGATGACGTCTACATTTCTATCAGTGAGCCGGCATGCTAATGCACATATTAACACCTCGTGCTCGGCTATTCGGCATTCTAGAATGGACACAGTGCTGCTTTAAACGTCAAGTACTTACAGCGTCCCCACCCCCTTAACATGCAACAGCTACTACCACCTGCTGCCTTGTGCTTCTACCATCGCAGTTCTCTTAAAGGGGTCGCAGTGGTGTAGATTAGTAAGAGGGGCGTGGCGAGGTAACCCTGGGCAGGAGTGAGGCTGCGGTGCACAGTTTGTCAGTATTTTCCCGTTTATAGTGTATAAGTACAGACACAGGAAAAATAGTTTTCAGTCTGTATTTATATCTACAAATCAGTTTAACCCCTTCCATGCGCGGCCGATTTTCGCCCTGTGCGAGGCATTGCATTGAGCGGACGGGTTCATGACGAGCTCAGCTCGTCATGCGCACACGAGCACTGCGCAGCATGACGAGCTGAGCTCGTCATGAGCATGGAAGGGGTTAAACGGAAAACCGGGAGCCTTACTTATAACCTGTGTGTAGTAAGGAACCAGGAAACAGTTGATGTCTTGAGTAGATTTATTGTGGTTACATGGAAGAGGAGCTAGCTTGGAAGCAGCCAGCTCCAACAGACACAAACTCAAGAATAATCAATGCACATTCTAAAGTAACTAGGCAGCAGGAGAACATTCTTAAAGGAACCAATACATTACAATTAAAGATAAACTATAATAAAAGGATACATTTAACAGAGTAAACATTATCTAACTAAACAGATTACAACATTACCTCCCCTTCTTCTAACACCAAAAAAAATAAAGTTTAATCTCTATACCTGGCAGGTTTAACTACATTCCGGGAACTCCTCCTGGCATTCCCTGGGAGAGATTCTATCCCAAGCGAAGAGCTACTAACATGCTTGGAGGATACATCCTGAGCAGGACATTGAACTTTGGCAACTTTGCTTAAGTTCCACCAAAATCCACCTTCGACTTGAATGGCATTATCCACCATCTTAATTACCTTGACAGGAGGACCGAATTTGCTTTCACCTTTGTTAACATGAATAGACATCTTGATCTTAACAGTATCACCAACTTTGAGGATAGAGGTCTTCGAACCTTTCTTAGTGTCAAAACTAGCTTTCTGCTTAGCTTGGGTGCAAGAAACATTACCTTTTACAAAAGGCATCAATTTCTGTACATTAGACTCGGCATTAATCCACTTAGACATCCACCCTGGACGAAAAGAAGTATTAGGCTTCCTTCCCCTCATCAATTCAAACGGAGACACTTTGGTGGATGAATGTGGGGTGGTTCTATAGAACCATATCATGCTGTTAAGGGATTTGACAATATCGTGGTTGCTGGCTTTAGCCCATTTCACGCAGTCCCCAATCACTCGATTCATCCTCTCAACAAGTCCATTCCCTTGAGGATGATAAAGGGAACTTTTGATATGTTTTACACCAGAAATAGACAAGAAAGATTCAAAATCCTTACTGACGAACTGTTTCCCATTGTCTGAAACAAGAATTTCCGGAAAACCTTCTCTAGACCAGTCCTCGCTTAAAAAATCAATAATAGTGTCAGCTTCTCTAACCAATTTGTACTCAGGCCACTTGGATGCATAGTCTACCAAAACCAAAACAAATCTTGAATTACCATTAAGTGTCAAATAAGGTCCCATGACATCTACACCAAGTTTCGCCCAGGGACGGTCAGGACACTCAACAGGTATAAGAGGAGGAACAGAGGTTTTAAGGGACTTGTCTGATGATCTGCAAATACAACAATCCAACACAAACTCGTCAATTTCTGAGTCCATTCCTGGCCACCAAAATGTGTCACGAATACGACGCTTTGTGAAAGAGGAACCTAAATGTCCTTCATGAGCTCTGACAATAATCCCTTTCCTGAACGAGTGTGGAGGAATAAGTTTGTCATTACGCAACAAAATACCATCTTCCAAAGAAATTTCATCCTCAATTTTAGAAAATGGTTGAAGTGAGGGAGGAAGAACCTTTTCTCTTGGCCACCCACTCCTAACAAGATTACATACATCTTGAAGTATACAGTCATTGGAAAATGCTACTCTCCATTCATCCTCAGAACAAAATTTGAGCTCAGGAATGTCCACACCTGCCACAAGACAATCTTCACAATCCTCTTCAATGAGGTTAGAAAAGGAAACTTCATCCTCTTGAAAATCTGTGGGAGGAAAGCGAGAAAGAAAGTCTGCCCTTCCATTCTTACCCCCAGAGATGTGTCTGATGTCGAATTGATATTGTAACAACTTGGTAACCATTCTCATGATTCTGGGAGTGCAACACTTACTCAGACTACCACCCAAGATATTGACAAGAGGCTTGTGATCAGTCTGAAGTAAAAAACGTTTTCCCCACACATATGGGTGAAACTTTTCAATGGCCCATGAGCAGGCCAACAATTCCTTCTCAATGACTGAGTATTGCAATTCAGGTGACCTCAGTACTCTAGATGCAAACCCAATGGTTTTCTCTACTCCATCCTCCACTTGTGTTAGGGTGGCACCTAACCCCACTTGACTAGCATCAACGGTTAAGCAAAAAGGTAAACTGGGGTCAAAAGGTTTGAGTACAGTACTTTTTCTTAAGAGATCTTTAACTTCCCCAAACGCGGACACACATTCATTGCACCAAACAAATTTAGTCCCCTTTTTAAGGAGATTACTGATGGGGCGGACTATTGTGGCATAATGAGGGATAAACCTTGAATAATATTCACAAAGACCCAAAAGAGATTTGACTCCAGTTTTGTCAGTAGGAGTGGAAGCATTTGTAATGGCCTCCAGGTGACCAGGTCTAGGTTTCACACCATCTTGAGTGAGAACATGACCTAAGTATTCTACTTCGGTACAAAAGAATTAGCATTTTTCTAGTTTTGGAACAACTCCATGTTGCTGAAATAAACTCAACACTTTGTGCAAAATGAGGTCATGTGAAGAAACATCCTTGGCAAAGATGAGTACATCGTCTTGAAAGACTAGAACTCCGTCAACTCCCTTAAGGATGTTGGACATCACCCTCTGAAATACCGACGCAGCCGATGCTAAGCCAAAAGGCATGCGTCGATATTGAAATGTGCCTAAAGGGGACACAAAAGCAGTGAGGTGACAAGAATCCGGATGCAACTCAACCTGGTGATATGCGCTGGCCAGGTCAAGTTTGGTGAAGAATTTGGCACCTTTGGTGGACGCAAACAGATCATTAATTTTAGGAAGAGGATGTGAGTCAACCCAGATCTCCTTATTAAGGGATTTTAAGTCAACACATACCCTGAGTTGACCACACCTCTTTCTAGCAACAACCAAAGGCGAAAGCCAAAGGGAGGACTCAGCTGGCTCTATAACACCTTTCTCACACAATTGCAATAGCTCCTTCTCTAAGTCATCTCTGACACTATAGGGTACACCCCTGAGTTTGTGTTTCACAGGTAAAGACCCCTCTTTAACTATAATTCTGTGTTTAAAACCCTGAATTTTACCTAAGTCAGAGCTGAAAACAGAAGGAAACTTGTCTTTAAGTATTTGGACCTCATCGGAACACCCAACAACAAGGACTTGCTCTTTGGTTCCAGGTTTAAGGATCATTCCGAAAAGTCCTTGGTGGAACCACCCTAAAATGTTTAGCCCTTTAACAGCAACATAGATCTTCCCTTTTATTCTCCTTCCTTTAAAGCACAACTCCTCTTCAAAGAAACCCAAAAGGTAAATTTTCCGACCCTCGTATGACACAGGTGTGCGATCAGGAGGGAGAAGGGGTTGAGTACCTTCCCAAGTTTCATCAAAAAGTTTTTTTGTGATCATGGTTATCTTAGCACCAGAGTCAACTAAGAGTTTGATACACTTGATTCCTACGGAAATATCAACGATGGGGTCGACACAGGACTTAGGATCACCTTCAATGACCTCACCAACAGTATAGTCAGAAACAACAGAAACTACTTCAGAGTCAGAAGAAGACTCAGAATCAATCATACATACAGCAGGCTTCTTGAAATTCTTTTGTCCTTTTAACTTTAGACAAACTTTTGCAAAATGTCCTACTTTTTGCAATAATTGCAGGTGACATTGGAAGTAGGACAGCGTGATCCTTTAGAATGAGGTAGGTTACCGCATCTTAAACATACTGTAGACTCTGCATTACCTGATATTCCAGATTTAGTTGACTTGCCAAAATTGTTTGTATTGCTTTTAAAAGTTTTTTTGACAGATTTAACAGATGAATTGAGGTTAATAGCATTAACAGGTTCTACAACTTTCTGCTCTAATTCTTTTAGAGAGACCATAGAAATTTCTATGCTCTTAGCTAATTTTATAGTCTCATCTAAAGACAGATCCCCCATAGTAAGTAATTTCTGTCTAATATTTTTGTCCCTACAATGACACACAAATTGGTCTCTGATGAGTTGGTCTGTAAAGTTTTCAAACCTACAGTCTGCTGCCAACCTACGCAAAACAGAAATATAGGAATCAACATCCTCACTTTTGAATTGCTTCCTCTTAAAAAATGTATGTCTGAGAACCATGAGGCTTGGCTGCTTGTCGAAACGAAGTTTGAGCTTCTGTACAGTTTCTCTATATTCATCGTTCAGTGCACCATCATCTTGAGGTAAATCTGGTAAATGCTTGAACACAGACCTTCCTTCAAAACCCAGAGAATGTAAGAGTAAACATTTCTTTCTATCTGCGCTAAATCTAGCTGCACCTATGGCTCCTAAATAGGTTTCAAAGGCGTCATGCCAAACCTCCCATCTGATTGGTGGTTCCCCAGGAGTGTCTAGAAATGCTGGAGGAGGATTGACTGACTGAAGAGTACACATGGTGAGTGATAAAAAGAATAAGAAAGGAACAAAATGTTGAAACAAGTATGGTGTGTGTGTATCACAGTATGAAACACACGGCTAGGAATAAGGATAAAAAATATACATAAGATCTCAGTCTCATAGTAAAATGTGCGGTGAAGTAAAATGATGAAATGGTGTATACATCACCGTGTGAAATACACTAATATGAGATGAAACACGTGGAGGTGTGTGTGACACCTTAAAATGCACACAATGAGGCACACAAGCTGTGTGTACCAGCGATAAAGCTTCATGAAAACAGAAGAAAACGAAGAAAGTTAATTTAAAGATGATGGGCTCTGCGTATCAGCGTTAGTATTTGTAGGCTGAACGCAACATGAAATTTCCAATGATTTGAATGAAAACAAACTGTGCGCTTCAGCATTAAAATCAGCAACTTGTTAAAATACGTGGAGGAAAGCTGTGCGCATCAGCGTTAAAGCTTGCGAAGTAAAGATGAACATCAGCGGTAGCGTGGTTGCTAGGGAAAAGGACACGCTTTGACAAGTTGGCCCATAACACGGACATGCGCAGACGTGACCGGGTTTGACGATAGAGTCAAAACAATAGAGTGTCTTCGCGCATATGCATCTGCACGCACGCAGACAAAGACGTGCTGGTGATGACTGAAATGAAGAGAGTCCTCGCGCATAGATGGCTGCGCTGCACGCACACAATCGCAAGACTCGCAGCAGGGAACGTAGAAGATGGCAGGTAACAGAATGCTGGGGAGAGCGAGGCAGAGTTTTAAATGATGCGCAAATGCTCAGCAGCGATAAACAAATGCACAGGGCTCGATGTAAAGTCTTGACCAGCAACAGTGAAAAAGTCAAGAAACACCACGGAGTAGGGTAGAGAACAGGCAGAAATTAAATGAAATAAAAACGCCCTACCGTGTTTGCTGACTTGACATAGTAGAATATTTAAATCGATGTTGCAATCTCTTGTGGGCAAGCACGCAGGCCAAAGGGGAGTAGAGTCACATTGAGGTCGTAGAAGCCGTGAGATTGTAGAGGTCTTCAAGCTTGAGGTTGATGAAAACGGGTTAGAGGCTTGAGACTAGAAGCTTGAAAAATCTTGATTGTAGGAAAGTCTAAAAAAATGAGATAACTTGCACGCTGGGTGGTCCATGTAACCAGGATCGTCGCCAATCAAATGTAGTAAGGAACCAGGAAACAGTTGATGTCTTGAGTAGATTTATTGTGGTTACATGGAAGAGGAGCTAGCTTGGAAGCAGCCAGCTCCAACAGACACAAACTCAAGAATAATCAATGCACATTCTAAAGTAACTAGGCAGCAGGAGAACATTCTTAAAGGAACCAATACATTACAATTAATGATAAACTATAATAAAAGGATACATTTAACAGAGTAAACATTATCTAACTAAACAGATTACTACACTGTGATAACACATTAGTATTAATCTCATGTTTGGTGCAGCTCTTATAACATGGCTGCTACTGTGGCAGGGATTAGGATGGTGCACAACGAAGTGGAGCGGTGGAGCAAGCAAAACTCAAGATGGATTCTCCCTGTATCTGATTTGAACTCTACACTCACAGGGGAGTGAATGGCAACACTAGAAGAAGTTAGAAGGGGATCTTATAGAAGTCTAATTCCATAAAAAGGGGTAAAGCTTACCACATAGGGTTTTTTATGAAAAGGAGAATTTGAGGCAACATACTGAGTTGAGCATGTTCCCTGTCGGCTGTGCCACGTGACTCCCTCTCTAAAGAAGATCTGTAAATGTGTCTAAAAGACAACAAGGATACCTCTCTTCTGAACCCTTGTGTCACCCAGGGTGTATGTGGGCTACCCTGTTGTTGTTGGCTACAGAACCCACCTGTTTTTCTCTTGGTGGCGCTGTGTGATAGGCTCATCTTACTGCGACTGCTCAATTTGCCTGTGGTCCACCACCTCTCCCTGACCAGGCCCATTAAGGATTTATGAGACGGTCCCGACATGCTTTGTATGTAAACCAGTGACTGCCACCACACTGATTTTGTTTCTTTGAAGACACCTTCCACCACAGGGGTCTAGAATAGCTGCAGGAGTTCAAATCTCTCTGCTTTGCTTTTAAGATCCTGAAATCCTCCACCTCTGGTATAATATCCGCCTGCTCTCGATCTACACTCCTTCGCGCCATTTGCGCTCTACTGGCAAACATTTTGTTTCTATACCACGGGTGAAGAGGGCCCGCGCTGGTGGTCGCTCGTTCCGCGTTCTGGCTGCCAAGCTCTGGAATGATCTTCCGTCTCACATCCGGAGTATGGACAACTACTTATCCTTTCGTAAAGCGCTAAAGACCCATCTGTTCCCTCATTAGGTTCCCCTTCTTTTGTCCCACTTGTCTTCCCTGGCCCTTCCTCTCTCCTCTTAGGAGGGATACTCGCAGTTTAAGCCTCTTTTTTGCTAAGCGCCGGGACGCCCCGTAGCTGGGGCAGCTGTGCGCTCTACAAGCTATCTTAACATAACATAACAAAACATCCATGCCTTCGTCACTCATGTCTTTTTGAAAACTGTGTGATCTTGCAAGTTACATTTCTCACACATGGTTCTCTGGTGCAGTTACTCCTTGACTAGACAGGTGATAAAATATATTTATTGACCATGTCCTGGCCTAAAGAAGTGCATATCCCTGCCCTAAGTTCCCCAATGTTTCTGAATCTTTTTGTGATTTTGCCTCAGCACTCATGAGAATTTTGCGTGTAGGCTGAGGACCTGTGACAATGGATTGAAACCCATAGTTGGACTCTCTGGTCCGCAGGGGCACCAGGTGCACCTCTCTTTAATTGGGAGAGGCTACTGTCCTCTCACAGAACTGGGCGGTAGTGGCAGAAGATAATCATAGTGGTGGGAGGAGAGTGGTTTACCAGTCTCGCTTGCTAAAGAAGGGGATTTGCCATACCATTTTTTCTGGGTCCTTTGCTCAATTAATGTAGGGCAGGGATGGTGCAAGACTTCTCTCGAGATGTGTTACTGAGTGAACTTGGCATGTGTATGTGTGCAATACAGCTGCACTGGAATCCATTTTTACCTCCTGCTTAAGAGTAGCTCACAAAATGGAATATGAAGCAAGCCTACCAAGCAAAGGATGCAGATAGAACAATGGGCCAGATGTATGTTATGTTATATATATTTCTAAAGCGCAACGGTTACCCGGAGGTGTCCTGGCACTGGCTACTACTTACTGAGCACAGATTAATAGGGGGAGGCTACACGTTAAAAAGCCAGGTTTTCAGTCCCTTCCTAAATGCCATAGTATGAATATCTGGTCACAAAATACTAGCTGCAAATCTGCAACCAGTCAAGACTTTTAAGAGCGGACCGGTAGTCTAATAGTTTGGTTTTAAAAATCACAATCGTAGCCGGTTGCAACCTGACCTACCTCATGAATAGTAATGAGGCAGATCCCAAACTGCAACTCACCATGGTTGGAGGCCATCACATGGATGGTGGCCTGCTGGGCCCAGCAGACCACTATGTCTGTGATTGCCTTTCAGTAAAGTGAAGTATTTTGTTTTTTTAATGCAGCCTGTTTTTCTGAGAGGTAATTGGACTGCGTATTTTTTTGTTTAAGAGTTACCAGTGGTTCCACGCACCACAGCCTACTATTCAATAAACTTTTTTTATATTTCCAATGGGACCCTTTACCTTTTGCAAATGCATTACCACCTCGTTTGAGGTGTTGGTAAAATATCAGTGATTTGCGACTGGATTTATGTTGCAAAACATTGAAACAGTAGATGCCGATTCAGGATTTAGAAGGGACGCCTTTAACACACCCCTTCAAGATATTAAATCGGTATACATTCTCAATTCCATTTTAGGAGTCGGAAAACTGGAGGGCTTGCGACCATTAAAATTCTTAGCACACCTGGCCCCTAATCCCTGAACATCCCTGAAGGTCTTTTAAGTGTACCAAGCTAAAAGGAAGGAGGGAGACAGAAGCCGCTCGAAATTTATGGCCAAGCTCTGCTCTCTTCCTGCTCCATTTTTAGGTCTCGCCTACGCAGCGCGCATGCGCTGCGTAGGAGAGACCTTTAGAAATCGGCACAGCTTTCCCTGCAAAAACGGGCACGCGTTGCATTGCTTCCAATGGCAACGCGTGCACGTCTGGCGATTCACTTGCGGGAGCGAGCAGCTGGCGCCATATGTTAATTATCACGCCTTGCCGCTCGCTCCCGCAAGGGAATCGCGCTGGCCCCCTCCTTTCGCCCCTCCCTCTGCTGACGCGCGAGGCGTGCGCTTGTGCTTGTTAAATTATTATAAGCGGATGAACTGCTCCACGCACGAGTGCAAGATCTTTAAAGAATGTAAGCCGCATTTTTTTCAATTTCGGAATATACCGGCCTATCTAACGCGTAGAGTGCTTCTTTCATACCCCACGGCGCATCTAGGGAAGGACTTATTCCCCAGTCTTTACTTTGTTTGAAACATAGCTGAGAATCTAAAAGGCTTCTGGCAGGCGACTGTGAAGGCCATAAAACCCCCCCTTTCAGTGCGAACACAAGGGATTGTAAACATCGATGGGCCTTTGTGTCGAGCTCAAAGACCTCATAAATCAGGTGCTTATCTCAGGGAAGCGCATTCCTTAGCTGCCCTCTAAGCAGGGACAGGAAGGCAGGATTACGGTTCCAGCAAGAGACAAGCATGTGCAATGCAATCGGTCTCGCATTTACGCGAGTTTAAGCTATTGGCATTGTAAGTGACAATGCCTTTTATTTATGTTTTAAAAAACAAAAATAAAAGGCATTGTCATTTGCAATGTCAATAGCTCAAACTCGCGTAAATGCGAGACCTTTTGCATTGCAAATGCTTGTTTCCCTTCTGGTGTGCACACAGGCTGGCTTTGTGTGGCATCAGGTGAGAGAAGCCCAGCTCCTTTTGTGCCATTTGTCTTGCAAGCCTCTGTCAGGGAACACCACCCTCCACCCTCCTGCCTGCAACATTTACAAAAAAATTACACAACTGAGTACCTTGGTACAAGGTGAACCCTACATCACTGAAACTAGACACAGACAACAAATCAAGCAGGGGGAATACACATTTGTAGTCTACAAACCTACTATAAGTAGGAGGCGGCATCCCCAGATCACTGCTCCAGGTATTTCTCACTGACTGGTGCTAGGCAATCCACTGCAGAGGGCGAGGTACAATTTGTGAGTTCCCGTCGCCGGTGCTTTTGGGCAACCAGCCCTCATCTCAGGACATGAACACATTCTAAAGGCATGCTAATTTCTTTCTGCAAGTGTTGCTGAGAGTAGGTTTGAAGAAAGGAGCCATCAATGAGGTGAATAGGATACTGGAGGTTGCCCAGAGTGAAGCGCCTCATCAAGGAGAAGTCCGTAATCCAACTCTCTGGAGAAGGAGTTGTGCAGGAAGAGCTGAGCAAGTGCCAAGCATGCGGGAGGTTTGGGGAAGGAGCCATGTCACCCGGAGCTGTGGTGAACCGTGTTATCCGTCATCCCCCTGCATGTGCCCGACTGTTGTGTGTTTCAGTAGGCCTGAAATCTATATTAGGTAAGTGCTATCTCAGAGGAGTGACGCTTCTTGCTTGAGGTCAGGTGGAGGTGTGGTGTTTCCCGTAAGCTGTGGCCGGTGGCTGCGGTGTCAATCGATGCAAGGATCAGGTACAAGATAGCCTGCTTGACACACAAAGCGCTGCATCAGAACACTCCAACTTACTTGGCTAATAAGCTTGTACTATCTGGTGGGAATCGAGCCCTAAGAAGCTCAAATACTTCACTGTTAAAGCCACAAAAGTTCAAAAAGAAGAGAACCATGCATTTTCTGGTCTTGCTCCAAGAATATGGAACACTCTCCCTCCCCAAATCAGAATGAACCCTTCAACCGCTGCTTTTAAAAGTGAAGTCAAAGCATTACTCCTGGATAGCCTCCTGTGACAATAGACCTGTAACCTTGCAAGCCATCTGCTTTCGTTTCACATCATTGACCTACTTATCTACCAGGCAGTGTACATCCGTTGTAACTACGTTTATCTCTATTGTTTTCTGCAATGGTGAATGTGATGTATCCTCCTTTGTTATCAGCGCAACTTCTCAACCTCGATGTACTATATATATATATATATATATATATATATATATACATATACATATACATATATATATATACATATATATATATATATATATATATATATATATATATATATATATATATATATATATATATATATATATACATATATATATAGTGGAGAGGTGTGGTGCAGCGGCCAGGGCAGCTGACTTTGGAGCACAGGGTTCACGGTTCGATCCCCGGCTCCGACAGCAGCTCAGCTCAGCACCATGTGACTCTGGGCAATAGCTCACTTAATTTCCACTCCGGCCCCCAGCGCCTTGAGACCCGTAAGGGTGAGTAGCTGTGCTATATAAAAACGGACTTACATTTTATATAAAACCTTTCAAACAAACAACAACTTGCGCGCAGCATCTATGCTGGAATTCCTAGAGACCCAGAAGAGGTCTATGAACTTGTCTTTCATGTACCTGCTTGGCTTGTGCTCTGACTTGGAGATCCTGGTGCAAGGGCACTGGGTGGCATCTCAAGTCCCCTATCAGACTCCCAAAATAATCTCGCCATGTGACCCAGCATCAAGGCTCCTTTGGTGTGGGCTCTCCAGTTGTTTCCACGGGGAGATTTGATGCTGTGATTATGGCACAATGCCTGAATGCAGCAACCACCAGAGAGAGGAGCTATAATGCAGCTCATAGACACACAAGGGAGGTAAGTTAGAGCACTTTTGAACTTCTGGAAACCAGATTCAGATGAGTTCATAAGGGTGGCAGAGCTCTTCAGTAGTCCCCTGATGGTGCACGTAATAGTGTTGCAACCTGTCCTATGTTGCAGAACATTACTACCGGAAAAGGCCACATCCTTGCTGCAGTGGGCCATCTCCTGCTGTACATTAATGCTTCTTCTTATAAGAACACTGCTAGCAGTATTTTGGCCTACATTTTCATGTGGAGACGAACATGGCGATAGCTTTTATTGTGATGGAGGCTCTCTTCACAGATTTCCCTACAAAAAGAAATTAAGGCCTTTGTCAAATTATCATTGCTTACTTTTACTGAGGGCAATCCCTTCACCTTACTGTTCTACCAATGTGCTTGATAGTATCGGATTGCTTATTTTGTGTACCTCTAATACTGCAGATCCCCAGGATATTGGGGAATAGATCATCAAATATAGCGGCACCAAAAATGTAAATTGTAAAGCCCTCAAATGTATTTTTTTGAGGTATGTTTGCAGCACTTCATTTTGACGGACCGCACGCCCCCCTCTCCCCCAAAAGGATAGATAATAATAATGAGGGGCGATGCTCCATCCTAGAGCACTGGCAGCTAAACCACTTCTGCAAATGTGGTACACCTTCTCCTCCACGCAAAGCAGCTTTGCACATGGTACCCACAGCAGATCGTAAGGAGGATCCGGTGGCAAAAGCCAGTTGCTTCATAATCCACATTTAGGGGTGATGGCAGAAGTAGTTGGGTTGCTCGTTCTGGATCTTGGAGGTAACCATACATCATGTACCTCTGGAGGGATAATATCTGAGGCACCTTCATAAAGATCCTACATTGATGGCACACGTCTGCTGCACGAGTCCCAGTTCTGCATCTAACATGCAGGCATCACTCAAGACATTCTTTTCTGGGCTCTAAAGATCCTGTTGATGAAGGTTATGCACTGGAGCTCAGTTCATATTCACCGCCTTTGCTTGCAGAACAGTTAGAACTGAGGAAATCTTTTGCAGAATAGTCAGTAGATCCTACTCTCTCAGGGTTTGACAAGATATGAAAATGGCTTTCATTTATCTGGGTCATTTATGTGGTTGGTGAATATATTATAGCAACACCTGAGCTCAATGCTATTGCATTTCTAAAAACAAATGAGAATTACCCATCGCAGCATGATGCATTTTAAAACATGCCTTGGACGAGGTAAGTTTGCTCACCCTATTGGACGGCACTGGCATCCACCAGGAGTAAAAGACTTAATCCATCATCAGATGCATGCCAGCTCTAACACACTCTCTCACTGGGTTCCCTTCTGTTTTGTCCCCTTCCATTGAGGTTACAAAAACCCTCAGCTTCTTGCTGCCGAAATATGCTTCAAAGCACTACCAGCATGGACGTCATTTAGGAGTTGTCAGCGATCACAGCTGCAACCCCTGGCTTGCCCCTTGCTACCCCTTGCACTGCTTTTGGACCCCTGGCCTCAGAGGTGGCAAAATCAGTGCCTGGAACACAGGGGCAGCTTTTCGTAATGGAAGCTGGTTGGAGCTCCACTTGCCTGGTTTCTGTCCATTTTTTAATTATAAAAATCGCAGTCGCGGCCGGCATTAATCACGGGTGGGGGGTAATAAATTATAAAAACTTACCTGGTCCGCCGGTGGGGTCCTGCATTTTCTTGGCTCCTGCTCCCCTGCCTCCGGCAGGAACAGGAAGCAGGCAGCCTCCCTCCCCTAAGCCAATCACAATGCTGCAATTGCAGCATTGTGATTGGTCGGGACGGCGTCCAGCCAGGCGCCTATGGGGAGGCCATTTTCTCCATGTAGGCTGCATTCCAGCCTGCATGGAGAAAGGGCAGAGTGTGCATGACTGGTTTGGGCAGCCCCAGAGAGCCGACCAAACCAGTCATGCTCACTCAGGAGTGGGCACACCGCTCCTCCCCTGCCCAGTCCTGATCATAGAGCAGCCCCGCCCACCCGCCAGCAACCAAACACTTCTGCTTTCTCGCAGTGCGAGAAGCAGAAACATAAAATGGTAGTTTTACCATTTGATGTTTCTGCTTCTCGCACTGCGAGAAAGCAGTGGGGCGACGCTCCTCCGCCCTAAAGGGAAGAGCCGCCCCTGAAAAATAGTGAATAATATTATTCACTATTAGTGTAATAAAAAATGGAGTACATTAGCTGGAATATTACCAGGGCTTTAAGTGGGCCTGGTCCTGGCGGTGCTCAGCACCGGCAGTTCTAAAAAGGAGACGGGTCCCTTTCGAGCTCATCATTTTTGCCCTCATCCTCAGAAAGAAAAAAATAAATCTCAACTGCAGCAGTGCCACCCTTCGCTGCCTTTGATGTGACTTCAAAGAGACTTGTTACAGTTCTTTCACAGTCTCACCATTTCAGAACGGAAGCATTTTCAATATGCTATACTACGAAGCCATGGCTATTGCTTATTCATGTTATGCAACTAACACTCATTGACAAAGCCAATAGTACCAGCTTGTTGTAAGTGTAATGTTACTTGCTGTATTATATATCTGGATGTAATGACGGAAGTAGCCAAATACCAGTCAGGCGGCACACTAAGCTAGGCATACATTTTCAGCTTAGGTGTTTTTAAGCCACACCCTTAATTACATCGGTCACGACCCTTGAGAGACCCCCAGTTTTTTCATCCCACTTAAAGCCCTGGAAACTAAGGTAAGCAAAAAATGCTGTTGAATGTATGTAGTATTCAAGCTTGCAGGTGAGAGTGTGTTTATGTGCGCAAGAGTGTGTGAATGTGTTAGTATGTGTAAGCATGTGTGTGTGAGTCAAAGTAAAGGTCAAATGGTGTGCGATGTCATTTCCGCTACCCCTGGCATTTTGGTGAATTGACGTCCATGAGTACTAATGCGAAACTCGATGTTTTGTGTTGTGTATGACGTTTATTCTTTGCTCTTTACAAGCCTGTGATAAAACTCCAGCTCCCATCTTACCTGCAGCACTTTTGAGCTTTGATCTATGGATCAGTGCAGGGATCAGAAAGGGGACAGTTTTCCTGCCAGCACACAACGACATCGACGGGACGTAGAGGCACGTCATGACCTGCAACGTAAATAGAGAGAGAGAGACACACACATCCAAACCCACCCCCCCTTTCAGTTTTTTTGCTGCCCTATCGATTTTAGAATGCATTCATGAATCGGAAAATCATGAAAAGCTAGGGGGTCTGATTGATATCTCATGTGTATAAATTGCTCTCTTGTGGGGCTTGGTCCTGCCACATCCTCTGGGATGTAGGCCGCTGCCTCATAGGTGCCCATCTCTGACTTCTAAGTCTTTGAGTGTACACAGTGGCGTCACTAGGGTTGGTGTCACCCAGTGCGGTCCGCACCCCCCGCACCCTCCTAGTGACGCCACTGAGTGTACAAAACTGATCTACCAGGTTGACGTCGTCGATGTGGTTGAATAGATGATGAAGTACCTGGAGTGGGTCACCTTTGATTCATTTGTTTTTCGATGTAGTTGGTATGGTGGATGGTGTTGGCCGAGCACTGGTGTCACTAGCTTGTTGCTCTACACCATCCTCTACAAGTAACTCATGGACCTCTGGTACAATTGGCTTGACATCTGCTGGTAATACATTAAACACTCACTTATTTGTAGATATTTGTTGATCTTTACAATGTATAATAATAGATGGTCGAACGTTAATTATATGCTTCAGGTTGAGATAATACCAATACCCTTCATTATTCTGTGTAATGTTTTTATTTGGATATTTTACACTTATCCAGGTTGTTGGGTAGATCCATTGAAACACCATTAATTACTCGTTGTAAGATTTGTCTTATGCCTTGTCCTACTGCTCAATTATAGCCTATGTACACTTTAATTTGAAGACAATGGTTTTATTAGCAAACTTACGCCAGCAAAAAAATAAATATTTTCCATTAAATATGTAAAACACCACAATTCCACGTTATTTCCCAAGTACAGTGTCAGATCTAACAGCACTTTTAACCACATTATGACCCACACTGCCATGTCTGCAGCACTATATAACACAATATAACGATATAAACATTACAAAGTATGCCAAATCATAGAACTTTGTCCTGGAAGGGTACACTCACTGTACAAAAATAATGATACACATTATGTAGACTCTTGGTATGTGGCAGAAGGGTCATGTGTGGCACCAAACATTCCTAAAGTTGAACTGCGCTGGCGGAGACAAAAACAGCACCATAGTTTAGTAAATATGAGAGTCTGCTTCTATGTCCTTTCACACACCCCAGCACAGCAACTGTAACTACAGGGCTGCATGACCTCTACTTAACTACACATCCCATAATGCATTTCCCCAAACAGTGTAAAACTTGGTTAGTATACTTAAAAAACATTCATAGCATCAACAATTTGATACATACATTATCCAAACGTTTTCACATATCATAACAAAATAAACCCACATTTATATAAAACAAAACATGTTTCAAGTTAATAATTTATAAACGCCACCCTGATGTTGGCTGCCCAGGTTCAGCAGGATCAATGGCTCTTAATCTGGACACAGCCTCTGGTACCCAAGGGCTTTTCATACCTTTATCCACAGGGATGGTCGGTGGCTGAATGGATGCCCCCACTCCAGTCCCAGCAGCTTCCTTTCTCTGACTTGCAAGATTCTCCTTAGTTCTGGAACTAACGTTATGCCGCCATTCTCACATGTCTTTGATACGTCTGGTGGTTACACCGGCTCCGTTAATTTGTTCCTGAATTCGGGTCCAGATTTGTTGTTGGGTCTCAGGAACTGTGAATGAGGACTTGCCTAACATCTGATCATTATTGGTCATGCAGTCTTCTAGAAGAATTTTTGGGGCACATGCATCAAGCCTTTTCCAGTTCGCAAACGGCCCGTTTGTGAATGGAAAAAGGCCTTTTCCTATGCATGGAGGTTTTGGCATTCGCAATTTAGGGAATCGCAATTATTTGCGATTACCTAAATTGCAAATGCATTTAGGGAATCGCAATTTGCAATTCCCTAATGCCGATGCACGTAGCCTTTCCTAAATGCGAACTTTGCATTTAGGAAACGCTAATTACCATCAACTTCATGTTGATGGTAATATATGCATGCATGCTTTGAAAAATGCACAAAATGCATTTTTCAAAGTGTCATGTAGCGCACACATGCCCTTAGGGCATGTGTGTGCTTCACATGTGCACACTTACCTTTTTTTGTGGGGTGCTTCAGGGGGGCCTTAGGCCCCCGGACACCCTTGGATTTGCATTCGCTATTTGCGATTACCAATTTGGTAATCCCAGTTAGCCAATGCAATATAATTTATTCCTAAGGGCTTGTAGGCCCATAGGAATGAATGGAGTCACATTACCTAATAGCGATTCGCAATTTCTGAATCGCTATTAAGTAATGTTAAGGAATCGCAAATTGTTTTGCGATTCCTACATGCATAGCATTTTGCGATTCCCACATAGCGAATCGGTAAAATTTGCTCTTTGGGAATCGCAAAATGCAGTGCCCCTTTATCTCTTGAACAGTGCATTTATGTTATTTTATTTGCATACTCCCACCTCTCGCTCACCTTTCTGGCTTGCCATTTTAAGGATGTATCTGGATTTTTTTTGTTCTGCACCTCTTTTCTGTGAACTCATGTGCTTTGCAATGTGGTGGAAACAGTGTACTTCCTGCTTGTGATGCATCACTTTGTGCCTCTGTGACATTTGCAATTCGTGAATCGCTATTTTAGGAAAGATAATTTTAAGGAATCGCTATTTGGTCATGCTGCTGCTTCCTACATGTAATTGTGTGACCTTCAATTTGTGATTTAGTACTATTCGCAAATTACACGCTGCAAAATTATTTAAAACGTGCATCTGAACCAAAGTGTTCAATTGTAAACTTTATGAGTAAAATACTCAGAACTGTTTGCAGACAATAATAATGAGGATTATCGCAAAAACGAGTAGAAAGATTCATTCCAAATCATAGCAAACCCTTCTTAATACTACTGATGGTGGTAACAGATTTCCAAAGTGGGAGAATTGTTTCATCTTCTTTAGTTGGGAGTTAGTAATCTCTGTTCCATCATGACCAATGAAACACTGATTAGCATAAAACAAAATTATAGCACCACAGTTTTGCCAATATATTCTGCAAATCAGTGTGCTTGTATGGTTTAGGGAGAAGCTGTGAAGTATTTTGTCACTTTTACCCAGGCTCTCTTTTCTAACATTAATCATGCAAAAATGTGCTTCTATTGATGCCACTATGCCATTCTAAATAGCAAATGCCTCCTTCAATGGACATTAGCCAACTGTATTATCTTTGTGTATTGTAATCTAATTGTTCTGCATACGTCCATCATCATAGTCCATATGTGATATTCTGGAGTCAGATGTACAAAGAATCGATTCGCAACAAGAAATCGCAACTACACAGCAACATCTTGTGAATTGATTCTGATTTTGCAACTTTGTCCTAATACGTTGGTAAGCTGAATTCCCAGTCAGAAAGGGTCACTCTAACCAACCTTAGGAATACCAATGAGACAGAGTAAGAAATGAGTTAAGAGGGGTGAGAGCTCCAGTCAAATAATAAACACAATCCTTGTCAAGGTGAACCATAAAAGTCACTAAAAAACCTGTGCTTAACCCTCTGGTAGCTTGCCACAAAAGCATAACTTAGAGGCAATGTGTAAAGTATGTATGCAGCACACAAACAGTAATAAAGTGAAAACACAACACGAGAAAAATCCCAAACCAATCTGGAGAAAGATAGTACATTTTATTCTTAAAAAATAACACCAAAACGTCAAAAAACAAGTAGTAGCACTGAAGTTATGAGTTTTAAAGTTTCCCGTAAAAATAGCACCAAGAAGCAGAAAGCGCCACTCATGGTTATCTGGACGCACTGGACCAGGCCGATGGCGATGGAGCGTGGGCCGAATACAGAGACCAGGTTTGTCACAGTAAAGAAGAGCTTACCTTCTCACACAGTCCAGTTCCACATGAGGAGCCTCAGTCAGAGCGCCCCGTTGGCGGGATACTCAAGGGGGATCATTGTCGGCACAAGGAACAGGGTGCTGTTGGACCTTCGTATTGGCGGGAGACCCAGGCAGTCGTTGCTGAATTGAGGAACAATCGCCATCGGACCTTCACTTTGGTGGGAGACGTGGGCGGTTGTTCACGATCACGAAGAGCCCACAACTTCTGGATTTTCCCCTGAAGTCCAGTTCCTGCTGTTTTGAAGTAGGAGGCGTACACTCTGACATCAACCAAGAGATACACATCGCACCACAGGAGAACCATTACTGTCATGTGATCCTGGTCACTGGCAGAAAGGTACATTTGGTTTAGGCATAAAAGTGCCAACTTTCTAAAAGTGTTACTGCAGATGTGTGGCTTGACCCTGTTTATGAAACTGAGAATAGGGCTTCATGTTATCATCAAAAAGACAGATAGATGTTCAATTTTTTTTTTTATTAACATGAGGACCTGTTTCAACATGTCATGATTCATTGGGTTAATCTGAAATTATCAATGTCAAGTGTGCAAGCCAAGTTATTTGATACCACAGCAAAAAAAACATCAAATCGTGTCTTATTATAGCCTTATAGCCCGCTGCCGAGGGCTATACCAGTTGTTAAAGGCCCTGATCCTGAGTTATAGGCCCGAGCCGCAGGCGAGGGCCTATAACGAGACAACCCTGATTTCTCTGTAATCGTGGAAACAGTACAGAACCTTTCACTCAGTCACTCGTGCTTACTTATTCTCAGAGATATACAGAGCATACACAGTGGGACGTTTTCAATAATATTTATTGAACCAACGCTGTTCTTGATAAAAAAAAGTGCGCTGCAATGTTTAGTAGACAGAAGCAGATAAACGTGATTACAAGCACCAAGAGTGTAAATAGTAGACATAGTTCTACCATGGTGCTAAACAATTGTATATATGCAGGCATATAAACAAGACAGTAATCTAGCGTACTCCTACTATGCAAACCCTACTCTAAGTGTACCTAGAGTGTGTGTAGGTGTGGAGCCAAGAATCCCCCCAAGGGACGATCCAACCTCATTACCTGATGGGATAGAGTGAAGGACCCCGTCTTGGTCTCGAGTTGGACACCCTTCAAAGAAATGTCAGACAGGTGCATAGTGGATTCTCAGCATGCACGGACCCTCAGTGTCAGCAGAAGTACCTCCTCTCCCAGTCTATCGGGATGCCTATTATTTATAATCAAAGGCGGCCTCGCGATGTGCACGTTAGATTAGTGATGTTATGGATATGTAGATAGCGTTGTCGCCTCATTCTATTTTCTATTTCTATTTGAAAAATGTATAAAGCGCGACAGCTGCCCCGGCCAAGAGGCGTCCCGGCGCTTAACAGCAAATAGGAGACCACAGTGCAAAGGGGAAGCCAGGAGACCTACACAGTGGGAAAGAGAAAAGTTTTAATAGCTTTCCTAAATTCGAAGAAATTACTGAGGCCACAAATATAGAGAGGCAGTGAGTTCCAGAGAATAGCTGCTCTATACCGGAAGGAACGCCCTCCAGCCCGGGTCCTCCTGACCCGAGGGACCACTAGTAAATGTTGGCCCATGGAGCGAAGCTGACGGGAGGGGACATAAAAGGATAGCAAATCCGTCAGAATGTTGGGGGGGGAGGCGGCCTTCAAGATTTTAAAGGCTAAACAGAGAGCCTTGAACTCAATCCGTTGAGCTACAGGCAGCCAGTGGAGGCGGCGGATTGTATTAGCCACCGAGCAGACTCTACGCAGACCCAGAAGAGATCTTGCCGCGGCGTTCTGAACTCTCTGTAACCTGAGTACTTCCGCCTTGTTAGCCCCCAGAAACAGAGAGTTCGCGTAATCAAGCCTCGATATAATCAGGGCCTGAATAATAATCTGTCTGGTCGGGGCATCAAAAAAGCCCAAAATAGGTTTGAGACCGCGCAGCAAACCAAAGCAGGTACCCGCCACCTTCTTCGTTTGGGTCTGGAAATTGAGAGAGGCGTCCATCCAAACCCCCAAGTTCTTCACAACCTGTTTAGGAGGAGGAGGGGGGGTGCCTAAATTCGTGGGCCACCAATACTCATTCCATAACCCGTGATCCCTACCCACCAGCAACACCTCTGACTTGCTGGCATTCAGCTGGAGGCAGTTAGATGTCATCCACCCGGCAACTGCAGCAAGATCGCCTTGAAACTTAGAGGCGTCGTGCTTAGAGTTGCTCGAGAGGGCTACCACCAGCTGGCTACCACCATCTTCATGGATGAAGATAGGACGACTTTTGCACCCAGTGCGTAGAGAGGCCTAGTACATGATGTTCAAGGCATCATGATAATGTTGTGCAAAGCTGGATGTGTAAACAAAGTAGTTTCAGAGAAACTAATCCAACATTGTCGTGCATGCAAATGTGTGCAAAAGTTCACAGCTGAAATGCTATTTTCTAGGGCAATGTAAGAAATAAACTGCTTTGTAACATGGGCCTAACTCGGGAATATAACAATACGAGACATGCAATGATTTGATATACACATTTCATAAGAAACTTTTCACATTTGTTGAAAAAATTGCAAGACGGACAACAATAATACAGTGTGCACATTGAACATCAGGTGATTTCAGATTCTCAAAAAATATGGGCATATATCCATTGATTCTCATTCCTGACTTATGTCTTATTCCCGGCTCATGATTTCCGAGGTGTCTTTGTATGGGGATATAAAACTTTGTTAATGGTATGTTCCCTGCTTGGATGCTTTTTGGTGTCCTTGGATTTAGTAACCCAACAGATCTGGTGCCTTGTGTCAAGCGGACAAAAACCATATACATGCATTTTTTATGCAGCACTGCTCGGCCACCTCCTGACCAGTGAAGCAGCATGCTGGAAGCAAATATTGCTCCCACCTGGACAGGCAGAAGCCTGACCTGACCTCCTACTTCCTGCCCATCCCCTCTACTCCCCAATGTCACCTTCCAGGTGCTCTGAGCAAAAATCAGCAGTTCACTCCCCGGAATCAGTAGGAAATGCATGGAAAAGAACCTGGTAATATCAGGTCAATCCTGTGGAATAGGGATACCCAGTCAAAATTGGAAATTCAAGTCCTCCCCTGATATCCCCGCACCAAATACATCAGCCTTGTAATGTGGGCTTTAGTGGGGAGCATGTAGGTCGTCAGTGGCGATTCCTCCATAAGGGTGGAGGAACGTTACCCCCCGCTGCTGCTGCGAGCGCAGAAAGAGTGAAAAATAAAATGGTAATAAAATGATTTTATTACCATTTTATTTTTTACTCTGCCAGCCCGAGCTGAGTGTTAGGGTGAGGCGGGGCAAATGGGCTTTTGCTGCTGATTGGTAGTAAAGAAGAGTGGCCACTTTAGTTTGAAATGCACATGTTGGTTTGCCTGGCTGTCATGTGACGGCCAGCCCGACATGAGCAATTCAAACCTCTCCAACTTGAGCTGTCTTAGACAGCTGGGCGGAAAGCAGACCCAGGCCTCCAGTGCCTGTAGGAGTGCTGAGTGCTGAGACAGCCCACTTTAACCAATCCTCGAGCTTCTGTCATGCTTCTTAGCATTATTAACAACATGAGAGCAGCGTCTGGATTGGTTAAGGGAATTAGCTCTCGGACCTAATGCTTGGAACCACGGCCTGGAGAACATTGAGGACGTGGTGCAGGCTGCTAATAAGTAAGTTAACCATTTCATTTTTCTTTATAAAATGTAGTTATATAAATAATGTACTGTGAATGGTGCTCATGTTATGCTCTCCAATACCTTCAGGTCCAGTTCGCACGGCATGCTATATAAACAAACCTGCTTGTATGTTGTGGCACACCATTTTCATATGCCACCAACCGCCACTATAGGTCACACTGGCTTCAGACTAGTGTAGTGTGTGTGACTTTAGAATACTGATTCAAGATTCTGCCTGCACTCAGCTGAAAAACAACAGTTATACATACACAGGACCACACTGATAGATTTTACAAAGCTATGTGGCTGTTTCTTGGGGAAAGGGAGGGAGAACAATTATGGAAAAACAAAATGAAGAGTGAAAAAAATGCAAATTGGAAGAAATAACAAAATATTTCATTTTGTCTTAGTTAAATAAGTAGAAATATGTTGTACTGTGTACCTGAGTGTATCATACGTCTGTTGAACGTTCTCATGCAGACAGAAAATTTATATCACATTGAATTGTCTTCTGACAATTTGTGTGGGGTCTAGAAAAGTGTTCGAACGAACTAGGAAAAAACAGCAATCTGGAAAGCTGTGACTCGGACGAACTTCAATGAGGGCAGCAGCTCCAGAACTTTGAAAGGCAGTGGCGTTGAAATACCTTTGGGTGGGTAACTGCGCAGGACAAATGGCGGAATCTCTTTCTTAGTCCATGTTTCTGTGCCCATCATACAGGTGCTCATTTTCCTACACATCCTTTGCAGAGTTCCTAATCTGGGAAGGACAGAGCACAATCCTTATATCGTGTTTCTTGTATTAGGGATGATGATAGACTAGTCAAAGGAGGCCATATTGGAATCTAGAGATTTCTTGATTGGAAATTGCTTCTGAAAGGCTGGTAGAGTTTGTGTATTGACAACTATGGAATAGGTTGTCAGGTTGTCCTATCAAGAATAGGAAAGCTCATGAATGTAGCTTGCTCAAGAACATGACTCATTGAACAATCTTTTCACATGGCGAACTCTTGTTTGTTATACCTTATGCAAAAGGTAAGGGAGTTTAGCTAATGCCCATTGAGTTCTTCACTTCACAGCATGCCTGAAAACTAGAGCTGGTGCTGAGCCATTGAAAATTATAGCAGCCTTTCTAGGAATTACTGTTAAAGGCACTGCAGCCCTCAAAGAACACGGCCTGCTAAGAAACAGTGTTACGGTCCTTCTTGAGAAGTACTCAGTTCTGTCGCATGAAAATGTCGATGCTTGGCTTAGAAGTATTTACAAGTCACCCACAATTATACCAGCCAAGCCTGGAAGTGATGGTATTTTATCCTGCAAAATGAATAGCAGCCGTGCTAAGAAGTGCCCCTAGCTTTCTCTCTGGCCATCAGTGTGATCTTACCCTATTCAGAAACTTGAAGCTCATAGGGGTGGGGCGAGTGATGCTGTAACCATTTAATACTTGCCATCTATGACACTGCTTGGAAATAACATGCATGTTCACTTATGCATTGAGTGCTTCATAACAGCCTGCTTTCTAAGCACTCCATGGGCCTGATTCTTAAAGCCATTTGAGCGTAAAAGGGGGATACCATATCGAAAGGTGCTTCTCCAAGGCATAATATATGAGTGTTTGAGGATGTGGGTGCCAGGGAATCTTTTGAACGCACATATTTCTGAATATTTACAAATATTTTTGCAACCTATTCCTACTATGAAAACAGTGGGAGATTTAGTTATGTGAAGTGTTGGAACTGGCCTTTTTGCAGGGTTATCCCCAAACGTTTTGCCTTCCTCCTGTATTTTTTCTGACCTGTTTTTGTTGGTTTTATGACTCTGGGCACTTTACCACTGCTGTTCAGTGCTAAAGTGCATATGCTCTCTCTTGTAAACTTGGTAAGATTTGGTCTACACCTGTTTGCATATTTTATTCACCTGTAAGTCTCTTGTACAGTGGTATCCCATATACCCAGGGCCTGCAAATTAGATACTACTAGTGGGCCTGCAGCGCTGCTTGAGTCACCCACTGAATTAGCCTTTTAAACCTGTCTCAATTCTCTGCCGCAGTGAAGTGTTTGCCACGTCTGAAACTCCCCTTTTACTACATATAGGTCACCCCTAAGGTAGGCCCTAGGTAGCCCTATGGGCAGCGTGCGGTGTAGATAAAAGGTAGGACATGTGCCATTGTTGTGTGGCATGTCCTGGTAGTGACAAACAGCCTATTTGGTTTCTCACTGCTGTGAGGGTGCTCCTCCTATAGGTTTGCATTGGGAATTCCCTGATATGTGTTTCAGTGGTAATTTCTGATATGAAAGGGGTAGCATAGCCATGTTTGGTATGTTTGTGATAGTAGTGATAAATCCTGCTTATTGGTGAAAGCATTTGTTATTACTATTTTAGAAATGCCACTTTTAGAAATGGGCATTTCTGTGTGCTTACGACTCTTTGTGCCCTGTCTGGTTGTGTATTCAACGTCTGCTTTAGACTGACAGGAGCAGGGGTTGTGCATTCACTATAGACAGTCACAAGGGAGGTTGAGGTGTGTCCTGCCTTTCCTGGGTGACTTATAGTGGGCTGAACAGGCCTGTGCTGAAGAGTTGTCATTTGCACATGAATAGGGCTGGTCCTACCTTTCACAATGCTGTCTCCGCCCCCCCTGTAGTGTATCTGGAGCCAGGGCTGGGGATTGAATGGGAGGTGTTGTGCACTTCTAAAAAGTGTTTGAAGTGACCCCATATTTTTAGACACTGCGTGGGGTTGTAACCAGATGCTACTTGCTCTGCATGTTACCAGAGGACTGCTGTACTGCCAGGAGGAACCGCCTTGGGACTTGCTTACTCTGGAGTGCTGACCTGCTGCCTGTTGGCTGAAATAAGTACTGCCACTTTGCACTAAGAACCCTTGTGCTGGCTTGTCTGCGCCCTGCTGGTGTGCCCCCAGTGCTCTCCAAAGAGTGCTGTTATGCCCCTTGTCCTAGAAGACTCGAGGGCATGGTGAAGCTCTTCATCTTTTGTTGCTGAAAGGCCTTCCTGTGCCCTCTTGCTGGGAAAGCTCCTGTGTGTTTCCCCGAGTGGAAATCTCATTGTGCTCTGGTTGTTGGAAGCCTGTGCTTTTTTCTTGGGATAGCCAAACCATGCCTCTGTGGGCATTGGGCTTGCAGCGCCATATCTGGGCTGAGCCCCCACCTGCTGCTTTCAGCGCCATGAAGATCTCCTTGCAAGGGCGTGGCCGGCACGAAGGAGTCCCTGCATTGCGTGGCAACCCGCCGTGACGTGCTGACAAGGGAGTCCAGCCCCGCCCTGCCTGCCCCAGAGCCGAGGAAGGAGGGCGGAGCCACCATGTGACACGGTAGAAGGAAGGCCCAATCGGGAGTCTTCCCCCGTTGTCACGCAACGTTGATGCCAGAGTGGGGTGGGGCCCAAACCGCTGGAGGAAGCCAGAGCATCGCTGACTCCAGCCACTCAGAAGTTCCAATGCCCCAGGGGTGAGCCAGTCCCAGTGCGGCTCTCCCGCACAGAGGGCCTCCAGCTGCCGGGGTTGGGGGCGGAGTCACCCTACCGCTGCCGGCCGTGCCGCACGCTCATGGCCAGCAAGTCCCTTTTGCGAGGGGAGGTCTCCCCGCCAACGTGGGCAGTGTGGGTGCCTCCCCTCCTAATTGCAACTTGGACTCACTTCCTGTAATTTGGACAGTACGGGGTAAAGCCTGCAAGAAGGTCTCTGTGTATTCCTTGTTTGGTAGTAAACACGCTGTATTGGTTTCAGCAGCTGCTCAGCACGATAGCGGGCAGCTGCCTCAGTGGCACATACCTTGAGGGCCCTTGTTCATTGTTGGTGACGATCGCAGGGTGAGACCTTGACGGAGGCCCCCGATTACCAAAAGGAACTGTCAGCATGTGTTTATTACTGTAAAGTAACTAGAAGGAGCACCGAGGCTCTAGGGACATATAGGGAATTGCCGTAGAAAGTGTTGTAGGAGTGCAGGGAAGCTGCACCCTGCATGTGCATGGTAATGTTGAGTGATTTATGCTGTGATTAAACTACTGCTTCTTACTAATGCCCTGATGTGAGGATTTATGTTGTGTATGCCTTGCATTTGTTAGGATAACAGGAGATACTTCAGGATATGTGCAGTGATGGTGATTTTGTAACATGTTCAACCTATAAGGATTTACTGGATTCCACTGGCTTGTAATGTTCTGACAATTGCCTACTGGCAAAGTGATTTTATGATCTATATGACATCATGACAATTGCCTAGTTGGCAAAGTGATTTATGTGATCGTGGTCTAAAGTGTTTTTATGTACAATACAAAGGATATTTTTTATATAACCTTGTGTGGAGTCTCTTTTTGTGGTGTGCCTAGTGTGCCACTGGTGTGTGTGTGTTATGCAAACGCTTTACACATTGCCTCTGGGATAAGCCTGACTGCTCAGTCAAGCTACCAAGGGGGTGAACAGGGGTTATTTTGGGTGTGTAACTCCCTTACCCTGACTAGAGTGGTGGGTTCTGCCTGGCTTAGGTGCATACCCTAGCCAACCAAAAATCCCATTTCTAACATGAAGGACACAATTTGGACAGTGGACCCCAAAATTGGGATGTTTCTCCAACACAAAATATATTTTCCTGGCGGAGGAAAAACAATCAAAAATGGCAATTACAAATACAAGTTGTTCAGAAAAAAGGCAGACCAATATTATGGGAATGCTTTTTTATTTTAACTAGTGCCTGTGTTTTTTTTCATTCTTTCCTTTTCCTGGTGAGAGGTAAAATCCAAGCCCAATATTATTGGAGCTTTGAAAATGACAGAAGCATTTAGAGAAGAACAGATATGCATATTTTTGTTTTACGATCAGTGCATTCAAAGATGAATACAGATGGTTCTCACAAAATATTCTACCAGCTGCGTGAGTCATGATGGGGGGGGGGAGGGAGCAAACATTAATATGGCCCTGAAGGCAACAAAGAAGTGTGTGGGTACAGATTCACATCTTTGTGTGTTTCTTAGACATCACTGGACCTAACTCATCTATAAAACCTAAAATAACATTACTGTTCAGCCTATAGTTCTCATAAATCTCCTCACTATGTTGAAATGAAGTTAATCTAACTCTAACAATTCTCCCCGTCTTCTTCTTTTCTGTTGTGGAGAAAAAAAAACCTTTATTGTCCTTGCCAAACCATACATAGCAGCCATAGTGCAAAAAGGTTTCCCCCTCCTTTTATGCTTTGCACCTGCTTACCACCCAGCCCAACTTGATGCTAAGTTGGTGAATGCAAAATGCTGTTTTTGCAAACGCCTTATACAGATCATTTAGGAATCGCATTTAGGAAATCACAAATTGGTAATCATTATTTCCATTCCCAAATATAGAAATTCAGAAAATGTTCGCTAGTTTTGCGACTGGACAGAGAAACCACTTTCTGATGTCTCAAATCCATGTTTTTGTGGTCACCAATAATTACGCAGAATGTCTGTACATCTGGGTCTTTGTCTCCACCATCATACCGAATAACAAGGAATCAAGTCCTTTCCAGGATGCTCTCTGCACTGATTGTGGAAGAGTCATCCCTCCCTTTGCTAACAGAGGTGATTGGCATAGCATCAGGACAGAGAGCACAAGTATATGAGGTTCGCTCTGTGCTTCAGAGAACACTGTGACCTATTGGAAAGGAGCTGGGATTTCATGGAATACAAGGCACACGGTTTTCACTGAAGAAGCAGGATTTTTAGTTGCATTTTACCTCATTTGTTCAATGACAGAAGCTATCAGAAACCAAGGCAAAGCAAAGTAATCAGAGTACATTTCTGTGATGTAATGCATACATAGCAAAGTAATCAGAGCACATTTCTGTGATGTAATGCATACATAGCAAAGTAATAAATATTATCTCCTTCTTTAATCAGATAACAATGCCAGAGTAGTCTCCTGTAATCCACTACATGTTAAAGTAGCCGGTAATCTTCTTATGTAATTTAAATAAGTAAAATATTTTTTCAGCACACAAATGCCAAGGCGTTAGCGCTAAACCAATGCCGCCGCTGATCTAGGAGAAGAAGAGGCTAACTTGAACATGGGGGCGAAGAACCAGTTCTTGTGAGATTTTCTAAAACAGAGCCTAATCGGTTAAGACCTAAGGGAGGAAGGCAAGGAATTCCATAGTTTGCCCACCAAGTAGGAGAGACTTCTGCCACCTCACTTGGCCATCCTCAAGCTAGGGATGACCACCAGCCGAGCATTTGAAGATCTTAGATCGCGTCGAGGGACATACCAGACAAACAATTTCTGGAAACCCTGGGGTCCGAGTCCATGCAATGCCTTGTGTACAATGCACAATGCCTTGAATATGACCCTATCTTGAACGTGCAACCAATGAAGGTCCTTCGTGCTGTTAGATATGGGGCTGAATTTGGAGATTTTTAATAGCAACCAAGTTGCTGAGTTTTGCAGAGACTGAAGCTTTGATTGAAGTCGTTTGACTATTCCTAGATAGAGAGCATTGCAATAATTGATCTTGGACAGGATCAAAGCAACTATTACTGTTTTTTGCATATCAAATGGGATGAAGGCAAATATCTTTTTTAGTATCTTTAGAAGATAAAAGCACAAAGATGTAATATGGTTGATCTGTTCAGAGAAACAAAGCTGGTTGTCGAACATAATCACAAGATTTTTCACTTTACAGACTGGGGCTGGACAGGTTCCGGAATCAACAGGCCACCAGGAGTCATTCCAGAAGGAGACATCATTCCCAAAAAGTATCACCTCTGTTTTCTCCCTGTTTAACACATGCATCCAGCTGGTGATGTGCTCCAAACAATTGTTAAATTGTCTGGCCATATTATTTGCATCAGATGTAATTGATACCACTATCTACGTACCATCTGCATAGGATATGTCAGAGAAACCATGAGATCGAATAAATGACTAGGATTAGAGCAGCCCTCCCTCCCTTGTCCACCTGCAGGGCCGGACTGGCCATAGCGGGCACCGGGCGTTTCCCCGGTAGGCCGCTAGGGTGGGGGCCGGTTTTGGGCCCCTGGGGGGCCGATTTTGTTACCGGGGGTCGGTAATACCGGCAACAAAATCGGCCGAAACCGGCCCTGGCAAACTACTCGGCTGCACTCCCCCTCACCCCAGGGGGGGCCGGGTGAGCAGTTTACCCGGGCCGGTTTCTTTTCCCAGTCCGGCCCTGCCCACCTGCATGCGGATCTCCTCCCCGGCAATAACCAAAGCAGATTCTGTGCAGCACTGCGGCCTGAAACCATATTGAGATGGATCCAAAAGATCATTGGTCTCCAAAAGCCATCAAGTCTTCATTTATGGTCTTTTCCAGGATTTTAGCAGGAATGGCAGACAGGATATAGGCCGATAATTCTTCACCTCAGCAGCAGTAAAGGTTTTTTTAAAAATAGGACGCACCAGTGCTTTTTTCCGTGCTGCTGGAAATTGCCCTGAGCTATACATTTTGTTTAAGAGTAAAACAAGATGGGCCACGATTGTTTCAGGGAACCATTTGCAATACAAAAGGCAGACATGGATCGGTGGGGGAACCTGATTTGGTGTTTTCCAGAGTTAATGGAGGGAAGCTACCCAATCCATTCTGTCTCTTGTTAGAATTATCGTCTGACAGCGGAAAGACAGGCTGAGTCAGACATATATTTTGCATTGTGATTGCCCAAAAATTCCAATTCCCTTAAAAACTCAGCTATTTGTTTACAAAATAGCTGAGTTTTTTTTATTACAAATTTTATTACAAAATGCTTGGTCGGAAGTAAACTGTTAACTGTGATCAAATTTGGAAAGAGCAGTGACCGTTTTGAAGATTTCAGTAGCAGAGTTTTTAGCCAGACCAATTTTCATAGAGAAATAGTTGGTTTTTGCAGCAATAATCACATCTTTATATTCTGCAATCACTAGATTGTATTTATTCTTCTCATCTATGCTATAGTTTTTCCTCCATCTTCATTCTTGCGCCCTGCATTTTCTTTTTAGTTTTCCAAGTTCCACTGAATACAATGGGACTGACGGACCTTTCCTATAGCATGTACTTCTTTTCACAGGTGCCAACTTAATCACTGGGGAGTCAATCCAGTTACCAAAACTAGAAGCAGCAATGTTATTATCAGTGCCTAGTGGTGGGCTGTGGCTGTGGCTGTGGCTGTGTGAAGCAAGTTCCAACTCAGTTTTCTTGATTTTCTCGCCAGGGACATGTTTTGATAGAATTTCTAAGATTTGTGCAAGGTGATCCATCCACTGGAATGGCTAAGTTAAAGAATACAGCACTATGATCTGTCCAAATTAATGGAAGGCCTTTTACGTAACTAATTTTGGTGTTCAAAGGTAATATGATGAAGGCAATGTAAACACATTCTCTAATTCACAAAGCATTACACCATAGTGGTCCCGGAATGAACAATGGCAATCTTAATGCTTATTAATGTATATAGAAAGTAAAATCAGCAGTCACAAAAATGTAATTGAGTATAAGAAATGGGAGAGGTGTGGCGCAGTGGCCAGAGAGGCTGACTGTGGAGCGCAGGGTTCACGGCTCGATCCTCGGCGCTGGTGGCAGCTCAACTCAGCATCATGTGACTCTGGGCAGTAGCTCACTTAATCTCCCCGACGGCCCCCAGCACCTTGAAACCTCAAGTGGTGATATGTTGCGATTTACAAATATGGATTTATTTATTATTAAATGTACTAAATGTACCATACGCCATAAAAATTAGTCAAATAAACTGCAGCGGAGTTACCAGGATTAAGTATATGACAGATTTACTGGGGGATAACTTAGTTTTGCTCCAAGTGGATATTCTTAGTTACAGTGGATGTAAGCATTACTGTGAAATAAGTAGCTGGTCTTATTGAAAAAGCTAAAACATCAAATGCAAGATGTTCTGATGGTTTATCCATAAACAGATAATAAAAAGATCCATGGTGGTGGCCATGTATCTTATTACCTTCATTTAATGCAGTTATCGAAGGCCACACAATGCCTGAACTGTGATAAACAGCAGTTTCAGCAGCAATTTTTTTAAAGTGTTAACTCACTGACCCTCAAGACTATGATTTACTTTAAGACAAATTTAAGATTTTTTCCCCCCAAAATATTCTAAAAACAAGAGTGAATCACAGCAAATAACATTTTGCCTATCTCTGTCTGTTGTGATATGTCGTCTCTATGCAAAATGCTCTATGCACAATTCCTCAGGAGTTTGGCTTACTCCACTGCCCCTTAATTGATTTTTCAAAGGCCTTTTACCGAATTGATTAGTCACTTTTATGGAATAAGCTTCATTCATTGGGGATCTGAGTTGGTTTGATGAATGCTAATTTACATCTTAATATCGGTAATAATCCACTAGAATTAGCATCAAATGACAAATCATGTAAAATTCCGTGGCCATTAGATATGAGCTAAGGCTAACTTTTAGCACCTGTTCCATTTAATATTGAGCTTTCTGACTCAACTTAGCACTGTCCTCATCCCACATTTCTCGGGAGGCCTTAGGAAGCATGCTTTACACTATGCTAATGACTTACTTTTAATCGCTCATGTGACAAGTGAACTCCAGAGTATACTAAATGTACTGATTAAATATTCGAAAGTAAACTCTTCAAATATTATTAAAAACAAAAACAGATATTGACATTTGACAGTTTCCAGGGACAGTGGTTTCTTGATGTAAGCTCTTTTGTGGTCACTAATAATTATAAGTACTTAGATGTTCTTTTGATTAAAACCTAAACCTGAGAACTCTTATTTACAATAAATGATGTGCACTCCAAACTACAACTAGTGTTTACTTTCTTTTAGCAGCAAATATGGTTCCACTCCACACAACCACTATTTGATGTAAAAGTTTCACTAGATGTGGCGCTGGAATTGGTTTCCATCTCTAAAACAGTTGATCAGTTTGTTAGAAGGGGTCATACCAAGGAAGCTTCTATGTCTACTTAGTAATAAACTTTTAGAATTGATTTATCTAGAATTTGGATTTAGATCAAGATCACGGGGCTACCATTAATGTTCATTTGGCTATTTTAGATTGGGAGAACTGGCGAAAACCGCTCGGGATACCATATTTACAAAGATATACCTTCAGTTTCTTATAATTATTTTATATTTGTTATGACTTGGCTTAATGTTTTAAATATGAGTGATTTGTTCTACCATATCAGTACTGCGACAGACTATTTTAAGAAAATAATAACATTAGCTGTTAATAAACAAGGGACATCTGCCGACATTGGGCACTAAATTGGTCTACAATTAATATTCCTCTTACTACATGGGTAATAATGTGAGACAATATTAAACACTTAAAACCGCAAACAAAATTCGAAAGCTAATAAAGATTGGATTTAATTACTTACAAGTTTGAGAGATGCTGGGAACATGACAGTGCTTCTCACTAAGGCTCTGATCCTGTCAGCTGTGCAATAGTAGCATTGAATCTTTAGAGAACGTTTTCTTATATTGTCCACATTTAATGCAACTTATATATCAATTTTTCATGATAATAAGGATGACATTAATTGACATAATCTTTAAAAAACAATCTTGTGTACTGTGACATTATAAATTCATCTTTTAGAGACTACATAAAAAATTCTACATATGGTTTTTATGAAATAAAAGTAAAGAAAAAACTAATGATGATGTCATCTTACAGAGGATATAGTGATAAACATTTAGTTCTAATTTGATTCTAATTCATTTACTGAATGCAGAGCAAAGTAATCTGTGCCATGAATTTCTGTGATTTAATGCAGGAAAAACCAATCGAAGTAGTCTCCTTTTACATTCAGGCTACTCAAATACTGAGTGATCTCAGAGTGATCTCATTCTGTAATCTAACATTGCTCGAAGTGATTTTTTAAAACACGGGCTCTCAGCAGCAACATTTAAAATAGCAAAGGACACAAATAGCAAACAACGGTAACTATAGAGGACCTTCTTGGAAAACGCACAGCGGGCACCGAAACAGTAATCGTCTCATCCTCCAGCACCTCACCATTCTCTCAGGAGCATGGACACATCCATCCTCTATTTTCAGTCCCAAAGAGTAGGATGAGGAAAAAAACATCTATGTTTATCTGGGCATGGTCAAAACATTAAAAAAGCATTGGCAACACCAGTGACTTTGACTTTTGTATACTGCGTGCACACATACATACACACAATATCCTCACGCACATTGGAATAGTGACACACCAATGCAAATATGCAAACAAAACAACATATCGACATAGACCCGTAAAAAAGCAGGCACCCATTCCCACTGAGAACTCCTTTATCCAGGATATGTGTTATGTTAAGTTGTTGTGTTATGGTATGTTATGCTATGCTATGCTATGCTATGCTATGTTATCTTGGTGAATGTACATCAACAATGTACATCAAATTATGCTGCTCTAAGGCCATCTCAAAGTGCTGCATGTGACAGAAGAGCGGAAAGGAGGGAACCAGTGTAAGGAAAAGAGGAAGGAGATCTGTGACTGGAATGGGCCTCCACTACATTAGAATACCAGGAATGCTGAAACCAGGAAAAGGAAAATTGCACCACAGTCTTAATTCTCTTCCGAATTTTCATATTATCTTAGCCGATGGTGCCACTGAAGCTATAAAGAAATTTGAAACATTAAGCATAATAATAAACAAATGGGGGGCAATATTTAATTGAACATCTCCTTTACAAATAATAATTTTGACAAGATAGAATCCGCATAATAATCACATCACCTATTTATCTTTCATAAAATCTGTAATTACCTTTTGTTTTAGCTGCGAAATTCTTCAATGTGTGACAAGACTCGAGTCTTCTATTTTGCTTGCTTTAAGGCTACAGTTCACCACTTTGCAATGTAAAGTGCTAAACATTGACTTAACCAACCAGCTAATTCAAGAATATCTTTCAGAAGAGCACCAGCACAAAAGGCATTTAATGTAATGGCCAGCAGCGGTCGGTGCAGGTAAGCGCGGTGGGGCGGGGCGGGGTGAAAGGGATGTCAATAGAAGGTGGAATAGCATTTATTTATTTTTACCTATTCCGTTGTCTGTTGACTAACCCCTGCCGCCCCAATGCGCTTAGCTGCACGGGCTGCTGCTGGTCATGGCTCCTCTAGCAGAATGAGCTTCAAATCTATCTATGATCACACTGGCAAATTACTAGGGGTGGGCATCACTCATGCAATTGCCTCTAGCGCAGTGGTGGCTCGCATAGGGCATGCTGCGGGGCGGTGGGGCGGGGGAGGGGCAGGGTAGGGGGGTAGTAAACTCGGACATACGACGGAACGGAGGAACGTAATAATTACTCTCGAGAAATAATTAATTAAATGATTGTTGTGTTCGAAGTTAGAATGTTCTCACCCTGTTGCAGGTGCAAGAATACACATCGTTATTTTCAGAAGTTAAGGAGAGATCCGGAATGCCTTTGAAGATAGCTGGAAGCGAGAAGGGAGGATGCCTTGCGTATCGGGTCTGTCTGGAAGCCAAGGCCACTGGAAGAAGATATCATTAATTAAATTTGTTTCATGAAAGAGAACCAGCTACTGCATAGAGGTCTAATGGAAAATTTTAGGTAAAGTGACGCAATGTTAGTTGAATCCCATCTTTTTGTATGATGCGCAGGGACAGCGAGACCAGACTTCTGCTAGCTTTCGGAGAAGAAGGAGCATCTTAGAGCGAGCTCCATAGCCTTAAGCTAAACGACCCATTTGACGTGAGTACTTCTTAGGAAGTCACACGTGCTGACACCATTGGGAACGATAGAAGAGAGACAGGAAGGGCCCTCATATAGAGTAGTGTAGGGAAAGTTTTTGATTTCTTTCAATGAGTCGAGAGCTGAATATTGCATCTATTTTGTGTTGCATTGTAATTTTGGAATTTATAATCATTTGTCTTTTGGGCCGCATTACTTATATCAGAAAAATCGGCTCTGTATTAATTTTTCTGTACCTCTATACTTTGCTATTGCAATGTATTTACATTCAATTGTTTTTGGCCTGGTAATAAATATTCAAACTGCACTTTGGAGTCGGTAATCTTTTAAGGCATAAAGATATTGTTGATATCTGTCGGAGTTGTTTTCCTCCCCTCGACCACTTTAGGTAAATAAAAGATCGATTGCTTACGCTATACTTAGTAGGGAACTTAGGGGTGCAAGTTAGCGTAATCACTCCCAATGCCACAAGACATCAGTGCACACAGACCTCAGTTACCCTTAACATTGTGCAGCAGGGGGCACAGAGTGATGTGCATCAGTAGGTGGTCGAGGGCTAAGGGTGATGTGTGTCAGTTGAGCATAAGATGATAGACATGGGGCTAAGTGTGATGTGTGTCAGTAGGTGGACGGGGGCTCAGAGTGATGTGCATCAGTAGGTGGACGGGGGCTCAGAGTGATGTGCATCAGTAGGTGGCCGGGGCTAAGTGTGATGTGTGTCAGTAGATTGTTGGGGGCACAGAGTGATGTGCATCAGTAGGTGGACGGGGGCTCATAGTGATGTGCATCAGTAGGTGGACGGGGGCTCAGAGTGATGTGCGTCAGTAGGTGGACGGGGGCTCAGAGTGATGTGCGTCAGTAGGTGGACGGGGGATCAGAGTGATGTGCGTCAGTAGGTGGATGGGGGCTCAGAGTGATGTGCGTCAGTAGGTGGACGGGGGCTCAGAGTGATGTGCGTCAGTAGGTGGACGGGGGCTCAGGGTGATGTGCGTCAGTAGGTGGACGGGGGCTCAGAGTGATGTGCGTCAGTAGGTGGACGGGGGCTCAGAGTGATGTGCATCAGTAGGTGGACGGGGGCTCAGAGTGATGTGCATCAGTAGGTGGATGGGGGCTCAGGGTGATGTGTGCCAGTTGAGCACAAGGTGATGTACATGGGGCTAAGTGTGATGTGTGTCTGTGCAGCGAGGGTGATGCACAACAGATTGTACAGACTCATGAGCCTCTGTGAAGCAATGGGTAATCCGCCTCCCAGTAGCACCGGTTGAAGGGCCTCAGGAGGACAATGAGTGTGGTGTGTAAGACAATGAATGATGTGTGATGCCACAGTCGCCCAGGGCTCTATGAATGAATGTGACACACAGCGATCTGCAGCAGGGCAGGTACCACACTGTCACACGGAGATGTGCGGGAATGGGAAATGTTGATGGCTCTCCTGTCATGTGTGACTCCTCCTGGCCTTGGCCAGTGTCCATTAGTGTTTTGTATGCTGACCTTTTAAGCTAAAGTAAATGCAGAAGTCCCAGAGTACACATTTCTTCTGGCTAAGTAGCCAGAACTGGCTGGTGGAGTCAGCCACAAGTCATGGGACTCTTAATGGCCATTCATATATATTGATGGACAGAAAATAAAAACAAAATACACAATTCCTCTTCATGAAGCTCTTTAACATATAGATAATCATGACCTGTTCTTGTTTGGCAGATTCAAAGCGCTTTCTGCTTATTTTATCCTGAATTCTGGGCAAAAAAGTGCGTCTTAAGTAACAATTTAATTTCATGTAATTTGCTGTGCTCCTCCCATGCAATTACATTAGCCATTAGGAAATGTGATAAGGCAAGCTGTAAATACACAATTATAGAATCTAAATCAATTACTGAGACCCCCAAGGACTCCAAAGTTTGCGTTTGGTACGTAAGTTAATTACATGTAATGCATCCTACAAACCTAATTGTAAAAAGATGATGAAATGTTTACAAAAACAAACACATACTGTTATAAATGAGCTCACTCCCCATGGCTAGTTGTACGTCTCCTTGAAAACAATCGGTCTCATGTAATAAAGTTCCATAAACACAGGGGACAGGGATGGGGAACAAAGGATGGCTTTAGGAAGCTGAACCCACTTAGCCCTCAGGACAGATCTCTACAGCTGCCCTTCAGTATTCCCTGGATTATAATGAAGACCCTCCAGGTGGGGGACATCTGTGGTGTCTCAAAAGGCTCCTGTAACCCTGCCCCAAAAAAGGCCTGGGCCAAGTCAGATGAGATTTCCTTTGAAGCCAATAGGGCAGAATTGGTGTCAGGAGGGAGTTGGGAGGCAGGAGAGAGATCTACACAAATGTGAATTATTCTCGATGTTGGATTTTGACTGCATGAAACTGTGAGAAAAAAGTTGATGCCAAAAAGCTAGTGGGAAAGAAATGAAGCACACTACTAAACTGAAAACTGCAAGAGAAAAGTTCTTCTAGAAAGGTGGTCACAAACTCATTTCACCAGCACTCCGCGCCTATCAAATGAAAGCCGTGGCAGCAAGCCCCTTCAACGTGGAACTCTGGGGGTTCACAAACCCAAAGAGATTTGGCAGGGTGAAAAACTGATTTTAATGTCCCCTCCTCTGCTTGGGGCCTGGGACCCCAATAGATGCTCTTAGGTTGGAACTGGGCATGAGCCCAATTAAACAACTTTTAGCTCTCAAACCAGTTTTATGTGAGGCAGGGATCTGGACAAAGCCTGACTTGGCCATATACCGAGAAACCATCTGTGAAATGTGGCTAAGTGACAGAGTGAGTAGTTCTCCATGGTTCAATCACATCTCATGAACTCTTCGGTCACTAGACTGCAAAGTTTAATGGAATGACCCGGAAGCAAAGACACCTGCAATCCCGCAGCTACGCAAGGATAAGTTTTGGGCGCACCTGAGGGCTGAAGCGGGAGGCCCTTTGACGATCCAATTTTTGATGATTAAACTAACTGCATTTTTTTAACCTTCAAATGGATAATTTTTTCCAGCCATGAAAAGGCCTCTGTTAAATTTAGATTGGGCATCCTACCGGTCAAAACCTTCACGAAAAGCTGCAAAGAACTAGCGATGGGTCAGCAATCCGTGACAGCAAGCAAGCGAGGGGAATCCCTGCTTCACTTTATGCTGCTTTGCATAGTCTTTGCCAACCAGGAAAGAGCACCGTAGACCGTTATTTATCAAGCATAGCATAAGGCACTGCAATGAAGCCCTGTCGTTCTGTCTCCATGCTGACTCCAAACCGACTGTAGGCCAGTAGCCTCATACATACATCTACGATGTGTGGGGATCGCCAAGGAGCATTATTTAGAAGCCTGACTTTCCTCCCAGGGCAAGCCCAGGGCTAGCCACGGTTCTTCCAGCGTTATTGTTTCTTAGCTCCTGGAAGAAGCCAAAAGTGCAATGTATGGAAATCCCACTCTTAGGTCCTCTACTGCAATTTTGCACACATACTAATGCTTCTAGTTTTTGCTTTTTGCATGTACACTCAAGCTAGCGACCTCTTTTTACCTGATTTGACTGTTCTTAGGCGGGCTATTGCTTGAAGCTCCTTTAAAGGACAGTCATGGACCAGTTTCTTACAGTAGTAGGACTATTAATCATATGGAGCATGCGGCGTCCCATTATCTGTGTTTTTTATTCTCTTTTTATGTATATTATGGATCACTTGCTTGCTGGACCTCTTACGCTCTTATGTAGGTGAACGTTGTACTAGTTGCATGTTTATATATTCTAAAGTTTTATCCAGCTTCATACTGTATTCAATCAATCAATCAGGGGTTTGTAAATCGCAGCTACTCACCCGCAAGGGTCTCAAGGGGCTGGGGGAGGGCAGCTCCGTTGGGTGCTCGGGTCATCTGAAGAGCCAGGTCTTGAGGTCCTTCCTGAACTGGAGCTGTGTAGGGCTTTGCCGGAGGTGGAGGGGGAGGTTGTTCCAGGTACTTTTTTGTATACATACGCTCCTGTAAGCACCTCTCTTCACCCTCTTCAAGGAAAGAATCTGCCCAGCTTTGAAGAAGAGGGAAGACGTCCCTGTTTGCTGCACATAAGAATTTTGCCTCTCTGTGTAACTATTGCAGAGAGCTGTCTCCAGTGCCATCTAAGACACGTGCATGCTAGGATTTTGTAGCAAGACTGATGGCTTCAATCTCTTACTGATCCACACAGCTGGATGAGCTGAGGTTTCTGGCTGTGAAGCCTGCTTGCCCCTGTGGACCTTCCCTTTTTTGGTTGGAGACAGCAAAAGGTACTGAGACTGAGGAAGTTGTTGCCTGACAAGATGAATTCCAATGGACAAGTTGGAACAAGACATTGCTTGTGGACCTGGAAGAAGAGATGTGACAAAATGGACTGGAGTCCTAGGAGTCGGTCCTTAGGATCTTGAATGTAGAGGTGCTAACTGAACATGTAGAAAAACTTTGCAATTATAACAAAACTACACCCTACCACACTCCATGTCTTCCATTCTGTTGTTTTTCCCACTCTGAGCTTTTTGTCAGGAAAATCAAGGCCTCAGCAGGACCACTTGTGTTTTCTTTTTTGTTTCCTCAGCAGGACCACTTGTGTTTTCTTTTTTGTTTCCTCAGCAGGACCACTATTTTTTTCTTTTTTGTTTCCTCAGCAGGACCACTTTTGTTTTCTTTTTGGTTTCCTCAGCAGGACCACTTTTTTTTTCTTTTTTTTTTCCTCTGCAGGACCACTTGTGTTTTCTTTTTTGTTTCCTCAGCAGGACCACTTGCTCAACAAATTTGACCTTCTTCAGCCCTGGACAGCTCCAGAAAAACTTGCATAAAAATGTCTAAGTCTAGAGCTAAACGCCTGCAGCAAGACCAATCACCAAGGTCTATCAGATCGTGTTTACTCGTGGGTTGGCCACAGAAGGTGCTTAAGTCCCACCTGGAGAACGCTGTCATTGTATCACCTTTTTTACATTTTCCTTTGGTAAATATTGAATTTCTTTGTCCAGTGCCTGCCAAAGTGGTGTGTTTTGTTTATCACTTTTGATCCATACATATGATTTTCCTACTGTTTCTGACCTTTTTCTATTAAATGTTTGTCATTTAACTAACTTGGTTTAGACCTTCTAGTTCTTTATTTCTTATGGGTAAATTTGTTTAGCTGGTTGATACTTCATCTTTGAAGAAGGTCTTGCTGCTTGAGACAAGCTACGAAGGATAGTAAGGATTCCCCATAGAAACCACTTTTTGTCAGTCAAACTGTATGAGCCTTGTGTGATCTCAGGCACTATTGACACCAAGAATGTGATCTCTCTCTCGTACAGGCTGACGCTCTCATTCACTAGAGGGATGCTCCTCTAGTCCTTCCAGGCATCAACGTTCAGTGAGATGTCACTTAGTTGTGGAATGACGACGTAACCCGCATTCTACCTTCAATTGAAGTTTGTTCAAAATTGGAATACCATATATCTCAGGCTCACATCCCATAGATGAACATAGGTTGTTAAAAACTTTGAGCTAACATTTGCAAGCAGACATATACGTGTAGCTCCTGTGCAGCCCAATAACTTAGATAGCACAGAGGGAAGAGAGGTTTTGCCTTTAACAGAACCCGAGTAGACTTGCATGGAGACCAAGGCATCTTAAGAAACCAAAAACGGCTTACGTCTTTGATATTAGATTTCATTGAGGAATTCAGAAATTTTGATACAAAATATTAATTTATCTATAGATTAAATCGGCTGCATTTTTCTAAACAAACAGCACTCTGCACTACTGCCCAAAAGAGCACAATTGTTGGGTGAAGTTGAGCAAGATGAGTCCCACCACGTAGGTTGGGAAGTCAATGCAAGTTATGTACCTTGAATGCCACAGTGATCTCGAGATTCTGGACGAGTTCCTGGTCAGGGCCTGCAGCAGGGAAGGGTCACATTATGCGGCACGGTTGAGTAAATTGTGCAGCAAGAAAAGGCAAACTATGCGGCGCAATGCAGCACATCTCGTGATAGTATTGCTTCATTATTTTGTGTTTCTACTCATGGTAACATTGTCTAGGCAAAGATTTCACCTCATTAGTACCACTTTATCATCCAAGTATAATAATAAACATCTGAAAAATGACAAATCAACCTTTATGAAGGGCCTTCTACTACACGGGAACATGTAATGGTATTTCTTTAGTAACTTTTGATCCGATTGAGCTAGAAACAATTTTTTTGGGTTATTAAAATCTGCAGATTATGCGGCAGATGACAGATTAAGTGGCAAATGCGATAAACCATTATTATGCAGGAAAAGCAGAGCCGCAGACTCACATACTTCCAGAGACCCTGTTACTGGTAATGCAACAGACAGAACTCAGTGCCACAGTAATATGTGGCTCTTTCAGAAAGGCTGGGCATACTTGTTAAATGCTGGGCGAACCATCATATATTTAGATAGACTCTCTTAAGTTCTCGCACTATTAATTGCCATTTAGAGCGGTAACAAGCCCGCTCTTTTACGGACCAACCCAGACACCCCCCTCGCTGGGATAAAAGCGGTGCTTGCTTTGACTTTATTGGCACTGAGGCAATAGTGAAACTGCCAGACTTTGAGTTATCAAGCTTGGCTGATGAGGCTTCCCTGCCTTTATCCTGCCATTGGATGGGACCACTGGAAGACATATTCCACTGTTCCCCGTGCCCGACAATGGAATGTCCACCAATATGTGTGGGCACTGAATATGTACCTCATACAGGGGGTACATTGTCAGTGCTCACATTCTTATTCTCCCAAACATGCCGGTGTGGGGGGATGGGGGCGTTCAAAGCAGGTCGAAACAACTCTATTTGCTGTTTCCATGTTGGCCTTTCACAGAGGAAGCATTGCCAGACTCTTTCTATTGGGTCGTTGATCCACCATCAGTTCCTGGCAGTGTGAAATCTGCCTCTTCCCATCCCCGATGGCAGATCCAGAAGAAGGGCATCTGAAGTGAGACTTACCAAACTCCAAATTAACACATTTCCTTCCGGGATGAGATTTACCACTACTGCCCTCCTCTAAAGCACGTCCCAGGTCGGACTGGCACAAAAAATCGACCCAGGCACCATAATAAAAGTGACCTCTATTAGTGAACCAGAGAGCTGAAAAAGTGGTCCACGTTCGCAAACCAGACCAGTTTTGAACTAGTAAAGGCACTCTGTATGGGTATTTTCCAAGGAATGGGAGAATGCATGCATTTGTGTTTGTTGCAGGCAATGCTTCTTGTAATATCAGTGAAATCAACAGTAAAACCGGCCCATCTGACGATAAAACAGTCCACAAACTGCTAAAAACCGGACCGCACAATCATCTGTCAGACCAGCCCATCGGGCACTGCCACACTGCCCTACAGGCCTTTCCGACCTTGTCAGGCCCTTAGTCATTCATGAAGTGCTGATCATCAATACACGGCTTCTTGGCTCTAGCAGACCACCACAAGGCAAACAACCAACCAAAGAAGGAGCAAAAACAGGTTTTCATTGCCCCTTGGACAGAATAGCTCTCCAGACCCAGAACCAGTTCTAGGAACTGAATAGTGTTTCAGGTCTGACTAAAAGAGCAGGCAAGCTTCAATACTTTTTGCTGTCAACCCTTTTTCTGATTTTATTTTAGTGACTTTGGGTCTTACGTATTGTTTGCAGGTGACCCAACTGACCACCAAGTGGAGGCCCTGTCATCAGCTCTGCTAATGGGAGACCACCTGCGATTTTAAATTCTCTGCCCGCCTGGCTGGGATCTCTGTGCCTTCATTGCATCCTCTGAATGTGGTGGATGTACTGAAGGCCCTGATAAATGTTGAGCATGCTCCATGAGCAGACGCCATGTTGGTTTGGGCTGCCCAGGCTCATTTTGTTGTTCTTCTGGTACAAGCTCCCACAGCAGACATTTCTTTAAGATAAATAAAACAATGGGTCCCGTGGGACCCATTGTTTGTTTTTCCTGCCGGCGCCTGTCATGCCTGCTATGGCGGACCAGGGCAGGGCAGATCTGTCGTGGTAGCGCCACCGTGTTCTGCTCCACGAAGACCCCATTTGTTTTCTGGGCCCTTTAGTTTGGCTAAAGTGCCCAGAGAACAACCACCAGGGGTAGGCAGGCTAAATAAAAAGAACCCTCTGTCCTTCAGATGACTTAACGAGCACCCTAGATTTTTCGAAAATAATGAGATTAGAACTACCCCCAGAGCCACCTAACTTTCTTCCCTGGTCATTGCAGGACAGATGTGCGGGGTTAGACAGAAAATCGGGTAGAAAAAGGTTTGAAGAAAGCTAGATTTAACCCAAGGCTCATATTGGGTGTAGAGAGAATAAACACCTGCCCTGGCAAAAGCATCAGCAGCTTCTAGACTCAATCGTAATAAAGTTAAATGTATTTGGGTATATATCACATCACTCATTTCTGGATGACATTTGAAAGATACCAAAATAGAAAAAAAATCGCATTCCATTGGGCTTGAATTTAGCTTTATTTCCTGGCACGAGCATTAGATGTATTGACAAGTTAATGGATGTCTGGCACCGAGTGAACTATTATCTTATCCCCAGAGTGGTGGAATTCACAATGTCTGCTCGTATGGAAAAAAACAACCTCCATAGGGCATCCAGCTGTCATAAATACATTTACTACTGCATAGTTGTACGCAGCTACTGTGTACAATGAAGTGGCATAGACCCAATGAAAGGGTGAGAGCAGCCGATCAGAGCGTGCGTTGCCATAAAACTTTGTAAATGTGCACAGAGTCAATAGTTTGTGGCCGTTCACAAGCTCCTTTCCGACCCTTTCCCACCCTGGAAGTGTTTGGAGTTTTGCTGCAGCACAGGGCTGGAGTAAAAACCTTTCCAGGGTGAAAAGGAGAATAGGGGCAATTGTATGACGGAATTCCGCATGCACTTTTCACGCATGCGTTAGGAACTCCGTCATTTGAACGAATGCGTCTTTAGCACGCATTTGTTCTGCACGCAAGTCGTTTTAACGACTTGCCTTAAGGGAGCACTGCCTATTGGAATATTTTAATTTACTATTCCAACTCCAGTCTGCGCAACAGTAGGGAAGGTGTTGGACTTTAATTCCAACACCACTCCTCCATTGCGCCCCCCTAAAGCAAGTCATTGAAACGACTTGCGTGCAGAACAAATGCGTGCTAAAGATGCATTCGTTCTGTTGCCGGCACTGTGAAGGCACAGCGTGATTCCGGCTTCGTCCTGAAGGACGTTTCCCGAATGGGGCCCCATTTAGTATCACAAGGGTTTAGGAGAAGTCGTTTTCCAAGGGAAACAATGTTTTCCTTCTTGCAAGAAAACAAGAAAAGAAAAGAATGTGCAACTGTGCAGTATGGTTGCCCTATCCAAAGAGGAACTGTACTGAGCATACAATTCTGCAATGAGGAGATAACAAAGTCTAACAAGCATTGGCAAAGCCAATAGGTGTCGCCTACTGGAGAGCTATTGGCTTTGTCAATTTTTTTCTAGCCATGTTGTACAGCAGCACAAGTGGTGTGTAGCATGGCTGAAAGTAAAGACAAAAACCGCTACGCATGGGCAGCACAGACAGCATCATAGCACTTTTTCTTCTTTGCTTACAGCTGTGCTGTACAGCATTGCTAAACAAAACATTGACAAAGCCAAAAGCTCTTGGCTTTACCAATGCTTGTTTTGGTTTTATAGGCACAGGGAGATTAAGTGATTTGCCCAGATTCCCTCGATATTGAGCTGACCATGGCACTTGAACCTCGCTCCCTAGGTCTAAAGTCGGCAGATCTAGCTACAATGACACATCTTTGCAGGGGTGGCTGGTAGCCTTAGACAGTGATGGGGCGAGCGAAGTGTCCCACCGCTTCCCAAAAACCTAAATTAAACAACTACTCCCTTCAAAAGTCAAAAACAACCAACCCCTCTCTCCAAAAGCCCAAATCAAAACAACCTCTCCACCCAAACCCCCTGAAAAAACATAAACACAAACTTAATCACTACACTTCCATGCGTTGCACATTCTTAATAAATAAAATAAAATTGTACTTATCCATGAGCTCCATGTCCTACTCTGTGTTCCTCCGCAGTCTGATGCACGAAGGATGACCCTCTAACCAATCCAGACACTGCTCTCATGCTGCTAATCAGAAAATATATAGAATAAAACAAAAAGTAGAATACCAAAACCACAAACTGAAGTATTCCGAAGAGTTCTCCATAGGGAGGACTACACAGATCAAGTTCTTATTGTTTATTTATAAAATGACTGAAAAGGGGCATTCAGCACAGAGACAACGATAATTTAGTCGATGAATCACTAATTTTACACGATTTAAAAAATATATATTTTTAAAAAAAATAACAATATGGCCCAGGTCTCTTAATCGATTATTTTGAGCATACTTGAGATATTCTGCAAAAACCTAATGTTCCTGATACAAAAAGGATAATAACAGATGGTAAGAATAGAATGTTAAATTGTGACATGCATAAAACGTGTGCTAGCTCACGAGCTATGTCTGGACAATGGACATCCATGCTACATAACCACAGTGTTCATTGCATAGTAGAATTGCTGGAATGCTTATTCTGTAAATAAGGCACAGACAAGTGAAGTCTTTGACTGCTGGTCACTCACCATCGATACAAACACGAGTGTGCCAAATTCAGTGAACTCTTTCTCCAAATTAGAGAGTCTAATAAACACATGGAAGAGCAGATCTAACTGTGCTGAAGTTTAACAGCTTGTTTTATAGTTCATTAGAGATAGAAATGCCTGGGGAAATGGCAGAGTATTGCATAAACACCAAAACAGCAGGAAGGAATTCAGAACGCCTACGAATATTAGAACTATAAATATTTGTAATGCGATTAGCCCCTGCGCTACTTCAGCAACGACTGTGGCTAGTAGTCCTTACAATAATTCATGGACCCCCAAATGCGCCCAAAACGTACCCCTATTGGCCTTATCAAAGGCGGAACTGAGGTCCATGAAAGGAGATTGGAGTGAACCCCTTTTGGCTCTAGTATATTTGTGAACTACAAGGTGGAGGTTAAGATTCTGCTCCACAGTGCCCCACCCCGGTCGGAATCCATATTGAATATCGGATAGGATGTTATGTTCCTCAGCCCAATGGGTTAGTCTCTTGAATATGGCCCTACCTATAATCTTGACTTCCACATCAATTAGAGAAATGGGCTTATAACAGGAGGGGTCATTCCTGTCCCCCTTTCTATACACAGGTATAATAATGGAATGGCGCCATGCCTCCGGAAGGGAACTACTAATAGCAGCATTAATGTATAACATAAGAAGAGGAGCCCAGAGATCTACAAAAGATTTAAACAGGTCCCTGGGCACCCCTTTTGGCCCAAGGGCCTTTCCTACTGGAAGGGACACAACTCTAATCTCCTCCCACTGTAACACCAATTTGGTGCCTGGAGCCAGAGACGAGGGAGGAGAATAAAGGACTTCCCCCTGAAATAAAGCTCAAAAGCGGTCCTCCCAGGCCTGGGCAGGGACTAGAGCAGCTAAATCGTCCACCGGATCTCCCTTGGAAAACGGATGGTTAAAAATGTTCCAAATCAAGGTGCTAACTTTCTGGGTGCTGGCAAAGAGAAAGTCCTCCCAGAGCTCATTCTTTAATTCTAACTTTCTCTGTTTTATTGCCGTTATACCTACAATCTCCTACCTCCCCCTGTCACGAGGATTCTTTTTTAGCGAATCTAAGAGAGCCTTACGTGTCTTAGTGCAATTATTATCGAACCAACGGCGCAGACCCTGAGGTCCAGATCTCGCGGGCTTCAAGAGGGCGGTGTTAATATAGGCAAATATCTTATCGTACGCTGCAAGAATAGTGTCATGAGGGGCCTCTACATTCAAGCACGTCTGAATCTCTCAAAGGCAAGGACTTACTAAATTAGTGAAAAAGGTCTCAGAGATAATTTTGTCCCACTTCAATCCACGCCCTTGATCAGTTGTTTTAACTTGGATTTCAAAGCAGGTACGAAAGTCTGCCTGCACTGTATCCCATTGAAAACTAGCAAATAGAGGATTACGATCGCCGAGGATGTTATATTCAACCGTAAAAGAGATAAGAGAGGAAAATAATCCCACAGAAACATAAATATGATGAATAAAACATCTACCACTCAGGCTCTTAAAACTAGGGGAAATATTACCTGAGAGCAAACTCTCTGTACTCATAAGGTTCAACTCGTTCATCATATCCCCCTGAATATTTTGCTTGAGATGAATCTGATCCTGAGACCCACCCTCCTCCATCAAACCTTCCCCTCTGAGAAAAAAACCTCTACAAGGGAGAAGATTAAAATCACCTTGGATCAGAAGAGCTGTGTATTTATTAGAATGAGAAACATCAAAAAAATAAAGAAGGGTGCAAATTCCTTCCTGTGTATGCTTTATAAATATTAATACACAGGATCCTTATGTTATTCTTCAAGGAAAGGAGAACCCTTGGTGTGGGTGGAGAATGCCCCACAATATTTTCCATTTTATAGGCCAGGTCAAGTTTGGCAAAGGTCACAAGGCCCCCATTTGCCCTCCTGCTGGCTGAGGGTAAGGCATTAAATGCGAAGGAGATATATCGATCTAGGTGAATTCCACCCTTCGTATCCCAGGTCTCCTGGAGACAGATAATGTCAAAAGGATTAAACATCTTTGACCAATTTGAGTTTATCCCGCAACCCCACTATATTGCAGTATATAACCTGGAGGGTCCTGGAAGGCATTTACCTAAGATAGGAGACTCTTTCATCGATATCATTCAATCCACTTACGATTTCAAAATAATTAGACAAAGCAAGATTTATCCCAGGGTCCCGATCATGAAGTCTGACAGGGGCCTTAGGGATGTCTACATAAGTTACCACCTGGTGGGAGGATCTCCTGAGCATAGGTTTATAAAAGTACCCCAAGATTGTGATACCACTAGAAGATCTTGGATTAGCTATAGAGTTCGTGCATCTGGCAGGCCTACCGGGTGGCTGCGTCCAGTCCAGCCACCCATTCCCTCTCCCTAGGATTTCTTGACAGGTACATACTGGGACAGTTCCTGTTGCTGTGTGTACAGAGTCCGCAATTGCGGCCAACTATCCAGGCCCTGTCTTGGGTTAGTCAATTGTTCTTCAACACATGAAATGTCTTCAGTAAGAGCTCCCACAGCATTATTTAAAAATGATAAAAGCGAGGTACCAGTTCTAGGATGTTTCTCCATAGTGTTCTTGGCTTCCGCTTTCCTTTTCCCCATTGAGTAATGATGTGAGCACCAAGAGATAGTAAAATCACAATACCTTGACCTTAAATGGACTACTTGGGATACATGGCCTGCTGCCAAAAAGAAATTAGGGCCAAGAGGGGTGGCCCAGCCTAGCATCTAACGGGCTCTGACGGGTGCAGACGGGCCCCTCTTGGCCCAGTCTTCGCCCGGGTGCACGCCCAGGCATGACCTGCGCTCGTCCCGCACTGCGGGACTGCCAGGTGCGCTATGAGCGCAATGATAGGCCCCGCCTCCTTGGCCCTCCACTTAACAAGCACACCTTCTGGCACGTATCCGACTGGGAGATTGAGTCCTCTGGTCTCAGTGGGGGCCCTGGAGCCCAGCTGCCTCCTTGGGTTGTCAAACAAAGTCCTGCGCTGCGGGATTGCCAGGTGCACTATGAGCACGATGATTGGCCCTGCTTCCTTGGCCCGCCACTCAACAAGCACACCTCCTGGCACTTATCTGGCAGGGAGATCGAGTCCCCTGGTCTCAGTGGGGGGCCTGGAACCCAGCTGCCTACTTGGGTTGTCACACATACCTAGGGCGACACCGTCTCATGGAAAAAACCTATTCTATATGGTGAGATACATGTGATCCGTCCTACTACATTCTCTTTGGGGGCGATTCACACCTGTAATAGCGTCTTACTCGCAGTAATTCAGAATAAAACTTTGTGAACCGGGTCATTTTTTTGTAATTCTGTTTTATTGTTTTTCCTACAAACTTGTACATCTGCCATTAAATCAAGAAAAGCTTATTATCATTTTGTCATATTTAAATATCCCCTTGTCTTTGTTTGTCATACCAACATTTCGGATATTGAGCTGTGATTCAGACAGAAATAACATAAACATGACCAAAGATAAACAGGACCTCTAAAGGAGCATTAATGAGCAGAGCCCTTTGAATGCCATTGACTGTACATGGAATGGAGGAATAATACCATTGGGTGAATAATAAAGTAGGGAGGGATGACAATAACATTGAGTAGGGAAAGGGGAGGCCCCACAACCATCATTACCGCCCGAGAGGAGCACAATAAACCCACATGGACATACCCATCTCCTATCACCCATCAGGCAGCACAACATCTGTTGTTCCGCACCTCCGCGAAGGCTTTGCTGACCCGCTGCAGCATGGAACCAGGTCCTCTGTTTGAACATAACTGGCCAGTGCTAAGGAACCCTCTCACATCAAGCCAACTATACTATATGAGCGTGTTGTATTGTATTGTGCTGTAGTCGGAAACTGCTCTGTCCCTGGAAAATCAGTAAAATTAAAATGGGTGGGCGTGCATTCTCTCATCTTGCCCCCTTCCACTGGAACAGATTACCAGACGAGATCCGAGCCTGCACAACCCTGGTGCAGTTTAAGAAACAGCTTAAAACATGGATGTTCTAATTGTCATGAGTCACCGGTAGTGTGCCGCCAAGGCGCCGAGAGATCCCTCTGGGGATGATTCATTGCGCGATACAAGTCCTAATAATAAAATAAAAAATAAAGTTGCCTTTATATAACGTTTCATGCCCCGACCAGACATCGAAGAGCATTAGCAGACAGGTGGCACGCTGCATCCTGTGGGAGTGTTTGGTTGGGAGAGCACTGAATTGTAGTATGGGGTGTGGGAAGGGTTTTGGTGCCATGCATGACTGACTAGAGTGTTGCATTTATCCTCACATAGGTCCTGCACCTAGTAGCCACATCACTGGCGTAGCAAGGGGGGGGCGGAGGGGGCGGTACGCCCCGGGCGGCACGAGATTTGGGGGCGGCAGGTAAATTTATCGCCAGCACCCCCCCCCCCTGCTCTTAGGCGCTCGGCGGCGGCAAAAGGCAGGGACCGCCACGGGCGGCAGAGTGCCTAGCTACGCCACTGAGCCACATCATGGAGGTAAGAGGAGTGACCGATAGCACACGTGCTTTACATCAATTATTTTTTTGTCTGAATGAAAGGTTGTGTGCTGTGGGTGTAACCTGTGAAGGAATTGCTGTGGTGCCGGGCATGAAGACCAGTGGATTGCACTCCCCTTGTCGCTATGATGTTGTAGCTGCGCTTACATGTGGAGAGTTAAGATGTGGAGGGAAAGTTATCTGCACATGGGGATATGCCTGCCATCCTGATGAGGACATAGTTTACGGTATTTAGTTTGGTCTGAGTGACAGAAAAAGGTGCACCTGCCTGAAAAGTCTCCAAAAATGGAGCCAGATTTTTCATTATTTCACGCAGCGCCGTGAAGCTAGCCACCTTGTTGTGCTGCGTGAAAGGGCTGGAATGTGCAGTATTTAGCAGAATGCAGCACACTTGGAAAGAGGAAACAAAGAGGAGAAGTAAAATATTTCTCCTCGTTGCACCTCCCCTGGGAAGGTGTAGCATTTTGACGCATTCCCAGGTTTACCAGTGTTGGGAAATCTAGAACTGCACCAAAATGCATGGGTGGATGCGTTGGAACACCCACGCTCCACCCATGGAACACCCACGCTCCACCCATGGAACACCCACGCTCCACCCATGGAACACCTCCCTGGGGCAGAGTAACAAAAGGCAGCAATGTGCGCTGCCTTGCCTTACTCCCGATCTATCAAGCCACTCAGGGCCCCGGAAGGTGGCCTTGCACGGCTTGATAAATCTCACTTAGGTTTTCCGCTGCTCTTGCACCACTTTGCGTGGCGTAAGGGCGACGCAAAACTATGAGAAATTTGCCCTTGGTGCTTGAAAAACGTCCTTCATCTTCACTTTATAAAAAGTACCTCCTATTCTCATCCTCTTAAAAATACAAATTTGACATCTCAGTACTTAACTCACTGAAAAATGAATGATTCTCTAGTTCACTTTATCCTGCGGTTCAGTCCCTTGCATTCACCCTTGACGCCATCCTAACTTCTACTTCTCGTGTTACCAAGGTGCAAAACATTTGACATTTTTGTCCTCCACTGCCTCATAGTAGTTAAACATCTTATATTGACTGATGACATCAAGGCTGCTGTCCATGTCATTCTTATTTCCAGACTATGCTTTGGGATTTCAGTTCAAGCAGGCGTGTCACAATCAGCTGTTCAGTGCTGCTCAAGCAATGAATACTGTATTCCACGTCCAGACTGATCAGAACCTCAGGAAAATATGACCATATCAGCGCCATACTCATGGTCTCCAATGGCTACTGGCAAGATGCAGCATAGGATGCGCTTACCATCATGCGGTGGTTCCACAGGATGAGTGTGAATGTCTTCAGAAGCAGAGGAGGATGGAAGAGTGCGCAGGGCCTGGGTGATGCCTGGATAGATGCTTTGTATCTTGAAAGGATGCGCTTAGTAAAACATCCGAGCAAGTGCGAGAAAGACTACGGGGCATATTATCAAGCCCCAGCGATAATTATCGCTGAGCGCGCTTAGCGCGCTTTTAATTATCGCTGGAATATATCGCCAAGCTAGCGCTGTATTATCAACGCTTAGCGCTATGGTGATAAATATTCCAGCGATAGCGGTGTTTTCCATGGAACATCACTGGTTTTCCAGCGATGTTCCATGGAAAACAGCGATAAGCTTGATGATAGGCCCTGTGGCCTTAGCCCCACAATCCACCTCCCATGTTGGGTATGCCTTAGTCAGGAATTTAACAGACGTTAAATTCCTGAGTTTTGTTAAATTCCTGAGTTAAGGCAGAGTTAGCGCGATTTAAATTATCGCTACGCCTCGTTGCTAATATCGCGAAGCTGCCTTCGCGATATTTTCCCATGTTGTTTTCACAGCCACGCCTACTTTGCATCTCATTATCGATGCAAGGCGAGGCGTGTGTAAAACGGGAGCTAAGTCAAGGAAGCACGCGCTAGCGTGTCCTTGTAAATAATGCGATATAATTATCGCCGCTTTGCGCCCGAAAAACGGACGCTAAAGCGGCGATAATTGTATCGCCGGGCCTTGGTAATATGCCCCTACATGTCCCATGAGCCGGCATGAATCTCACAAGATGTGCTGAAGGTGCTGGCCATCTTGCATCACAGAGTAGAAGTTCCTTATGGTCCATTGCATCGTTGCTAGGCAACCGTGACACCTAGTAGCTGCAGCTGGGACTTGCTGTTGGAATCCTGTTATCTGTTCTTTCGTGAAGTGGCTAAAACACAAATAGGAACCAGAAAAGTATACTGCAAAGAATAGACTTACACTGGTTTTTTCACAGCGAGACATCCATAGGGATTACGAACTCTATAGAACTTGTCTGTTACTAAAGGAGTCATCCAAAGGAATTACATATCGAAGGACAGTCCTTTCTTTCAGAAGAGTCAGTCATAGGACTATGTACCATATTGCACTGTTTACTCCACGAGGAATGAACCGTGCGGCTTATGAACTATTGCAAACTCCAATGGAAGTATATTAGCACAGAAGTGTTGGTGTATAATATTCTGACTTCAAAGACAATCAATACATACATAACCTGGGTTAGAAACTACACGAATGCCATACTAATAAATGCTTTAATGTTACAGTTATCCACTTGTCACCTTAAACACAAATCAACCACGAAAAGTTATTTCCTAAATTTGAAGATAGCTCTCATTTTTAAACAAGCTTATTGCAATCTTTATTGCTATTTTCTACTTATATCCAAAATTATAGTTCAGTATTAGAGAGTGTAAGTACAGAGGAGGTATAATATACCTGATGCTGGAGGAGGAGCCTCGGGTTGAGCGGACGCATGAGCCCGGAGCTCCGCGCCGGCCCGAGTCTATCAACGTGAATTACTGGCGGCCGGGACCGGGGAGCGGGCTGAAACTGGCCCGGTAACTCCACTGACGAAGCAGGGCTGCATCGGACGGCTCAAGCACCCACAGGTACAACGGGGACAAGCTCTGCCACGGGAGCCGGCGGAGGTCGAGCACCCTCAAGATGGCGCCTCAAAAGTGAACGACGGCCCTGGAGTGTGCCGCAAGGCCTGAGACCTGCGAGGACACTGTGGCCAAGTTCAGAGGGGCCGCGGGGGAAGAGGAGAGGCCGGCAGGACCGGCGCGGTGACCTCGGGCGTATAGCTGGCGCACCCTGGACAGTAAGGAGTTAGTGGACGGATTGAGGCCTGGACCCGGAGATCTGAGGGCGGTGAACTTATCCAGTTTCCGTGATCATTACTTAGTGGGGCCCAGTTTCGGAAACGCTAGCTTTGCCACAGTCTGTTAAAGTTTTAGTAAATTTGGGACTTAAGTGTGCCGCCGCGAGCTAGCGATGAACTGCCTGACCATTGTGCCTGACCCTGACATGGCGGCTGCGCTCCGACTCTCAGCCAAACACTGTGTGCGGAGAACGAGTCCAAGGAAAGTGCCCTGGGTATGCCGCCTGACCTCCAGCATGCTGCTTCCCCCACCACCATCCAGCCCTCTACCACTATGGACATCTCCAACTCGGGCATCCCTCCAGACCCGAGACCACCACCCTTGAGTGCAACACTACCTGAACACCTGGCTGAACGATGGCAAGAATTTCCTGCTCTGTATATATGTAATATATAATTGTCCAAGCCTAATCACTGTTAAAATGTAATCCTGAGTGAATTTTCAATTTGTATATATACAACTCTAACCACTAGTATATGTAGTAGACCTTTATACTTACTACCATTCCTATGTGATTTTAGAGTTTATCTGTTTGTATCTCTTCCTTGAGTGACTTTACAACTTGTACATTTGCAATTTTTTGTGTTTGTATCTCTTATGTAACTCATGTAATCCAAAGTCCTTATGTAACGCAACTGGTTCTTTTGTAAAGCGCTCTGACACCTTCGGGTAATGTTCGCGCTATATAAAATTGCATTAAATAAATAAAATAAATAAATACAATAGGCAACACTTCAAGTTCAAACATCAATGTTCGAATTGGAAGGTAGCTCCCGTCAAGGACAGTCTCTCAATTGATTGTTTCTGTGAATGAGGGCACTTTGGGGGGTCTGGGAATTATGTTTTAACACAGATTTTTAAAAACTTGTTTTTACCTACCCGCACACTTTTGTACTTTATTCAAGCTGTAGGTGGGGCCTGGTAGAGCCCGCCAGGTGCCTTGTTGGGCTTGCCTCTTCGAGGCAGAGGGATCTCTCCTCCTCCGTTGACCATTTTGGGTGAGGCCACGGAGGTTAGCAGTACAGTGGTTAGTAGATGGACCAAGGTGCAGATAAAATGCGACCAGGTACGCGGCCGCACCACAGGAACGCCAAAGGCAAGCTCGTCTGCGCTAGTTCGCGCCAAGGGCGAGGGAGGCTGCCCTTACACTCCAGAGGGTAAGTCATACGCTTACTCCAGGACAGAATTACTGGGATGGAGACCAGAAGGAGGGAAAGAGGATTGTGTACTGCTAAACCTAGAGGGGGGGAATAGGAAAGATGTGCACACTGTCACTGGGACCCAAAGATTGCCTTGAAGACTGGGGGATCTACAAATAACCTTAGGGGGAAGGGGAAAGTGATGACTGACCAGACCTAAAAGGGTACTATATGCTCGTTGGTAAACGTCAGGTCCTTGGTTAAACATTGCCTCAAAATACATGAATTGATAGAATTACATAAAATAGATTGTCTGTTTATTTCTGAACCTTGGACTAAGGAGGACTCTGGCTGTGAACTAGTGGTGGCCAATCCTCCTGGCTACTCAATTGCAAGACTAGATCGGCCCTCCCGGAGGGGAGGTGGTCTAGTGATCGTTTCACAAAGCTCCCATAATTGCACCCTGGAACCGATTAGGGCAGAACGAATTTATATGTGTGAAATGGAGTATTTTAGAATAAAAAACAATCAGAGAGTCCTACTGTCTGGTCTCCTGATATATCGCCCCACCCCGGTTCATGCACCCAGTATATTTCAAAATGGGATCAAATTATTAAACTCCATATTGCCAGCCACAATTTTCAATTTTAGGTGATTTTAATTTACACCTGAAGGATAAGGAGTACAAAGATGTTGCCACTTTCCTTGATCTTATGAACAATGTTGGATTCACTCAACTGGTGAATGCCCCCAGTCACAAGGCTGAACATACCCTTGATGGCATATTTTCAAATTCTCTAGGCTTAGAGATTGGGGATATTCTCCTGCTCAGTTGGACAGACCATAGGGTAATTGCTTTTACAAATCAATCACAGAGGGAAGTATGAGCTATTCCCAGAAAGCAATCCTGTATGGGAGTTGGAACAGAATTTCCAGCACTAATCTAGAAGCTTCATTAAGTAGATCACTTGAGGAAAGGAATATCATGCAGAACCCTAACCCAGAAGTTTTTAATGAATGGATTAGTGCAGCAATAGAAGCGATTGCTCCATTCAAACGGAAGGAGTGTCTGAGATCAAAAGCATCGGCACCCTGGTTTTCTGAGGAATTAAGAGCCCTAAGAAGACAGTGTCCAGGAAAAGAACGTAGATGGAGGACTACCCTGTTTCAGGCGGAGAGGGGTAAACGTAAAGATGCAATTGCCACCTGCAAAAGGGCTATTGCAGAATCCAAAACTGTCTACTATACAGGTAAAATACGCGCAGCCTTTAATACTCCAAATTAGCTTTTTAAGACAGTGAAAGAGTTATCTAACCCTCCTTTTCAGCAATCTCTAAAAAAAATTCTAAGTTTATGCAATAGTATAGCAAGCCACTTTAAGGAGAAAACTGTGAACATATTTTCAGAAATGAACTTGGTGGAAGGCGGGGTTGAGCTGGGGAGATGGAGAATCTTAGAATTAATGAACCTTCTGTTTTTTTAGCTTCCTTTCCCCTCATAAACCGTACCCAGACGGACAATCTTCTAATGCAATTAACGTCAGGATCCCCGGAAGACCCATGTCCCCCCAAAGTTTTCCACATTGGCACCAGATCTTGTAATTACCTGTTTAGAAAAGGTCCTGAATTGAGTTATTAGTACAGGAATTTCCCCTCAGCTATGGAAGGAGTCGATTGCCATCCCTCTAAAGAAAAAGCCAAATGGAGCATCAGATGATCTCAAAAACCTATGCACCATCTCATTGTTGCCTGCTCCAGCCAACATTTTAGAGAAATATATGAATCAGATTCTGATGGAATTCAGTGCTACACATAACCTTTTTGATCCTTCCCAAAACGGTTTCCGTAGGGGACGTGGCACGGAATCTGCCTTGGTGGTAGCAGCAGATCTTATTCGGACTCAAGTAGACCAGGGTGATGCTGACATCTTGGTGATGGTGGATTTATTCGCAGCATTTGACACAGTGTCAAAGAGGCCTTATTGGCCTCTTATATTGGCCTTATTGAGCTCTTTTCTCACCAATAGAACTAATTCAGTTAGCTGCAGTAATTTTAGGGCTCCCCCTTTTCAACTACCATGTGGAGTCCCACAGGGGTCTTCACTTAGCCCTACGCTATTCAATCTGTATGTGGCTCCACTCGCAACCCTGGTGAGGTCTTTCGGCTTCAAGGTCCAACCTTACGCAGATTATTGTCTCAGTGTCCGATGACAAACATGCTGTGGCTGAAATGTTTAAGCAATGTATGTTAAACGGATGCTAAGCTGCTACGGAGCGTTAGTCGGCTCATTAGCTATTTGCTCTTCTAAATCAAAGGTGGTTTTAGAGTTTTAGTTAAACCGGGGGGCTTTTAGAATTTTAATTCATTGTGTACTGTATGCTTTATGTATGTGCTGCTATCGAGCTGTGTTATAGCTCGGGGGACACGCTGCTTTTGCATTTTGCACACTTCTGGGCCGACACTCACTTGGGGCAGCGCTCTAGTCGCTGGATCCCGGCCAGGCTATTTAGGAGCCCGATGACCCGACCGCGCAGCGGATGCTAAGCTGCTACGGAGCGTTAGTCGGCTCATTAGCTATTTGCTCTTCTAAATCGAAGGTGTTTTTAGAGTTTTAGTTAAACCGGGGGGCTTTTAGAATTTTAATTCATTGTGTACTGTATGCTTTATGTATGTGCTGCTATCGAGCTGTGTTATAGCTCGGGGGACACGCTGCTTTTGCATTTTGCACACTTCCAGGCTGACACTCACTTGGGGCAGCGCTCTAGTCGCTGGATCCCGGCCAGGCTATTTAGTAGCCCGATGAAGCGACCGCGCAGCGGACGCGCCGCTGGCGCGCCAAAGGCGCGCCTAAGGCAAGCCCGTCTGCGCCCGTCCGCGGACGGCCGGGACCAGGGGCCACAACCCCTGCCTCTCTGCGTCAAGTAAGGTATAGCTATAGCGCGCAGCAACTAAAATCCTTAAACTGCGACCTTAGTGTGAACTGTAAACATCTCATGGACTTGGAGAGCACGAAACAGGGTTGTGAGGACTGTTCTTTTAAATTTGACCCACGCCCCCTCTCTTCCTCATCGTCTGGGCTCCCAGTCAAAGTTCTTAAATTTTTATCGATCAATTGCCGGTCTCTACCTAAACATGCTGCAGAACTGTCTATTTTATTAACGGACGACAGTCCGGACGTCATGTTTCTTACTGAAACATGGACTCAGTCCTGTTCTGATCCAGACATTGTCCAAGCCCTCCCCCCTGACTATTTAGTACAGAGGTTAGATAGAATGTCTGGTAAAGGTGGCGGAATCGCTATTATTAAGAACCACCTTTCCTGTCGAATATTCGGCAGTCCCTTGTCTGACTGTGAGAATTTTCATTTTTCAATCGGAGTCTCGGCCACCCTCTCCTTCTCAGGCATTCTGATCTATCGACCTCCGGGGCCTATGGGCCAGTTCCTTAAATCTTTACTTGAAACTACAACAAACTTGGCAGGAACAGCCCCCAATTTCACTATTCTGGGCGATCTAAACATCCATTTGGATAATTTGGCATCAAGGGTTGTCTTAGATCTTATTTATGATCTTGCTGCCATACAATTGACTCAGATGGTATCCTCTCCTACTCACTGTAAAGGTCATCTTCTTGATCCTGTATTTTCTAATTTGAAAGATTTGACCTGTTCGGAACCTTATCCCGTACCTTGGTCAGACCATTTTCTGATCTCCCTCCAATGGTCCCCTAGGTCCACTCCTCTGTCCATTTATCCGTCAAAAAAATTAAGTCGCTGTTGGTCTAAATTTCCTGTGGAACAGTGGGCCCTTGCACTGGACACCATGAGACCATCTCTTGATCCGGACCCTCGAGTAGCCAACGATCAGTTTAATAATTGGATCGAAAGCTCTTTAGATGTGATTCTTCCTAAGAAGATCACTTATGTTAAAACTGGACCTAATAGGACGGCCTGGTATACACCTAAACTCCGTGAGCTAAAACAAACTTGTAAAAGAGCTGAGAGATCTTGGAGGAAAGATTTCACCTCCCCAAGAAAAAGGAGTACAGAGAAACTATTAAGATGTATAAGACCGAGATTAGAAAGGCTCAAGCTCATTATTTTGAAGAGAAAATCTCCTGGGCGGCAAACTCCCCCCGTGAAACGTTTCGTATCGCTAAACAACTTCTAAAAAACCCCGTTTCCCCTGATATTCCTGAAGCATCACTCCATCGTTGCAATGAGCTTGCAGAGTTTTTTTTCAATAAAGTCCAAACCATCAGTAGCACATTTCCTATGACCGACTGTGACATAGACCCGCTTTGTATGGATTGTATCGCTCAGAGTCATGAATATGTGTTAGAAGCATTTCCTCCTTTAAATGAGGAACTTTTTCGGACCATCTCTGCACTTGTTAGGAGTGGTTCTCCCACTGATCCGGCCCCCCCCAAGATTCTGAAATCAGTGGTGGATTTAGTCGGTCCTGTTATGGTCGACCTGATTAACTCCTCACTCTCTCTTGGGGTGGTGCCTCCCTCATGGAAGAATGCAATGGTAAAAGCCTTATTGAAAAAGCCGAGCTCAGATCCCAGCTGTCTTGGTAATTTTCGGCCCATTTCTCTTCTTCCATGGGTTAGTAAAGTGACAGATAAATATGTGAACTTAGTGCTATCTAGGCATCTGGAGGATGGCAACCTCCTCCACTCGTCTCAAACGGGCTTTCGCCCTCGTCAAGGAACCGAGACGGCACTATTAGCTGTCGTTGAAGAAACTAGGAAAATTCTTGACGCAGGAGGATCGGTGGCCGTGATCCTCTTAGACCTTAGCGCGGCCTTCGATACGGTAAATCACCGTATCTTGGTCCAGCGACTCCACAAATTGGGTGTGTCCGGTGTTGCCCTGAAATGGTTAAGTTCCTTTTTAGAGGATAGATCTTTCCAAATTTTTGAGGGTGAAGACATCTCAGATTCCCGTCCCCTGTACTGTGGAGTGCCTCAGGGTTCGTCCCTAAGCCCCTCCCTTTTTAATGTTTACATGGCCCCTTTAGCCGACAGTGTCCTTCCCTTTGGAGTGCAACTCGTCACCTATGCTGACGATACGCAATTAGTGATCTCACTGAACCATGCAGATAGAGCCTCTTCTTGCTTGCTGCCCTGCCTTGAAGAAGTTGCCAGATGGATGACGTCATCTCATCTTAAATTGAATGGCGACAAAACGGAGCTTATGCTCCTTGGCAATAATTCCCCCAACGAAATAGACTCCATTTGGCCAGCCTGTATGGGTCCAAAGCCCACCCCAAAAAAGGAAATAAAGAGCTTAGGCTTTTGGCTTGATGATGAGCTTAGCTTTAAAATTCAAGCCAGGAAAGTGGTCTCCATTTGCTTTGGCATATTGAGACTACTTCGTAAGGTGCTACCGTTACTCCCTTTTCAAGCTAAAAAATTGATGGTTCAGGCCCTTATATTGTCTCGATTGGACTATGGAAATGCCCTATACTTGGCTGCTCCCAGCTCGGTTCTGGCGAAACTCCAAATCGCACAGAACTGTGCCGCCAGAACCTTGGTAGGGCTCTCTGGCCGTCAATCGGCCAGATCTGCCTTAAAAGCCCTCCATTGGCTTCCGATCAGGGAAAGGGTCCATTTTAAAGCCCTGTGTATTTTTCACAGGGTGCTGAAAGGGAGGGGACCAGCCATTATCTCTTCTTTGGCCCATCCTTACCGAGCCAATAGGCGGCTCCATTCGGATGATCTCTACTTAGCTTCGGTTCCCAGAATCCGCAGGGCTAGAAGTGGTGGCCGGCTGTTTTCGTACAATGCGGCCAAACTCTGGAACGCCCTTCCTCTGCGGCTCCGTGGGGAATCCAGTCACAATACCTTTAGGAAGGACCTGAAGACCTGGCTTTTTCCCATCTAACCCGCTGTAGTTGATTGGTGTCTGTCAGCGCTGGGATGCCTCCGGGTAGCTATGCGCTCTAGAAATGTTACTTCATTCATTCATTCATTCAAACATCAGTAGGCAGATGAAGGAGAATTGCCTAAAACGTAATGTAGAAAAGACAGAGATTCTAATCTTCGGTGCCAGAATTCTGTATGGTCAGGGATGTGGTGGTCAGAGACTTGTGGTCATCTTCCCACCCCAGTTAACACTGCAAAGAATTTAGGAGTCATTTTTGACAACAGGTTGGCCTTTGACTCACAAGTCAACAGAACAAGTAGTACTTGTTTCTACATCTTCAAGATTTTAGGAAAACATTTACCTTCATTCCCTCAGAACTTAAAACTGCAGTAGCAATTGCTCTTGTGACATCGAGGCTCGATTACTGCAATGAACTCTGTTTTAACATCAATAAATCTCTCCTCAGGCAAGTTCAGGTGATCCAGAATGTAGCGTCCAGTCTGTCCTTAAATATACCGAAGCGGCTCTCCGTAAGAGAGGGCCTGAGCTCTCTACACTGGTTACCGATCCCACAGAGAGTACATTTTAAAGACCTCTGTACGGTACATAAGGCCTTGCACCAGCAAGGATCACTTGCTCTGAAGTCTGCATTTCATTGGCACTGCCCAGTAAGACAACTGAGATTCTCTTATTTGAGGAAGGTGGTAATTCCAAAATTTCAGAAGGCTAGATGGGGGAAGTCATGCCTTCTCGATAGCAGCGGCCAAATTTTGGAATACATTGCCTCCTCTGATAGCCAGCATAGGCTCTCATATGGCCTTCGGTAAACAACTGAAGACGTAGCTGTTCTCTCATACCTAACTTCCCCCCTTCTGAGGGTTGCTTCTTGTCAATGGTTAGCTCTTTGACGCCTCAGGGCATAACACGCTCTATAAAACATAACTACAAATACGCTATAATTATACTTAAGATCTCCTTTGCTTTTCATATATCAGTGCTCTGTTATTGCAGATTAAGCCCAGCTATGCGAGAAAGTGTCTGCCGGTATCCAATATCTCTGTTTCTCTCTCCCACATCATTTCCCTGTCCCCAGGCTTACTATATAAGTCTACAGTATTACTGTGCCGGAGGCTGTGGGTTTAGAGAACTTTGTAAAATATCTACCCTAGTATCGAATCCAAGTTAGTCCGACCTGCCAATTACCTTTAAATGCAATAAATGTAAACTATGCTGTCACAATACCAACCCACCTTATCTCTCCAAAGTGTTAATTATCTTTGGATGAAAAAAAGGCCACAAAAGTAGGAATACTCTTCTAATACATGGGACTCTGCAATCCCTGTATAAACTTTTGGCTCTCACCAAGTTGCCGATTATAAAGAAAAGATGTCAGAACTTAACAGCAATCACTTGAGTTCTGATGACACAATGCCTGCTGCCAGAGCCAGCAGCAGAGGTGAAAGGCAGGTCAGGTCACAGAGCAGCTGTTTAAAGCAACGAAAATTAAATGTTGCTTTTCTTTCTTCTGCTCCATTTTTAGGTCGAGCATCAGCGCACATGCGCTGTCTGCAAGACCTTGAGTAATTAATAAAATGACTGTATTCCCGCCTCCTACTTACCATTGGTGCACTCCAGCGTCGCTCTTCTTTGCTGCCTTCTGTCTCGTCGTGGTGCCGATACCTCACTTCATTTCAATGCTGAGGAGCACCGGTAAAGTACAATGTGCTTACGCTTGATAAACATATGTTCATTCCTACGCACTCTTTGTTTTCTTTCCCTCGCCTCATTTATCAGCACGGCACCCCTTCTCTCACGCCGCGCTACTTGTTTTGGATAGCGCGGTGCTAACATTGGTTGCAAACACCACGGGCACGGAAAACCAGTCTAGCAGTCGTTAGGATCACTTTATGCAAATGTTTATATTTGTCCTTAATTGCATCGTTTAAGACATGTGTTTCTAAAACTGCATGACATTCACCTCATACGTGGCAGCTCTTCCCTGTTCCCTCTCTGCGGCTGTCCGAGGCCCCCGCAGGGGGCCACTAACGAGGGCAGCCCTCTAGTGCCAGCTGGGCACCCCACACCCCCGCAGGGACTCAGGGAGGAGTCCCCCAAGCCTTGGCGCAGCGCGCTAGGCAAGCATCACTTCCGGGGCGCGAGGACAGGGGGAGGGGTATATATTCCTCCCCCACCATTTTGTCGTCCTCTTTCGCGCGCCCGGACACGCCGTCTGGTTGGTGGTGCTGCTGTTCGGCTGCGGGTCCCGGTGTCCTGAGTTGGCCGGCTTTGAAGCGAGGTTAGTCAATCTCCTGAACCCCAGGGCCCTCCACGCACGCCATTGGCGGAGTGGCCCCCCGCCCCAGCTGCAAGCTCCCGGGAACGTCCCTGCAGGAGGCCCGCTGAGTTGGTGCGTTTGACCTGGGCTGTGGCGAGGGACTGGTTTGGGGCTAGGCTATAGGAAGGGTTCAGGCTTCCCGGCATCAGGCTGCGCAGGCCGGTCCTAGCAGCGGCACATGACAGAGCTTCTCCGCTCCTCGTTCCACCCTCGGCGTGTTCCCTTTAGCCCTCCCCCCCCCCATGGCTCCGGTGGCGATGCTCCAAAGGGCAGCAAGCGGAGCAATGGGCCCGGCAGCCAGGGCAAAACCCGAAGAAGGGGCCGGCCTCAGGGGCCGTGCCAGGCCTTGTGTGTCTTCGTTAGCTGGACACGAGGTCCACGCTATCCTGGAGTTCGCGCTGGTTGTTGTGGAGGGAGTAGATTGTCTCCCCGTGGGTCCCATCGGCCGCCAGAGGTCCGGTGGGGACTGTGCTCGCTGGGTGGGGAGGAGGTGTGGGAACGCTCTCTTCCGGCCCATCCGGCCTGGCCACTTTGGGTGCGTGTACGGGGCTGTATCAGGCCAGCTCCCCTGTCGAGGACCTCAGCATGGACTCCTCACACGCGGCAGATCCCCGGGCGGCGGCGGTGAAGTGCTATATCTGGGGCTGGCAGAGTGCCGTTTCCAGCTGTGGTTGTGGTCTGGGATTGGGCCGGCGATAGAATCGAGGGGTATTGACCCCGGGTAGCGCAGAGCGGGATGTCTTTTACGCCACCACCCCACCCCCCCCAGTCAGGGGGCGACCAGCACCACGCTTTATCGGCTCGTCTGGAGCCCGGCAGCTGCCCCCACCTCCCCATGGGTTTGCATGGGCGGTAGGGGCGTCCGCCAGCTAGCGCCCTCGAGCTGGTACTATTAGGCACTCCAGCTCGAACGGGCGAGTCACAGCGCACGATAGACTTCGTCCGCGACCACAGGTCCAAACGAATGTTCTAAGGGGATCATTTAGATGTTTAATGTGTCGTCGCATTCCGCTTGGATCACGACATCAGATCAGCATATGTTGAAAGGTCAGGGGCATGTTCGTGCCCGGGTCCGACGGCTTTGTTAATGCCCGGCGGCACAGACTGACCCTAGCCCTTAAGGGTGCGGTCACGGGAGCCCAGCCTGCCGGTGGAGGTTCGACCAGTTTCGCCATGGGGGCGGGGAGATTAGTGCAAGTCCCCCGCTGTTTGCACGGTGGCTGGGGCAGTGCCACATCCCTGGGTCCGGAGTTCGCGGTCAGGGAGGGGAAAGGGCTTTAGCTACCGGCGAACTTGGGGAGATCGTTTCCAGGAGTGGGGGAACCATTGAGTGGCATATGCGGACTGACCCCTCCCCTCGTGGTCTTGCCGAAGCATCAGGGCATTCTGTGTGGTTCATATGCACTTTGAGAGCCACCTAGTGTCTCGTCCTGTCGTTGGCGTTGGGTAGTACAGTCGAATGTTGACTGACCGGGTCTCCCCTCCCCCCGCTATTTTCTGTCCGGCTGAGCAGAGGGGCAGGGGTGTGGGATTTGGTCAGTGGAGACTGAAAACATGAACACCTCGCAGCTGTGCATTTAGGTGGGTGCCACGAGGTATCAAGGCCACAAAGTGTCACTGCGCATCCCGTGCTTTGTTGACTCGAGGGGTCTTTCACTCACTCGTGCAACGCTCCTATCACTGGGGAATACGTTTTCACGAAGCAGGGCCTTGCGCTGGCTGAATTTTCTACAGCCTCTTCTCCATATGGGGGCCCCTATCCCCACTCTTTTATAAGTGTAAAGCTGGTATCGGTACGGTTCGCAAGATTGAGCCATGCTGGCCTCAAAAGCGTCTGAGAAAATCAGAGCCCACACAGGGCTGAAAACTGTCATGGCCCAGAACAGTTTGAGGTGCATGTGTGGAAGACGTTCGGGTTTCACTGCTCAGGTCATCAGCAGCAGTCGTGTGGTATGTTTAGCGGCCTGCTTGCAAACTGTGCTCCAGTGTTAAAACACGATGGACTACCTGACTTTGTTTTGTGAAGGGATGCCCCTTGTTTTGTTGGAAAGTGGATTAGAAATGTAAATAATGAAGATTGTTTAAGTGTGTGTTACACACACCAAGTGACAGGGGCCTCATAGTCTTTTGAATGTTGCACTGTGACACAGACCCATTTACCTTGGCGCCTACCCACGACGGTTCGATGGGTCTTGGCCAAACAAATCCCTATGGTGGGCCGCCGTAGTTTAAGATCTTATTACACCTGCCTCCGGCTGTAAGTTTCATGTCAGGAGGAGTTAAGAGTTGTCATTGACAAAGGGTGTCAATGGTACAACGGTGATGGGTTTAGGTGTTTGCGCCTGAATTTATCTTATAAAGCATTTTACATTTTGGACCTCAGAGGCTAGATCAGTTACAAGCGGCTGAGCGTGAGGATAGCAACATTTTGAAGTGTATGCTTGAGTATGTCTGTTATATGCAGGCCCGATAAGTTTTGTTTTGAATATACATTTAGGCCAGCATTGGGATGAGTTCACTACCACTTGCATTGGGCGTCGCAAACGGAAACTAATTTACAGCGTTTTATAGTTAAGAATTTATTAAGCCTATTTGGTGTTGTAGCCAGCGTTTTTGGGCGCGTGTTTTGGACCGCGGACTGCTGTTTTGGGCGGGGCGGCCAGTTTACACCGCTATAGGCACCAGCTGCAACATGGTATTATGACAAGGTCAAGTAGGTTCAATGTTTTAATCTTTCCATCTGTTCAAAATGAGCGCAAGAATCATACCAAGTTGAGCCAGTGTTTTCTTGGCAAGTCAAGTTGTGCATTGTCCTTTATATGGAAGTGAATGTTGCGAGACTGATAGATTAAGCGACTGCGTGCTTGGGTGTACTGAAGCTCCAAATTTGACCACTCCTTCCTGGTCCCGGGGGTACTATTTAGCCCTGGGACTTTGGGTTGTCGCTCATATACGTGCAGCAAGGGCCCGGTAACGGCGACAGTTTCCCCTAGCATAACAGCGCAAACGGTTTTTCAGTGGTTGCCTCTGTAAGTTATTATCAGTCGCAATTCTAATGCTTGCCCCGGTAGTGAGAAGCCCACATCTACACCTTCCACAGCATTAGAGCACCTCCCCTACACCAGGCATAGGTGCACGGCCTGGGGGGCTGAGATCAGAGTTAATGGAAGGGTCAGCCGGTTGGCAGGCAGTCTAGATCGGGGTTCCTAGTTCGGGCCTGTCCAAGCATGGGTTCAAGTGCCAGATGTCGGCCCTGGGATATTTATCACAGGCCTGCAGAACAGATTGTGGCGAATCTGGTGAATACAGTGGGCTCACTCCGCAGGGTAGTAAGCAAGAGCCCAGCACTTTCCATGGGGCTGTAGGGTGGCGCAGGCAACCATGTTGTCACAGCCAAACAACAAAGTTTTCATTAACGCCACAAGTGCAGGGGCATGGGGGCCTCATGAGAGTAACTAGCCCACTGCACCCTTACAATGTACTGTGTAACCCAACTTGAGGGGAGGGGGTGCTTTACTTGTGCACTTTCAACCATAAGCCAAGTTTACTTCACGGGGCTCTGCTCACACTGATGTGGGCCAAGACCACACACAGCATAGGATGAGAGTGAGGGGTCAGTCATATATGGCGATGTATGAGTATTTGCCAGAGGTAGCGAATGCGACCTCACAGACTTGATCAGTGATAATCTCATGGTTAATCTTTTGTCCCTAATGCGGACAGGCTCTGTTTTGCAAAGAATAGTACTTTGTCTCATTCGAGTGCCGCACTTGCCTCTTTCGCAGTATAACGAGGTCAAGTTTGTCTCCTATGCGGAATTGTGCGCCGCCAGTCCGTTTGCAATAGGGCTGCTGCTCTGGTTTCGGCACCTGGCATGCGCGCAGGTGGCCTGTCTGGCTGTTGCGGGAGTGCGGAGGGACTCCGGTGGTCTCTACAGTTCCCTGATAAACTGCTTATAGTGGTTTCGTCTGGCCATAGCTGGGTTTTACACACATGTCGACATGTTTATTGGCTGGCGCAGCACTGGGTCATCAGCCGTACCCCCGTACTGGGGATCACCCAGGGAAAAGGGCACATTAGTGCTTAGTCACCCATGAAGCATATGTACAAACTGGCACGCGGTGCGTTGGGGTTCGTGCCACCCAGAGCTGGGGGCGTATGCGGGCACACGCATTGCCCATGCATTGTGCTTTGGCCGGTTTGTTTAATCTTTTCATAGGGAAGAGATATGCAAGGTACCTAATCGCTCACAGCATGGCACATCAAGGGACGCAAACCGGGTTGTTACCCATTAAATGTTTTATAATATATGCTTTGGGGCACCTGCAGCAGTGAGGGATGCTTCCTGAGTGCCTAGGACCTGAGGTTTGGTAGCACTCCCCTCCCCCTGGGCTTTCAGCAGAATGGCCACAGGCTAGGGCAGGTCAAAGGGGGATTCCTGCGCGGTGCTGGTAGAATGTCACGTACCGTTAAGGGCATGTCACTACTAAAGTCGTCCCAAAGTTTTGGGGTCAAAATGGGTGGAGCAGTAAGACTACAGGCATTGGGAAGCTTTTCGCATTCCCTCAATTTAGTAAGGGCAGCTACCTGTACAGAATTACCAGCGAGTGGGGTAACATTCACCGGTTATTCAGCGCCATCATGTCTTCCCACGAGTCCTAGTAGTGCTCCCACCAAGTCGGACGCTATAGAGAAGTTGGAAACGTGGCGACTAGCATTGGCACGATCGCCGAACCTCACATGGGCCTTACAAATCCAGTTTCAGCATAGGTACTAGTGGTGAAATCCCGGCATATGGAATTTGGTTGACCACAAAGGAGAGAACTGGTTAACATGTTGGTTATGTCATTGAATTGGACGATATGTACACAGCAACAGGTGGATAGGGCATGGGTGCATGCGGCACATTTGTTAATGGTGCTGGATAATTATTGTTTTCTCTAGGTAACTGGGATCTCGTGCCCAGGTGCTGTCTTTTTGGCCGTCAGTTACCAGCAAAAATGGTGGGAGATTCAATTTTACATTTACTCTGCTGTGTTACGCTAAGTGCAGTTCCTACCGGCAGCTAACGGGGTTGTGCTAACGGAGCTGTAGGACAGTGGCCTGATTGGCCTAGTGAGTTATGTAATCCCTGGGAGGTCATGATGAGGCTTGGTAGCACAGGGTAATAGTGGCAGATGAAACTAAGTTTCTCCCGTATGGTCGATACAAAGGGTAATAAAAATAACCTGGTATGGAGTCTCTTCTGTAATGTGCCACTATGGGAGTGCGGTTGGCACATCAAATTTACACTGCCTCTGGGATAAGCCAAAGTCCCTGCCTGGCCACCAAGGGGTGGGCAGGTGTCCGCTTAAGTATGTACTCCCTTCTCCTGACCAGAGAGGTGGGCTCGGACATGCTTAGGTGCATACCCGAGCCAACCAGAAACTCCATTTACCACATGGTAGAGAATGCATAGGAGTTGTTTGCAGTCCATTCGCATCCGCCCCACAGGGCGAATGCTTTAGGACACAAGGTTTGTGGAGGGCTCCTGTTTGGGAGGGTGACCAAAGGGACACAGGTGGTGTGACGGCAAAGCGAGAGTGTCAGCTGATGCTGGGTAGGAGGTTCCGTATCACCTACCAGAAGGGTGCCAGGGGCAAGACCAGTAAATAATGTTTAAGCATGATATAGATGCTGGTCTGGAGAGGTTTGTCAAAGGTATTACACTTATGCCTGGCATTCACAACCCATCCACACCAAGCCTATTGCCCAGGTCCTGGGCCGCATACACACAGCCCGGTACTAGGCATCTGCGGTTGTCAGGCCATGAGTTACTAAATTACAACTGTACAGTGGGCATACTTGCTGACCGGGCAGATTGCCACGGCCTCCAAGGGCTGAATAGTCAGACACCAGTCGCCTCAATCACAAGGAACACGACCAGCATAACTTGAACCTTGGCCTTGAGAAAGCCCTCGGCCGATGGGCCACACGGGCGAAACACGTGTCGACTGTCTTTGTCTTATGCCTGTCTTTGTCTTATGCATGTGAATAAGAATAAACACCAGGCATTTGAAACCTACCAAAGAAATATTGGAAATTATTCCGTTTACTAAACACAATTTAAGAAGGCACAACCCTCCACCCCCTACCTAAACCAGTAGCAGTGAGTGTGGTTTGCCCACAGTGCAGTTGTTAGAAGAATTGAAATTCCATGTACAGGTTATGCTGAACTTGCCACCAGCGGGTCTAGTGAGCAGGTAATTTTCCACCACTGGGGTTGCCCTGGGGTGGGCAGTGTGAACACCCCTGCCCCCCTATCCGGGGGCTCTCGCAGGGAGGGTTCCAGCCTGTCGACTTTTCCTGCAGCTAAGGTCAAATGCCCTGCCCGGTTAGCTATACTAGCCTAACTGGGCAGGGGTGCTGTCAGCTAACACATTGTGCTGCGTCCCCAAGAAAGGGGGAACAAGGTGCCAAGCACAAAAGGCAAGGCGAGCAGTGTGAACCCCCCTCCTATCCGGGTATATTCTGGGAGTAAGGGCAAAGCAGGACTTAGCCAATCCTTAAAGTTAGGCACCATATGGCAGCCAGTGCGCACTGCATTAATCACACGGATTCTCTAGCTGGTACCCCTAGGGGGTCCACCACGAAGGGAGCTGAGCTGGCGAAATTCCCATAAGAAATAAGGGATGCACGGCAAGGGCAGGAGGGCACCCTGGCTCATCGTCACACACGTCTAGTTATGGACATTCCTGTGCGTCATGAGTTAGAAAGCAAATGGACGGTGCAAAGGTTAAAGTATAATCCTTCTCGCCCGAATAGCCAGAAGTAGGCAGGTGGGTGTGGGAGCGGTCTCCCAACAAGCGGGCAGCTGTCCCTTAAGTGGGGACACAGGTGTGCTAGACACACCGTCCTAGTAGGACGGCAGCTAGGTGAGCTCAGCAAATTCATGGGGCAATGTGAGCCAGGGAATCTGATCTGCCCCGCCCAGAGTTGGCACGGGGCTGAGTTATGTATGTGAAGTAGTGGAACCTTCCCACAGGAGGGTGGATAGTTTTTGGCACAAATTCACAGGGCAGAAGGGCCTTTGTGTTGCATTAGACACTAGCTGATCCAGGCTATCGGCAAGGGCTATTGTGATACAGATGGGGTTCATCTAGCACCAGTGGGAGGGATCTCTTCCCTAGCTTTGCAGGAGGCCTGGAAATGAGAGGTTTCAGGTAAGAAAGGAGCTTTTGGTGGGGGGCTCTGGCGGCGACGGTGGCCTCCTCCAGAGCTGTGGCGGAATTACAGGGCGATCTGGAAGCAGAGGGGTACAGAAGGGTACCTCTGCGCGGCACCATGGTGGGTGCCAGAGCCAAATCCTAGGAGCCTCATGGAAGGTTCCTAGAAAACCGTGTCGGCGCCCCGTTAGTCCTTCGGGCGGTTGTGGGCCTGAACAACCGGGGGTTTGCTATGCTACGCTCCGCCCTGAAAGGGGCGTGAGTAATAAGGAACCATGTGTCACGTGATCCGGGAAGAGGATCACCAGAAGTGGCAGCACAGATGGGGTTCGCCCCAGTGCTGCTTGGCTCATCAGGCGGGCAGGCGGCCCAGACGGTTGCCTGCCCTTGGATCGCCCGTAAGATAACCCACCATATTACATAACGGTGTATGTAATAAACCTGCAGCAATTTTACCCAAACAAGAAATGTGTTGTGTGTTTATTTATGAGCATGCATGTTACGTTGGAGGGGTGGGGTAGGTTGCCAATGCTGGTACTATGCGGCTGTCCGAGGCCCCCGCAGGGGGCCACTAACGAGGGCAGCCCTCTAGTGCCAGCTGGGCACCCCACACCCCCGCAGGGACTCAGGGAGGAGTCCCCCAAGCCTTGGCGCAGCGCGCTAGGCAAGCATCACTTCCGGGGCGCGAGGACAGGGGGAGGGGTATATATTCCTCCCCCACCATTTTGTCGTCCTCTTTCGCGCGCCCGGACACGCCGTCTCCCACCCTACCGCTTACCCGGCGTGGTTCGTGGCAGGCAGGAGGCAGAGAATGTTGTAATGTTGTCTTTTTTTTTCGTTGCAGGCGGAGTTACAGGGCGATCTGGAAGCAGAGGGGTACAGAAGGGTACCTCTGCGCGGCACCATGGTGGGTGCCAGAGCCAAATCCTAGGAGCCTCATGGAAGGTTCCTAGAAAACCGTGTCGGCGCCCCGTTAGTCCTTCGGGCGGTTGTGGGCCTGAACAACCGGGGGTTTGCTATGCTACGCTCCGCCCTGAAAGGGGCGTGAGTAATAAGGAACCATGTGTCACGTGATCCGGGAAGAGGATCACCAGAAGTGGCAGCACAGATGGGGTTCGCCCCAGTGCTGCTTGGCTCATCAGGCGGGCAGGCGGCCCAGACGGTTGCCTGCCCTTGGATCGCCCGTAAGATAACCCACCATATTACATAACGGTGTATGTAATAAACCTGCAGCAATTTTACCCAAACAAGAAATGTGTTGTGTGTTTATTTATGAGCATGCATGTTACGTTGGAGGGGTGGGGTAGGTTGCCAATGCTGGTACTAAATCCACGTAAACAAATGTTGCACAGCTAATCTCACACGGAAGTTCGAGTCTTCTACATCAGCCACCGTGCAGCTGAGGACACTTGTACAGACTGAGACAGGACCTCATTTTGCGTTTTAAGGCAATTGTCATACAATTGTGACGTTAAGCGATGCAGACCACAGACTTTAGCCCTCTCGCTTGCTTTCTCTGTGCGTCTCTCAATTTCACGGTCTCTTATTAGCCTCTTTTTCTTTCACTCTCTTTCTCTGGTTCTCCTTTTCGCGTGTTCCCTCTCGCTTTCTTTTTCTGTACCTATCTTTTTCTATCTCTCTCAGTATCACATGGCCTCTGCCCCTCTCTCTTGGTCTCTCTTCTTATCTGTCTCTATACCTTTGTCACCAGCATTCTCTTTAACGTTATTGCACTCTTTCTGGCCTCTGAGTCTCTCTTGGCATACGTCTAAGTTTCTCACTCTCTCATGGTCTTTATCTGCCCATTCTCTCTCCCCGTCACTGTCTCTTTCTGCTTCTATTTGTTACTCTCTTTCTCTTCCACTGGTCTTTTGCATGCAAACTCGGAAAGATGGAATGATGAATCTGCCTTTAAACAGAACAGATTCGAACTAGTGACCTTCAGATCACTGCAGTTGTCAGTAGCGAGCGTTAAGTCACAAAGCCATCTTGAAAGAAATGAAAACAGACACGGGAATGTGTTCGTGTGTATACTAGAGGGAATAAGGGATAACAGAGCTGGAATAGATATTAATGTTCTTCAATGCAATCAGTGCCCCGTAAAGAGTAAAGCTCTTTAAATAGACAGTTCTCTATAGCAAGAGGTTACAATATAAGAAAGAAGGATTAATGGTCTCAGGAATAACTTGAGAAAATATATTTCACAAGGAGAGCAGTGGATTTGGGTAGCAGCCTCATGAAAACTGCTAACACATTTGAGAATGCCCAATAGGAAAGAGGTGTCCCTTCTTCATAGTGGGCATATTACGTGCTACTCGCCCCTGAAACCTTGGCCGCATTACAAACCCCCCTTTTGCCCCCCTTTTTCCCACCACAAAGGTACCATACAAGTGGTTGGTCTTCACTGCGTAGTCTTTATTACTTCTCACATAACGCCATCTTTATTTGTTGACGCACTCTCAACATTAGACCAACTTTATTAAATGTATTAAAACAAATCCAATACACATTGATAAACATAGGGTTACACAGTATTCATTTCAGCCACCGGTTACAATTGTATTTACAATTCTGTATCTCCAGCGCCACACCTGATGCATGTTGTGCCAGCAGGCAGCAACACCCATCTCCACTGCTTCCATTTGGAGGTGTAATTACCCGTCGTCTACCCCCTAGACTCGGCCACCCAGGGCACTGCCTTGTGCCTTACACGCGCACCAGCTCTCACACAAATTGCTTCCTCCAAGCACCGGCATCTCGGGTAGGGCCGGAGAGTCCAGGACCACCAGCAGGACGGCCACCTCTCCCGCCAGCCCGGAGCCCCAATGACTGCCCTCCCTGGTCCAGTATCAGACAGTCCCGCCAAAAAAGGAGTCCCCGGCATTCCTCTTATCCGGGACCCCGCCCCACCAGATCTACCTTTAAACTCAGGGATGGGTGGGTGGGCAACTAGCTTCAGGCTGCGACCTGCTGGGCACCCGAGGCGAGAGAACAAAGAGGGCTTCTCCCTCGTGTCCAGGGGTTTTGAACACTTTCCCTGGGGGGGTCGCCTGCGCACCTCAGTGACGCCACTTAATGCCTGCCCTGCATATCACATTTCCTGGCGGCGACCCCTCCCACTCCTCTCCCCTTACACCGGACACTCATCCACCTCGCGCCCGAAATGCCACTAAAGGCACCCCGCCCCTAGGCGCGGGGGGTGCCTCTTATAGTGGGCATATTACGTGCTCCTCGCCCCTGAAACCTTGGCCTCATTACAAACCCCCCCCTTTTGCCCCCCTTTTTCCCACCACAAAGGTACCATACAAGTCGTTGGTCTTCACTGCATAGTCTTTATTACTTCTCACATAACGCTATCTTTATTTGTTGACGCACTCTCAACATTAGACCAACTTTAATACATTTATTAAAACAAATCCAATACACATTGATAAACATAGGGTTACACAGTATTCATTTCGGCCACCGGTTACAATTGTATTTACAATTCTGTATCTCCAGTGCCACACCTGATGCATGTTGTGCCAGCAGGCAGCAACACCCATCTCCACTGCTTCCATTTGGCGGTGTAATTACCCGTCGTCTACCCCCTAGACTCGGCCACCCAGGGCACTGCCTTGCGCCTTACACGCGCACCAGCTCTCACACAAATTGCCTCCTCCAAGCACCGGCATCTCGGGTAGGGCCGGAGAGTCCAGGGCCACCAGCAGAACGACCCCCTCTCCCGCCAGCCCGGAGCCCCAATGACTGCCCTCCCTGGTCCAGTATCAGACAGTCCCCGCCAAAAAAGGAGTCCCCGGCATTCCTCTTACCAGGGACCCCGCCACAGGACGAGGAGCCTGCTGGCGCTCTCGCCCTCCCCCACCGGCTGCTACATCTTCCAGATCTACAGCTATGGCCCCCAGTATGGTTAATACGAACAATTCCAACCCTGCGTTCGACAGACGCACCCCATCTGCCAAATACAATTCCGACTTTGAAGCCTGTATCAAGTTATGCCTAACAACGCGTATTGGTGAACCTGCGAACAATTTTCTCACCTCCTGATTCAATTTCCTCACCGACTTGTTCACCGCACCCGTTGGCGCATTGTCCCCCCAAACTTGGCGCGGGATCACTTCCGACCAAAATATGGTGGTGCCCGGCAGGGACCTCCTTAAACTTGCAAATGCCGAAAAAAGTGCCTCCTTCACACCCCTCCTGCCCGCTGGGAGCATGTTATTACCTCCCGAATGAATCACCAACACGTCTGGAACTGGCATGCCCTTATCAAGCGCTCCCTGCAACTGGCCTGTGAGATCCCCCAACCGTTGCGCCTCGATCCCTATCCAATGATGATCGATTCCTTTCAACCTTTGCGCTCTTCCTTCCCCGAATTTGCCGAAAAATTGCCCTGCTCTGTGTATAAAAGAGTCTCCACACCAGCATATCTACGTCCGCTGCCTTGCCACCACTGTATAGAAGTCAAAAGAATAAAGAGAAAGAAAACAGGCACTGTTAGGCCACCGCTGACCCTCATCCGTCATTTAAAGAAGCTGCGGTCTCACATAACGTTCAAAACAAGACGACCTCCATCTGCCCACCCTCTTTATGGCTTCCGATGATAGACCTAGAGTGGCTGCTGTTGTAGCCGCCCCAATGCGGAATGAATGCGACGTGAAATGGGCAGTCTCCTCCCCCAGCAATCCTAAGGAACGCTTGCATAGCCGTGTGAACTGAAATCTTGTCAGCGGTGTTCCGTCTGCATGCAATAAAAGCCTACCATCACCCTTACCAGGCCGCATCTGCATAAACGTCACCATCAGAGCTACTGGGCAATAACAAGCCCCATTCACTGCCCTCAGCTGGATCCAAACACCTTTGCCTAAAGGGTCTGTCTTCGACCTCCTCACTCTGACCTGGAGCAAGTCGCTTGACAATAACACATCCGTCAAGCTGATTCCCCCCTCCTTATCCGCCTTCGATGCTGGTACCAGCTCCGATATTCGGAAAGCCCCAAAAAACGCCAAGGAATAAGCTACTCTCAGCAGATGCACCTCATAAAGGGATATGAAGACCTGCGGCAACACCCCCAAAATGCTTGCAAGCCTACTGGCGTCTATGGGTCTCCTGTGGTCTTTTACCCCCGGGGCCATGCGTTCCCAACCTTTCACCGCACGTCTGACTCTAGGATCCTTAGTAGGGTCCGGCACCCCTTCCAATCCCGCAAAGAAAGCAATTGCTGACAACTGCCGCCTAACCAGTGACAGTGACCTTCCATACTCTTTCTGGCGCACTATGAAAAGAAGTGCGGTGCGGTGTAAATTTGTCCACACTCCCTGCACCCTTTAAGACTGCTACGTATATCTTCCATGTCCTCTCATACATACACTTAGGGGCCGATTCCGATCTCGGTCGGAGGCGCACCCAATACCATTCGGTCGGGAAAAAAGCCATGCGAATGCCTGTTTCCCGACCGATCCGTACAGCACACCGAACGAGTAAGTACGATGCGCACAACAGCACAGAATCCGGCCGAGCCATACTCACCCAATCCAGGTCCTGTACTCCGACCGAGGCGAATCCGGAAACGCAGAATCGAGTCGCACGGAAGGGAAAATGAAGCTCCGTCCGGCCGAACAAGTACGATGCGCTTCCCGTACGCGCCGAACCCGTCGCTACGCACAGCACGTCAAAGCATCCGGGAGAGGCGCACATGAGCTCTGATTCGCGCCACAACACAATACACAGCTACGAGACGAACACGCCAGCGACGAGGACGACGCGAAGCGACAAGGACGACGCGAAGCAACGAGAAGGACGAACGACACGAACCAGCCATGAATCCCTTCGTCCCGATCATACCAATATTCTACATTTACTACCGGAACAGGCACGGACGCGTACGGCGCAGAAGGTAAGTCAGACACCAACCACAAAACACATAAAACACGTACACGACACATCACACACACACAGAGGGATGCAGAATATACTTACACCAGCAACAGCAGCACCATAGGGGCGGGATGCCCATCACCAATGCCACATATGCACACAGGGGCCTGAATGCGCACCACCACCCCCTACCCAGGGGGGCTGGATGCCTACCACTACTACCACCCTCACCCAGGGGGCTGGATGCCTACCACTACTACCACCCTCACCCAGGGGGGCTGGATGCCTACCACTACTACCACCCTTACCCAGGGGGCTGGATGCCTACTACCACCCTCACCCAGGGGGGCTGGATGCCTACCACTACTACCACCCTTAGCCAGGGGGGCTGGATGCCTACCACTACTACCACCCTCACCCAGGGGGGCTGGATGCCTAACACTACTACCACCCTCACCCAGGGGGGCTGGATGCCTACCACTACTACCACCCTTAGCCAGGGGCTGGATGCCTACTACCACCCTCACCCAGGGGGGCTGGATGCCTACCACAACTACCACCCTCACCCAGGGGGGCTGGATGCCTACCACTACTACCACCCTTAGCCAGGGGGCTGGATGCCTACCACTACTACCACCCTCAACCAGGGGGGTTGGATGCCTACCACTACTACCACCCTCACCCAGGGGGGATGGATGCCTTCCACTACTACCACCCTCACCCAGGGGGGGCTGGATGCCTACCACTACTACCACCCTCAACCAGGGGGGCTGGATGCCTACCACTACTACCACCCTCACCCAGGGGGCTGGATGCCTACCACTACTACCACCCTCACCCAGGGGGGCTGGATGCCTACCACTACTACCACCCTCACCCAGGGGGGCTGGATGCCTACCACTACTACCACCCTCAGCCAGGGGGGGCTGGATGCCTACCACTACTACCACCCTCACCCAGGGGGGGCTGGATGCCTACCACCACTACCACCCTCAACCAGGGGGGGCTGGATGCCTACCACAACTACCACCCTCACCCAGGGGGGGCTGGATGCCTACCACTACTACCACCCTTAGCCAGGGGGGGCTGGATCACTACCACTACTACCACCCTCACCCAGGGGGGCCTGGATGCCTACCACTACTACCACCCTTAGCCAGGGGGGGCTGGATGCCTACTACCACCCTCACCAAGGGGGGGCTGGATGCCTACCACTACTACCACCCTTAGCCAGGGGGGGCTGGATGCCTACCACTACTACCACCCTCACCCAGGGGGAGCTGGATGCCTACCACTACTACCACCCTTAGCCAGGGGGCTGGATGCCTACCACTACTACCACCCTCACACAGGGGGGCTGGATGCCTACCACTACTACCACCCTCACCCAGGGGGGCTGGATGCCTACCACTACTACCACCCTTAGCCAGGGGGCTGGATGCCTACCACTACTACCACCCTTAGCCAGGGGGCTGGATGCCTACCACTACTACCACCCTCAACCAGGGGGGCTGGATGCCTACCACCACTACCACCCTCACCCAGGAGGGGCTGGATGCCTACCACTACTACCACCCTCAACCAGGGGGGGCTGGATGCCTACCACTACTACCACCCTCACCCAGGGGGGGCTGGATGCCTACCACTACTACCACCCTCACCCAGGGGGGGCTGAATGCCTACCACTACTACCACCCTTAGCCGGGGGGCTGGATGCCTACTACCACCCTCACCCAGGGGGCTGGATGCCTACCACTACTACCACCCTCACCCAGGGGGGCTGGATGCCTACCACCACCCTTAGCCAGGGGGCTGGATGCCTACCACCACCCTTAGCCAGGGGGGCTGGATGCCTACCACCACCCTTAGCCAGGGGGCTGGATGCCTACCACTACTACCACCCTCACCCAGGGGGGCTGGATGCCTACCACTACTACCATCCTCACCCAGGGGGCTGGATGCCTACCACTACTACCACCCTTAGCCAGGGGGCTGGATGCCTACCACTACTACCACCCTCAACCAGGGGGCTGGATGCCTACCACCACTACCACCCTCACCCAGGGGGCTGGATGCCTACCACTACTACCACCCTCAACCAGGGGGGCTGGATGCCTACCACTACTACCACCCTCACCCAGGGGGGCTGGATGCCTACCACTACTACCACCCTTAGCCAGGGGGCTGGATGCCTACCACAACTACCACCCTTAGCCATGGGGGTGCCAGATGCCCACCACCACTACCACCCTTACCCAGGGGGCTGGATGCCTACCACCACCCTTAGCCAGGGGGGCTGGATGCCTACCACTACTACCACCCTCAACCAGGGGGCTGTATGCCTACCACTACTACCACCCTCACCCAGGGGGCTGGATGCCTACCACTACTACCACCCTTAGCCAGGGGGCTGGATGCCTACCACTACTACCACCCTCAATCAGGGGGCTGGATGCCTACCACTACTACCACCCTCACCCAGGGGGCTGGATGCCTACCACTACTACCACCCTCACCCAGGGGGCTGGATGCCTACCACTACTACCACCCTCAACCAGGGGGCTGGATGCCTACCTCTACTACCACCCTCACCCAGGGGGGGCTGGATGCCTACCACTACTACCACCCTCACCCAGGGGGCTGGATGCCTACCACTACTACCACCCTCACCCAGGGGGGCTGGATGCCTACCACTACTACCACCCTTAGCCAGGGGGCTGGATGCCTACCACTACTACCACCCTCACCCAGGGGGGCTGGATGCCTACTACTACTACCACCCTCAACCAGGGGGGCTGGATGCCTACCACAACTACCACCCTCACCCAGGGGGCTGGATGCCTACCACTACTACCACCCTTAGCCAGGGGGCTGGATGCCTACCACTACTACCACCCTCACCCAGGGGGCTGGATGCCTACCACTACTACCACCCTTAGCCAGGGGGCTGGATGCCTACTACCACCCTCACCAAGGGGGGCTGGATGCCTTCCACTACTACCACCCTTAGCCAGGGGGCTGGATGCCTACCACTACTACCACCCTCACCCAGGGGGCTGGATTCCTACCACTACTACCACCCTTAGCCAGGGGGCTGGATGCCTACCACTACTACCACCCTCACCCAGGGGGCTGGATGCCTACTACTACTACCACCCTCACCCAGGGGGGCTGGATGCCTACCACTACTACCACCCTTAGCCAGGGGGCTGGATGCCTACCACTACTACCACCCTCACCCACGGGGGCTGGATGCCTACCACTACTACCACCCTCACCCAGGGGGCTGGATGCCTACCACCACCCTTAGCCAGGGGGGCTGGATGCATTCCACCACCCTTAGCCAGGGGGCTGGATGCCTACCACTAGTACCACCCTCACCCAGGGGGGCTGGATGCCTACCACTACTACCACCCTCACCCAGGGGGCTGGATGCCTACCACTACTACCACCCTTAGCCAGGGGGCTGGAGGCCTACCACTAGTACCACCCTCAACCAGGGGGCTGGATGCCTACCACCACTACCACCCTCACCCAGGGGGGCTGGATGCCTACCACTACTACCACCCTCAACCAGGGGGCTGGATGCCTACCACTACTACCACCCTCACCCAGGGGGCTGGATGCCTACCACTACTACCACCCTCACCCAGGGGGGCTAGATGCCTACCACTACTACCACCCTCACCCAGGGGGGCTGGATGCCTACCACTACTACCACCCTTAGCCAGGGGGCTGGATGCCTACTACCACCCTCACCCAGGGGGCTGGATGCCTACCACCACCCTTAGCCAGGGGGGCTGGATGCCTACCACCACCCTTAGCCAGGGGGGCTGGATGCCTCACCACCACCCTTAGCCAGGGGGCTGGATGCCTACCACTACTACCACCCTCACCCAGGGGGCTGGATGCCTACCACTACTACCACCCTCACCCAGGGGGGCTGGATGCCTACCACTACTACCACCCTTAGCCAGGGGGGCTGGATGCCTACCACTACTACCACCCTCAACCAGGGGGCTGGATGCCTACCACCACTACCAACCTCACCCAGGGGGCTGGATGCCTACCACCACTACCACCCCCACTCATAGGATGGACAATGCATGACACAACCAGCACACCACAACCTAGGGAATGCAAGAAAAAGACATCCCCCAACACCATGACAAGCGTGTGTAGACTGTGTCAAATGCCTACAACACCGAACATGACTTTGAACATACAATGTGACCCCCTAGCACATGTGCCACACATATATGTGTGTGGCCCCCACAATGCAAGCAGGCCATGACCATTGTGCCAATGGGGTCCAAACCCCCATCATCACAGTGACCAAAATGTAAGTGTGGGGTCCATAGCTGAAGCACCTTTTGAACATTGTGGCAATGGGGTCTAAACCCCCATCATCACAGTGACCAAAATGTAAGTGTGGGGTCCATAGCTGAAGCACTTTTTGAACATTGTGGCAATGGGGTCTAAACCCCCATCATCACAGTGACTAAAAGGTAAGTGTGGGGTCCATAGCTGAAGCACCTTTTGAACATTGTGGCAATGGGGTGTAAACCCCCATCATCACTGTGACCAAAAGGTAAGTGTGGGGTCCATAGCTGAAGCACATTTTGAACAGTGTGTCAATGGGGTCCAAACCCCCATCATCACAGTGACCAAAATGTAAGTGTGGGGTCCATAGCGGAAGCACCTTTTGAACATTGTGGCAATGGGGTCTAAACCCCCATCATCACTGTGACCAAAAGGTAAGTGTGGGGTCCATAGCTGAAGCACATTTTGAACAGTGTGGCAATGGGGTCCAAACCCCCATCATCACAGTGACCAAAATGTAAGTGTAGGGTCCATAGCTGAAGCACCTTTTGAACATTGTGGCAATGGAGTCTAAACCCCCATCATCACTGTGACCAAAAGGTAAGTGTGGGGTCCATAGCTGAAGCACCTTTTGAACATTGTGGCAATGGGGTCTAAACCCCCATCATCACAGTGACCAAAAGGTAAGTGTTGACAAAGAAAGAGCTGCAACTGCCAAACTGCATGGATGATTCCTGGTCACAGAACAAAAAACACATCAGTGGCAAAGTAGTGTATGTGTCCCATTGCAACATAAATTGGGTGAGCCAAAAACTGCAGTGCAAATAAGACATACCTTTGGCCATGTGCAGACAAACAACACCCATGGGGGCTGACACTGTCAACATTCATCAATGACACAATGACAGAAGTGACCATCAGAATGCAGACCCACATATTTGCACCAATGGGCACACAAATGCAGATACCCTTTGGAGACTGCAGATGTGAGGTGAACAGATACCATACCATGGCAGCAATGGGACACACAAACCATGATCATTGTGCTGACCGATGACCTAGGAGTCCCAGGGACAGCATACAGCCAATGGCACACCCAAGATATGCCAATGCAGTGGTGCAGATGCACAAACACAAACAGGCAGACCCACACTGCACATCATACACAACAGGTGAGGGGGGGTGCCAGTGTCCACAGGCAACCACACAACACATGAGGAGACCTGAATACCAATCATACAGATGTGCATACAGTGCCACACAAAGGTAACTCATGGATCCAAATCCCCTATGTGGGCAAGCAGGCATTGTCAGATGAGAGGGAGCACAAATCACACATGTCACACAGGCACGTAGGAACAGCAACTGACACAGCAAGACACAGACACACCACAGCACCACCCCCAGGGCCCCCACAATGTGGTGACCCTGGGCTGCATTACAATCCCACTGTGATGACAAAGCTAAATGTGGTTCACACTGTGAACCACAGTCATGTGTCCTGAGCAACAAACTACCATCACACCTACACAAGCACAAATCAATCAGCATGGCCAGTAAGCCAAGGCCAACATGGAGGCAGGGGCCTAGCCGGGCAACAACTCTCATCAGCACACACTCAACACCACACCCCTCGACCTCCAACAATGTGCAGCAGTGAAGCACACATGCACTGGTGACATTGCACATGCACCCATGACTATTCCAGGGTGGTGGGTGGGAACCAAGGTGCAGAAACACATCACACATGGCCACTCAACAAGACTCCTGAATGTCTGACACACTGCACACTACGCTGTACATGGACATGACGGCAATACCACACCAACCAATGGGATCCCAGCCACAGTCACACACCAATGAAGAAGCCAAGGTCACCCACAAAGAACACACATAGACAACAACCAACATTGCAGCCCGGACCCTGAGGAGTGCCAGCAGTCACACACACAACGTGTCACAATCACTGAAAGATAACACAAACTGGAAATCACATGACAGGGGCAAACAACAAGTGCCAAGGGGAAACCTGACTGTGACCCATCTGCGTCTGCCCACAAACTCAGCCCTGACAGCAAACACACCTATGGGTGACACCCTGATGACCAGTAATGTGCCATGCACCCACATCACAGAGAACCCAGGGAGAAGACTTTGGGGGAACATAGGTCAACTCAGCTAGCATCACAAACAGGTACAACACTAGGGAACACAGCATGCACAGCTAAACGGAAGTGAACACACAGACATGCACATACAACACACACCTTGGGAGCAGGCAATGTCACAGGAGTACACACTGCTACGAGGGGACTCCACTCCTGTGTGAGGAAAGCTGTGCCATATGTTGCCTCAGTAGGGCCCCATCATGTCAGCTGAGCACTTGGTCACACAATCAACAATTAGCACCAAATGAGGGCTCCCGTCACATCAGCCTGGTCATGGAAGTGCCAACGGAATCATCAGCACAGATCCAACACACTTGTATAGCAATGTTGCACTGACTACACGGATGAGTCCTTCCCCATTGATGCCCAAACCTGCATGTCCAGTGGAGATGGCCACACGGTCAGGGAAGTAGACGAATTGAACAATGGCAGGCACAACAGATGTGCAGGGGTGGAAGCCACAGATGTGAAATAGCTAATCTAAGTATGAAATCCCATTGCCAAATACTGAACACATGACACCCTCAGATGCTGCTATGGATGACATGGATACACCACAGGATAGGACACATTCCCCCTGGACCACATGGGTTCCTGCACAGTAACACTTCATTATCATGAGACCAAATATCACCATCACTGCAGCAAGGGCATGGTTAGCATCATCAACAACATGTACATCAGAAGCATAAGCACTAGAGAACAGAAAGTTGCTTTATTCAGTATATGTGTGGAATGAAAACAAAGTCCAGAAAAAACACAAAGGCCAATGGCCAGTCCATTGTCAAAGTCCAAACTTGGTGACAGTGGCAGATGTCACCCTACGCATGCCTGCACAATACCAGGGACAATCCACTAGGAGGGGCAACCGGGGGGGGCAGGCCAGGCACCGCAGGGACAGGATCAGGGCTCACCAGGAGGAAGCAGGGAAGGGGTGGTGGGTGCTGGAGAGCCACTGACAACTGCAGTGGAGGTGTCTGACATGGTGTGTGCCGGCACAACTGGGGGCATGACTCAGATGTTGTGGGTGCCGGCACGACTGCAGTGGACCCTGCAGATGGAGTGGACAGGTCCGCCACTGCAGTGCCCAAGTCAGACAGGGTGGTAGTGGACTCCACTGCAGTGCCTACCACCAGGGGAGGAGAATGGGGAACAGGCAAGGTGGGCTGGACAGAGGGGGAGGACACCCTCACCACATCAGTGGCACAGACAAGCGCAGCGGGGGTGTGGTGCCGGGAGAGCAAGTGGCAGGGGAGAAGGCCGGATCCTCTTGGGGATGGTATATCTGTAGGTGGGGGAACCTGGGGCAGGGTGTGGTGGGGGCACCTGTGGAGTGGGGGCCTGAGGGATGGAGGAAGGAGACCTGGTGCCTGAGCTGCAGGGCGGCGGCGGGGTCTTGCTCTTACGACTCCAGGGGGACTTGCGGGTGGGGGCCTCAGTCTGTCTGCGCCTGGGGGAGGGTGTCCGAGGGCGAGGGGCACTCTGCTCCGTGTGGGTGGGCTTCCTCTTCCCCCTGGATGCTGGAGCAGCTGGATCGGAGGGGAAGAGGCCGAGGTCACTGAGGAAGAGGCGCTGGGTCTTTGGGGTTTCAGGTGAGGCAAGGGAGGGTGTTTTGGAGGGAGAGGCAACTGAGGACTGCGCAGTGCTCGTGGATGCGTGTGTTTGTTCCAGGGCCCCATCTCCTGTGAGTCTGGTTTCAGTCCCCTGACTGTGCGTGCGTGTGCGTTTTGTTTGTGGTGTGTGTGTCTGTGTGCTGGATGTGTGTGTGCTGGTGTGTGCCTGTGCCGGTGTGTGTGTGCTTGGGACGGGTAAGGTGCTGGGGAGTGTGGATGGAGCAGAGGCAGGAGGGGTGAGGGACTGTCTGAGGAGGGACACTGCTGCCGTCAGGGAGGAGTCCATGGACCTATTGCCCCTCTGTAGGTCAGACATGCCCGATGAGATGCCCTCCATGAACGACACCAGCTGAGTCAACAGAGCGGTGTGCGCATGGAGGACACTCAGCATGGCTGTCTGCCCTACATGGAGCTGGCGAAGGAGGTACACAGACTCCTCACTCAGGGCAGCAGGGGACACAGGGGTAGGGGGTGCGGTGCCTGGCCCAAAGGAGACACGCTCCCGAACATGGGAGCCTCCATGGACCTGGGGAATGGGAGCCGATGGGAGGGCGGTGGTGGTGCTGGTGGTGGCGGGGACAGCAACACTAGCTGGGGTGTGGTGGCTGCTGACACCCGCCTCCATAAGGGAGTCATCCTCCGAGTTGCTCTGGTCCTCAGCTGAGGTGGATGGTGCTGAGGACTCCTCGGTGTGGCTCCCCTCGCCCTCCGTGCCACTGGGTCCCTCTGACCACTCCTCGGCTGCTGACCCAGTCTGGCTCTCCGGCTCCTCCTGGTCCGTGGAGCTGTCCCCTTCCGTGGCCGTGGATGTATCTGCAAACAATGGGGAAACAGACAGACATCAGTCACCTGCACCAAACGCACACACCACTGTGAGCACAGCACATTACAGAGCAAGCCCTGGCATCATTAGTTGTACATTGCTAAAAGTGCCCTAACTGAACAGGAGAAGCCAATTGTCAGTCTGATGCCAACCATGGCACTCACATCCCACATGGCCTTGCACCCATCTGTCTGGTGTCTGTTGGATAGCAACACCCCAGTGTGGACACATGCACCAACTACACAGTAGTTGGACAGTGCAGAGGACACGGTGTAGCATGTGGACATGCACACACCACAACTCTTGCCACTGAGTCAGTACAGGTTTCCGGATGAAAGGGACGCCCAGAGTCAAATAGGATATGCATGTGATGCATACCTGCGACAGACACCATGATGCACCCATGTCCTGATAGCCATCGCCACAATGGTGTGCGTGTAGCACATGTCACTCCCCTGCAGGATCACCAATAAGTAGACACATGCCATGGCGGAGGCATGACTGCTAAGTCATACATCACTGTCTCAGTGATGTATGACTTGGCAGCCAGACAACAACACTCTGCACTGTGTCACAATAGTAGGTCATGGGGAATGCAAGTCCTGGAGCTGCACAAGTGCACATGTACATCCCCCACACAACACATCATCTTAACCCTCATCTGTCCAGGTCATACCGATTGGACATATGGGAGACCTGTGACACTACCCTCTGAACCTGAGCCCCTCACAATCTGCTGTGAATGGGGAACAGCTGCCTGAACTTCACATTCGCATACCCCAGTCTGCACGGGCAGCTGATCAAACTGATATCGTCTCCTATGGTCACATCTCCAGTGGCATGCTGAGCCCCTACCAAGAAACACCCCAGCAGTCCTGGCAACTAATCCACAGCACACTGACACAGTGGCAGACACCTGAGGGGTCAAATCACTGCGCACAATGTGTCAGCTGATACACGGGAGTGGGAGTACAGAGTGCATTGCATGGCCTGGAGTAGGCATGACTGTCCTGCCCCACATGAATGAGGGATGAGCCCTGGACAGTGGATAGCTGGCTATGTATGTGTGACACACGTAATCTGCACACTCCTGGGGCCCAAACATTGTTCCCACCCGCTGCATGGGCGTGTGCCACATACCCCAGGCACATGTGGTGGCTCAGCTCAGCAAGTGGACCGCATATCAAAGCAACACGCAGATTACATGTCCGAACACAGGCGTTGTGTGAACAATGGACCCACCCATGATGCCCACAACAGAGTTAGGGAAACAGATGCTGTCCCCCAGCTTTAGTGAAGCAAACTGCAAGAACACAGTCCCAAGTGACACAATTCCCTGAATGTAAGGGCCACACCTGGGTATCAGATGAGGAGTGGGCAGTGCACAATAGACGGACATGGCTCCTGGACAACATGACTGCTGCACTGTGGCAGTTGAACCAGGCCAGAGGAGGGCACAAAGCATGTAATACAGAGTTCACAGTGCAGTCTTTGACTCACCCCCTCCTTGCTGCTGTCTGGCCTTCAGCTGCCCATCCAGGTCTGGAAACACCACCGCCAGGATCTGGAGCATGTGGGGGTCAGGGTCCGTGTTCCGCCCCTCCTGCGAGGAGGCGACAGCTTCAGCTGGACCCGTGCAATCCTCCGGGTCCAGCCCCGAAGGTCCTGCCACCTCTTTTGGCAGTTGCGGATCCGGCGCTTGTAGACCCCCACGGACCGGACAGCCCGGACGATGTCCTTCCAGATCTCCTGCTTCCGATGGGCATTAACCTGTCAGGATGACAAAGTGAAAAGGCCATTACTACACATGCAACATATCCGTGCATGACACAGTTGTATATACACGTCTCAATCACAGGGGCACATGATGTACACAGGCAGTGCAACGCTGCCCATGGACAGTTTGCCAGAAGTCACTACATGGTATCATTGCATGGGAAGTAAAACCTTGTTCAAATGCACTGTCACTGCACCATACCTGTCCAGTGCATGTCACTACACACTATGGGGGGTGACAACTACTCAGTGAGCCTGCTAGCCAGTGGCGTGCAGACCTTCAGCCTTGCTAGTCAGACAAAATGCACATTCAGAAAGGCAGTGCACAGAACACTCACCTGCTCCCCTGGTGTCCCATACAGCTTGCTGTACTGTGGAAGTAGGCTGTCCAGCAGGGCCTGGTTCTCCTCAAGGCTGAAGGCTGGGGCTCTCTCCACAGTACGTGCCATTGCAGGGTCCAGAGGGGGCAGAGACAGCAGCAGTGCAGTGGCAGATGTCGTCCTGGAGCATGTAGTGCAGGCAAGTGAGCTCTCAGGGGAACAGCCAGCAATATATATGTGCTGGAGAGGCAGATACTGTCCCATGTGTCCAAAGTGATAGGTCCAAGTCGTTTGCATCTTCTGAATCTGGCCAATCCATGGAATAGCAGCACCAATACATGCCCACGGCATCCTTCAAATCTTCAACTTCATGACATACATTATTTTGCAACATTGTTGTGGGTGACCAACTGAATTTCCAGCAACCGACTCGTTCCAAATTCGAAAACGCGTCCGTTGCCAGGCAAGGCCATTGTCAATGGGTGCGCACCGATCGGTCCATTGGGTACAACGCATACAGGGGTACAACGCGTACCCACACACATTGAATGCAATGGGCCGGCCGGGGGCACCGATCGGTCCATTGCGGGACAACGCGTACAGGGGTACAACGCGTACCCGCACACATTGAATGCAATGGGCCGGCCGGGGCACCGATCGGTCCATTGCGGTACAACGCGTACAGGGGTACAACGCGTACCCGCACACATTGAATGCAATGGGCCGGCCGGGGGCACCGATCGGTCCATTGCGGTACAACGCGTACAGGGGTACAACGCGTACCCGCACACATTGAATGCAATGGGCCGGCCGGGGGCACCGATCGGTCCATTGCGGTACAACGCGTACAGGGGTACAACGCGTACCCGCACACATTGAATGCAATGGGCCGGCCGGGGCACCGATCGGTCCATTGCAGTACAACGCGTCCCTGTACAAGTGACTGGCATATGTCACCATGCCTGTCTCAGATGGACATATGCCAGCCACAGATAGCTCCCAGGGAGTGAGGGGCACACCTACAACACGACAGCCTGTCCAAGCTGTATCATAAGGCA